>JAHBCN010000707.1:0-157867 GCA_019359885.1 Listronotus oregonensis
TTCGATGGGTTTAATTAGAAAAATGTTTTTTTTTTTAATTCTGCATCTAACGACCTAAAATATACAGGGGCTTATATTTAAAATAAGAAAAATTAAGTGCTTTTAAATTTAAAAATAACCCAACAAAATTTTTTGGGACATCCTGTACAGTTCAAAAACCAAAATGACCTAAGCTATTGATATTACGTTCTTAAGAAGTTTGTTGTTTAATTTTATTAATCCAAGCATATTTATTTTTATTCATTTTTAAATTCAATGGTGCAAAAAGTTTTTTTTATTTTTTTTTTTTTTTCAAAATTTTAGAGAAATAATAACTACAAATCCTAAATATACAAAAAAAAGGTTATTTTAAAAATATGTGTAAATTTTTTATATTATAAAAAATTATTTTTAAATATATTAAATAATTAAAATATATATTTTAAATAAATAATAAATATAATAAAATATAATATATATATATATATATTATATATATATATATATATATATATATATATATATATATATATATATATATATATATATATATATATATATATATATATATATATATATATATATTTGAAATAAAAGTAAAGTATGAAAGCCTAAAAATAATAATATACAGGGTTTCCATTTAAACAAAACAAACTTGGTATTTTTAAACACATTTTCGATTCTCCTTTGTTTTATCTGATGACAAATTCGGACGGTTTAGTAAAAATACCTCAACTTTTATAATTTAAATTTTTCTTACTCCTAAAATAAAAGCTCTGGTGGTGCTCCAAAATATACGGAAAACCCTGTTTTTTAAATGGAAAAGGGGACCCCCTATGCGCAAGCTTAATTTTTGAAATATTGAGCTAAATATTTGGGAGATTTTTTTCTTTATATCAATAAAACTTCTTTGAAAAGTACCCATGTTAATCGAAAAAAAACAAAAAAAAAATATGCTTTTGAGACTAGTTTATATGTCATGCTTAAAAGGTTAAAATTTACTCCATGAGTAAATAAATAACAATAACTTTAAAAGAAAAAATTTTTAGGCTTTTTCTTGATTGTTTTTTCTATAGGTTTTATTTTGTAGCAAACTTTTAAATAAAAGGTTTTAAAAATATTTTTTTTTATTTAACCCCTTACGGAGTAAACATTTAACCTTATAAACGACCTTAATCTTTTTAAGTAGAACAAGATTTTCTGTTCTTGGAATGTCACAAAAAATAAAAATTGGGTCATTACTAATTTTATTAAAATTTTGTACACGGGGGTTTTTTGGGGTACTGATCACGAAGCGAGAGTGAATTTTTTTTTTAGAAACTCCTTGCTTTTGAGTTATACCGCTCTACTGGGACATAACCTTAAAACTACATAAACGTTTCTATAATTTATTCGTTTTAAAACAGGTTACAGACTCACTGCATTATTTTATGATAAAGCACCTAATTTTATATAATCATCCAGCATTATATCGGTTTCATGTCAATTAAATATGCAACATAATAAATGTAAAGGGTAATTACACCGTCGAAATTCATCGCAATTAACACAAAAAGACTAATAAATTTAACAGAAAACAGTTTAATTCTCGAAAATCTGTTTTTCATCGAGAGATGAGAAAAAACCTCGTAAGTAATCATGATTACCAACTTTTTGAACCTAACTATTCCATTCTGCTCGCTTTAGCGTTTTAGCCTTAGTGGCCTGTGTCGACAAGGCATTGTAAATATGTGTGGTTATGTTTTATATTTTAGTTTTAAAGGCTTTTAATTCTGTCATAAAATTTTGTATAAAAAGGGCTAATGTAGGGCTAGTTTTATCCAATAAAAAACACGTGTACGGAGCCCTATATTTAACATAACTGCTCTAGATACTTGACTTTTTTTTTAAGTTTTTTTTGTGTTGTTTTGTCTTTGATTTTCGATTTTAAAAAGTTTGCAGTTATAAGGAAAGGTTTAAATGGGACGTCATAACTTAAAAACTGAAGGTTTCTGAAAAAAGTCTCTCGCATTTGCGATCAGCGTCCCAAAAAACTCCTTAATTTCTATAAAATCCGCAATGGGCAGCGTAAAGTAAATTATTCGTTACTTAGTTTTTTTATTTATTACATAAAAATGCTACGAACATTTTTGTAGCCCCATTCGAAAGTTAACTGTAAAATAATTCTTAAAAAATATATAAAGTAACGGGTACTATGTTATTATAGTCCGGGAGGCCACTGCAAAAAACCAAGCCAATAAGAGATACGCATAAAACATTTTTTTATATTTCTATGAACAAAAAATAATTGAAAGCCGCACTGCTCCATTAGCTCAGCGGATTCAAATAGCATTTTTATTACCTTAAAAAAAATGTGAAAAATCTTTTCTTTTTTAATATAACTCGAAAACTATTGATTTTAGAAAAAAAGGTATATAATCAAAATTGATGGTCTAATAAAACTACGTCAGTTTTTTATTAATTTTTTTAAAGCCGTTTTAGTTTTTAATATATTAACGATTAAAATTTAAAATAAAAACGCGAATATCTCAAAAACTAAAAGAGTTACGAAAAAATGTAAAAAACAAAAAATATGCCTTTAAGTAAGCTTTATAAAAAAGGTAATATACATATTTTTAATAAAATGAGTAATAAGGGAGATATAAGCCACAAAGTGATTTTGGCCTTAAAAATTTCGCTAGAAACAATATTTTTTTGTACAAGTAAGTATACCAGAAACGAACCACCTAAAAATGTATTCAAAATGTTCTATTCATTGAATAAAACAAACTAATACACATGTGTCTCGAGGCAACGGAGGATAACCTGGTGGTTGGTCCAATAACTGTACCCATTCCGATCTACTTGAAACTTAAATAAAATTTAAACTTTTTTTAATTGAAAAAAAAAATGTCTCCTCTATCTGGCTGTTATATGCCTGGCGGGACGCTTAACATTTATCGACCTTCTATGCTACTATGTGTATAGCACATCGTTTAAATATTTTTATTATTAATTTAAATAATAATAATAATAATAATTTATAAAGACTTAAAAAACTTAAGTTACTCTTTAAAAATAATTTTAATAATGTTTTGAATATGAAATTTTTTTATAGTTTTTTTTTAGTTGAATTAATGTTTAAACTTAAATTTGATTATATCTTAGTTTTAAAAATTTACTTCTAAATAAACTCTTAAAAAAATTTTTTTGATGTTAAAAATAGGATCATTTTTTCTCAAGATCATTCTGAACGAGTAACTGTCTTTATAAATTATTAATATTATTATTTAAATCGTTAATAAAAATATTTAAACGATGAGCTATACACATAGTAGCATAGAAGATCGAGAAATGTTAAGGTCCTCCTAGGTATATAACACCCAGATAGAGAAGGCATTTATTTTATTTTTTCAATTAAATAAATTTTAAATTTTATTTTAGTTCAAGTTTTAAGTAGATCGCAATGGGTACAGTTATTGGACCAAAAAAAAATAAAACATTCGTGCCACCAAGTTATCTCCCATTGCCTCGAGGCACATGTGTATTAGTTTGTTTTATTTAATGAATAGAACATTTTAAATTAATTTTGAATGGATCGCAGCTGGTATACTTACTTGTACTAAAAAATATTGTTATTAGCGAATTTTTTATGACCAAAATTACTTTTTTGCTTATATCTCCTTTACTGTTTATTTTATTTAAAATATGTGTATAACTTTTTTTAAAGAACTTACTAAAAGGCATATTTTTTGTTTTTTACATTTTTTGGTAAACCTAAAAAGGCTACAAAAAAATTCATAAAAAAACCGACGTAGTTTTATTATGCCATCAATTTTAATTATATACCTTTTTTTCTAAAATCAGAAGTTTTCGAGTTATATTAAAAAAACGATTTTTTAACGATTTTTTTCAAGGTAAAAAAATGCGATTTGAACCCGCTGAGCTGAGGCAGCAGTGCGTCTTTAAACTGACTATTGTTCATAGTAGTATAAAAAAAATGTTTTATGCGTATCTCTAATTGGCGTGGTTTCTTGCGGTGATCTTCCGGACTATTAGCAAAAGTAAAAATAATAAAAAATAACTCTTCTTCTTTTGATATTAACAGAACCGCATCCATAAAATACATTTTTAATTTGAAAACAAAATCGATTTCACGTGTATCCAAAAAATCCATTGTATATTTGCACTATTCCTGTGCTGATGCGATAAATTTAACTTTATGTGCAGGAAAACACTGTTATAGAAATTCCTGGGTCTTTATGCGAAAAAGTTTATTTTTTCGCTTTTTACTGCGGAATACAAGTTTAAGTTCCTCACACATACATATTTTTTAGTCTGTCTACATTCTTAATTATTTTTAGCTTATGCGTTGGTAGTCTCTGTGTAAATTTAATAAAAAGAGAATGAAAGCAATTAAAATATTTACTAATTAAACGGGCGAAAGAATTTGATTTTAAGAGGAAGCTAGTTTTTACGTAGAAAAAAAAACTTAAACATATTAATATAAAAAAATAAAATAATCTAAAAGAAACAAAAGTAATAAATTAATTATTAAATTTAATTAGAATTTATTTTTGTCGTTTTGGTAATCAAATAACTTTAAGGATTTTTTAAATGATCGGGATTATAAGGTGTGGAACAGTAGATTAGAGCCCTACAAAGGCCAGGCTTTTGATACGGGATACGGGCCACTGTGTAGCCTGAACCCCTGTCTGAACAGGCTCGATCGGCCTAGCGTGCTGTTTGGGTCTGTGGGGCTGATAGGACCTGACAGGCTCTTCGTCCCTAAGGGGCTGTTAGGGCTTTAGGGCCTGGCGAGTCTTTCGGGCCGGAGGCGAAGAGCACCCCGAGCTGGGCACCTCGGGTTGAGTGGGACTCTTAGCCCATGCGAGCCTCTCGAGCTTCTCGGGCCGGGCAAGAATTTTATATAAACGTAAAAAATGGACCTCTGCAGGGCTTTACAGTAGATTGGTCGGCTAGATCCCAGGATTTAAATTCACTGGATGCCTTCTTTTGGAGATTTGTAAAGTATTATTAGGGAATAATCAGGATAATGGAACTAAAAATTTTTACAACATGACCTAAAACCTGTTTTAAATAAATTTCTATAGTTTTCCAAGTGAGCTGCAATTTTATAATTTTTGTATACACCCATTTTTTTAATAAATTATAAAATTCCGTGGTGTTTTTATACAGAAAAGATACTCCTGATCGAAAGCGATGTGATCCAGCCCTTTTTGAAACTTGTGCCACAAAAAAAAAAATAATGCCAATTTTAAAATTAGGTTTTAATTTTAATTTAGTATAGATTTAAAAATTGACAAATGGTAAAAGAATTTTATCTTTTATTTTGAGAAGTTACAGGGCATATCTTATCCATATCGACCAACAGTACCTTTTTTATATAAACGTCTAGAGAAGTTTGATAATTTTTTTTAATAAAAAAAATATACTCACAAAAATAAAATTTGGGACAATATTTGTCTTGATGTAAAATAAAACTAAAAAAGAATGTGAAATTGCAGCTTTATGGCTCTCGAAAGATTTTTGTTTAAATTTAAGTATGTTGTTTCTTAAATCAATAGGAACATCTTTTAAATGAACATTTTTGTGCAGGCCTATAGGGTGACCCAAAATCACTGAGAAGTTGAAACCTAACTTTATTAATTCCAATATAAACGCATAAAAAGAGTAAATTTTCGTCAAAATCCAACGAAATAATATTTTATATATTTGTTTAGAGTTAAAATAATTTGATTTAACATTTATCACAGATAAATCCGTTTATTTGAAAAATAATATGGTTATACCAACTAAAATTTAATATCGTATATCTTTATATTTTTAAAATTTATACATTTTGAATTATTAAGAAATTTTTTTTAAAATTATTTTGTTTTTTTTAAAATATACAGGGATATTTAGAATTAAAGATTTTTTGTTTGTTACCACAAAATAATTTGTGATATGTAAAGAGGTACATAGTTTTAAAATCTGCACATTTTTTGGCAATTTTTTAGCAGAGTATAATAAAATTAACCTACCCATAACTAGAGCAATTTTCGTGAACACCTTCAGGGTGAAGTATCTAGGTGGTTTCATTTACCATATTTTATACTTTAAAACATTAAAGGGCTTTACTTAAAACTTTGGTAAATGTATTTATGACTACATCAGTTAAATCACCAGGTTTGTAAGCAAGGAGATTGCTTGCTTAATTAGCTCACTTTTTTTACTTGGAGCACAAAAAAGTGACAAAGAAGTAAAAATTCTAAAAATATATACAAATATATCATAAAATTAACATATTACTTGGCATAAACATGTTTATTTCTTCGATACTGGAGCACCCTGTATGTGTTAAATAGCAAATCACATTTTTTTCACTCTAAGCAAGTATGTGAAAAATTTTTTTGTTGAATTGAGATGTCAGACTTTTTAGGCGTTTAAATTGGTATTAAGGAATAGGAAAGCTTTAAGGGCTCGAACAGACGAGCCACTTTGTCGCGCCACAGTGTGGTGACACAGAGTACCGATTTACTTTTGTGTCGCCACAGAGTCGCTCCACAAAGTCGTTCGTCTGAACTGGTAATTTTATTTACTAAAAGTTAGTACGGTGGCGAAGTTGCCAAACATATACCATTCCTTAATCCTATTTCCATGTTTATGGAGTCGCATGAAGAAAATCTACTTCTTGCTCTTCTTTACGCCGTCGACGGAAACGTTCTAGACGTTGTACTTATGGATGCATCCGATAACCTCAGAGAGAATATCTGTTGGGCAGTATTATACACCAATGCTAAGTTATACAGATCCTCGAAGTTTTATTACTTTCGAATTCAGAAGGGACTTTTTAAGGAGCTACTAAATTTAATAGAACCATATATTGCAGACAAGATACCAAATAGCTTCGATTATGAATTTCAATAATAAACCTGTCGCTATCAAAATTTATCTTTACGTCTACCGTCACCCCTGACTATCAAAACCAAACTGCAGTGGCCTTCCAAAATGGTCCGTCTGAATGCGTTTAGTTACAAAGGGATGCCACGCTGGCGAGGATGGGTCTGACGGCTAGTGTCCTCAGAAACCTCGTCTGAATGTTTTTTCTATAAACACGAGTTTACATAAGAATGTGATTGGCCACTCTTCGCGGACAGAGTGCTCGTCTGTTCAGCCCTAACTTCTATATTTTTTGGCCTGCACAAGAATGTCCTATTTAAAAGATGTTTCTATTGACCTAAAGAACAACATACTCGAATTTAAAAAAAATGTTTGAGAGCCACAACCCCATCTTATGTCTGTCATTTATTTGTCCTAAGTATGTAGAGAATAATGTTATATAGGTAATGAATAGTTTCGGGACACCCCGTATATACATATATTTATTGATCTTTATATGTTTTATGCCATAAGTTAACTGGTCGGTATATATATTGCCGGCAAATAGCATAAAAATTCTATTTGACTAACAAAAATTAATTATTCAGTCATTCTCTGTAATGCCTAGGCAAACAATAATATATAAAAATATTATTACGTTTTTTTTCCTAAAGAGATTTAGGCATCGCAGGAAATAACTGAAATGGTTAGTCAAATTCTGTATTTATAATAAGGCTATTACGCTGTTTGGTGGCTATACATTGCTGACTAGTCCTTTCAGGAAATGATGGATTTTCGAGTTTGTAGCCGACATATATATTGCGCCTTTTCTCATTTTTGTTAATGCACTGAAACCTTATTATATTGCTGTTAAATATAAAAATGTACTGATTATTCATAACTGTTAATACTAAAAAGATCTAATAAGTGTGACGTCTTGACATTTTGACCTTTTTAAAAACCTACGTAATAAGTAACGAGTAACAACTACAAATTGCTAAAAGAGTTTGAATACAAAGAAACATTAAAGTATTCTAAAAAAGGTACTAACGTGGGTCGTTGTATGTTAAATCGTATACCAAACTCGTACATAAGTCTTGTTAATGTCAAAGTTACATTTTATATTACTACTTCTTTTGTAGTAGTATAATGGAAAATTATACAGAATAAAAATAATTTTTGGGTGCCTGTCATATGGCTAAGTTTACTAAATTTACAAATAAGTTGTGTCACTTGGACGGAGCAATATAGGCCGTCGCACAGTGGGACGAAGCGACACTTCAGCTCATATAGTTCACCCGTTTAGACTCATTTTTTTTAAGATTTCCGTTTTGAATTTACCTATCGATCCCTCTTTTTGAGTTTTTAATTTGGGTTTTTATTCTCCAAACTTTGATTTTTATGAAAAAAACGAATTTTCGGCACAAAAATGATTATGGGGAGCATTTTTACAGAGGTCCAAAAGTGTGTCCAAAAATGCAGAAAAAGATTATCCGTATTCCTTGAATGATTATAAACAATTTAAAAGACCCTGTTGCAGAAACACATTTTGCAACCTGAAAGCTATTTTTCTATAGCCACGGGTACGCTAACATTCCTTTTAAATTTTTATAAAATAATAAAAATCTAAATATAACCAGTAAATTTCCCAAATAATTGTGACAACACCGCTTTACTAATTATAAAATCAAAGCGCACCAAATCATTTTTGAAAATGACCGCCCGTCGCTATGCAACGCTAACACATAGATATGCTTTCGTGATCTCTGTGATTACGTAGCGAGACGACGCATCCAATGAGAGCTCGGGCTCTTCGATCGACGCTAAAGAGTCAGTAAATAGACCAATGAAATGGGTCGTACGACAAGCCTTGGAGGTCGGCAAGGCGCGACGATTCTCAATACAGCTACGTGTGCCGTTGAGATAATATAGCCGGAAAGTTCTCTGATTTTATTACGTTAATAACGTAAAAAATTTCTATAACATTTTCGGGCAAATTACCGAAATGTTTCTATTTAAATATTTGATGGAAATGTCAGTTATCTATGTTAGTTTAGTACTACTTTTTCCGTGTTAGCACAAGATAATTGACATCACATCTTTCTGGTACTAATTTAAATTATAAGGTTTAGTACAAAGCGTATATTTCTTAGCTAGAAAAGCAACCCAAATATTTCTCTGTATCGAATTTAAATTGACATATTGAGATTAGGTGCATAAAAGAGTTAAATCCAAACTTATTGATAAAATAGTGGCTCATTAATCCATACTAACTGTCACAAAAGTGGCAAGTGATACCGGGTGTCCCAAAAACTGTAAATAATTTTTAAATTTGACTTTGAACTTTTTAACTTTTAAAATGATAAAAAAACAATCTCCAATGATGTCGTAACGTCGATAGATTTACGCCTCATAAACTCAGGAAGGCATTTTGGTTTTCTAGTGAAATTTAAACCACAACCCGTCATCTCTACTAATAATACCGTTTTAACCAAGCAATTTCATATATAATTAAGTTTGTTTAAATAGACCTATTTTAATGTCAGAAGTCTGTTAAAAATTAGTACAGGTTTTTTTTTGCCGGACAACCTGTATATTATCTTTATTAGATGTTTTAAATTAAAATAACTTAGGGCTTTCATGGAAACAGATAAAAAATAAAACATATTAATGGAAATGGATGATTTATTTAAAAACCTAAAGCTTAAAAATTTTCGAGGAAACGTGTTACGAAACAAGAAACAACTGAATCTTATTTTCTCTAGGTTTAAATATCTCTTTTCTAGGAAATCAAGTTTGCTGAGAGAACGCTTTTGACCAAACAGTAAACTAATGTAACAATACTTAATAACTTACTTGTCTATAATTTTATAGAGCATTTAAAAACGTTTTCATGATTTAATGTTATGATACAGTTTCTTGGGCGGTTGTGCTTTCACTCAATTGTATCGGTGCAATCAAGACTCTTTAAGATTAAATTAAAACGCGTACCACAATTTTGGTTATCCAAATGGTTATTATGAAGCTTACGGTTGCTCTTCTTTAAACGGCAAGCTAATTAGAGGGAGTTGTGCTATTCATACCCTCCTAAAAGGTGTCAGTGTTGCAACTTGTTATACAATTAAAAAGTAATAAAATTTAGGAATATAAAATTTAACTTATAATCTAAGTCATAACACAGTTCGAAAAGCAAACTCTGCGGATATCGGGAATAATTTAATAAGACATAATAGAGATGGTATTGTTAATACCTTAGTTAAACCACCACCCACATATACCCCTCTTATTTATGTATATTTTAAATATATATTTTAAAAGATATCCTTACCTTAACTTGCACATAATAATTCTATAAAATTTACCTACTAAATCCTGAAAAAAATTGTATTTTGTGCTTATAAAGGCGGCTTCAAATGAAGAGCGCGGAAAGAGCGCAAAAAAGCAAACAATCGCTTATTATTGTTGAGCTTCGCAAACACAAGATTGGCTCTCGTCCATACCTAGCGATTATTGTCATGTTTACTATTGATCGAGGTAGGCATGATCATGTGGGACAAAATGATTGCCTTTGCATTTTTTATTGAAATTTATAAATTGTTAAGAAAAGAGGACACCAAGAAAGATTACTAAAAGATCTACCAGCACAAAAGTTGGGCAAATATAGTAATTTTAGCTAAATCTCAGATACGAATATCAGTATTTTATAAAGTTTAATTAAGTTAAAAATAATAAATAAAGAAACACCAATTATGATAAGTTACTTCCCCCAAGAAAGGCTAGTTATAAACCCACTTTTTTTCTTTCTAACAGGAGCTTTTTACAGTAGCCCACAAAATTCAAAATATCTTAAGCCGCGTTTACACGATGCCAGTTGAGGAGACAATCGGCAGAGGACAGCTTACTGACATAAAATTATTGGCTACGTGTAAACATCTCTGGCCAATTGGCGTGCCAACTGCCCTGCCAGTTGTCCTGAAATTCGACTGTCTTCAGGGGTAGACAGAGGACAATAGACTGGGCGCATTGACGCCCCCAGCACTCTATCACGGCAGTTGTTCTTGACAATTGGCGCCGTGTAAACGTGGTAGGGCAATAGATATCTGGATTTTGGGCCAGTTTGCCTTTGTCAGTCGAGACGACTACGTGTGTGAGTTTAATTTTAACGCAGGAGGCAGTGCTTTTCGCATTATTGTGTTTTATTTAGATACTTTGAATTTCAACAAGCTGCATCACTGCGCCAATTGATTTGGCGCAGTGATGCCCCCTACCACTCTATCACGGCAGTTGTCTTGACAATTGGCGCTGTGTGAACGTGGTAGGGCAGTAGATATCTCGTTTTCTGCCAGTTTGCCTATGTCAGTCAAAGTCAGATATTGCAGGTTTTGACACTCGGAAGAAATACTGTAGACTTCTGTAACTATTTCCCGTAGCAAGATACGATAGTGTCACTTCTAATGTTAACTTAGGAGGCAGTGCTTTCCTTATTATTGTGCCTTGTTTAGATAGTTTACTTTCAACAAGCTGCAATAGTTCGTCAAAACTCTCCGGACCTTATCCTTAAACAAGCTTTATATTCCAATTCGTAAATATTTTATCAATTGCGATGAAGTTCCGTGACTGTCTCTTTTCAATAGCCATTTCCTTGACCACTCCCTCTGCTTATTTAACTCTTCTTCGAGAACTTCGCAAGCCTCAACGATAAATTCACGACAAAAATCATTACACATTACTCTCAATTCATCACAAGACACAACAGGCGATGAGGACTCCGTCCAATAGTTTCGCCGTGTAAACAAGCTCTTATTCAGTTGGACTGGCCTCAGATATTTAAGCAACTGGCCCAAGACAACTGGGCCCGACAATTGTCTCCACAACTGGCATCGTTTAAACGCGGCTTAAGACACAAACTTCTTTTAAAGTACGGACACCTCAGGAATCACCGTCACACGTGAGCATTCGTAAAGAACTCTTGTTCTAGCTCGCTTTTGCTCGCTTACTTGGTCTGGACCAGAGATGTCAAAAAGAACTAGAATATTTACTGGGAACTAAAAATGGTACACTCATACGGTACCAGCCGCCAGATTTTTTCATTTTAACCTGAAAAATTTGCGAGACTGCACAAATTATAAAGGATCACACAAGATAGTTAAAATTATTAACTTTTGCAAAAATACTAACCGACAACAAGATAAAAACCCATCACATCTGTTGCAGAAACACATCTTGCAACCTGGAAGCTATTTTTCTATAGCCACGAATAAAAATCGAAATTTATGCAGTAAATTTTCCTATAATCGTGGCAACACCGCTAAAGTGTAAAAGAAATTCCTTTACCAATCTTAAATTAACTAAACAAACAAACCGAGTTGATTTCGAGCGCCGGCATAACTGCATAACTTCGTGATGACGTAGCGCGTCGACGCATCCAATGAGAGCTTGGGCCCTTCGGACGACCTGAAGGGGACGGGAGTTACGGAAAAGGGTAGGGAATCGAGAAAGCTCGACCAGCGTGCGTCAGAAAATTTAATTCAGTTTCTTACGAGTAAGACGAATTGCAGCGAAACGTGCACATCGTCTGAAAGTGCCTATAACAAATCGGGCGACGAGCCGATATGCTTTCTTAAATATTTAATGGAAATTTCAGTTTTCCATATTAGTGCAATACTATTTTCTCCGTGTTAATGCAAGAAATTTGACTAGCACATCTATTTCTGTAACTAATTCAAATTGTATGGTTTAGTACAAAGTGTATATTTCTTAGCTAGCTTAAATAATCCTCTGGGTCGATTTTAAATTGACATACTCAACGTAAAGTTCAAAAGTAAAGTTGAGTTGTGATTAAAGATGAAGTAACGAGCTGAAGCAGGACCGGCTTTAGGTGGAACTGGTGATTGAGAAGAATGCTAGTGAATGGTATTATAGGAGATTAGCTGAATAGAAAAGAAACAGCTAAACTTGTTGATAAGATAGTTGGTCAATACGTCACAGGAGTGACGAGTGATACGGGGTGTTCCAAAAACTGAAAATAATTTCTAAATTTGACTTTAAACTTTCTAATTTTTATAGGGATAAAAACAATGTCTAATTGTGTCGTTACACCTCATAGACTCCGAAAGGCGTTTCGGGTTTCTAGTGAAATTTAAATAAATTTCTTTGTTAAATTTAAGTAAATTTTTCGCCGATTTTTTGAGTTAATTTTATAACTTTTTTTCGCATTTTTTTGTAAATTTAAGGCCGTGATAAATTTGTGAACAGCTGAACAAATTGATTAAGGCTATCAGCTCCGAGTTAAAGGGTAATTTCGAACCTTTTTTCTTTCTTGATATTTTTAAAGAAAAATTGAATTTTAAAAAATTTTCATTAAAAACTGTATAATTGTGTGTCTTATTTAGCAATAGTCATTTTACAGGGCGTCCAAACCTTAATTTGCACCCATTGATTTTTAGTTTATATTTAGTCGATAGCAGAGTTTGTCGGCAACTACTTATGGTACGGAGACGCAACGATTAATGTTTTCTCACTAACATCGTCAGTGTTACCACCGGAAGTCCGAGTCATTGCCAATTACTTTCAAAATACCTATGCGAATGTCATCCCAAATATTACACAGACGCTTATGGAAGCCAGTTTTCTAGTTCTTTTAAGAGGCCTGTGATCTGGACCCGCCTTAACTCGACTGTGCTATATAAAAACATCGTAAAATTTTTAAAGTTTTAACTAGTTTTAACACAGAACTATTTATGTTAGTAATTGTGTAACTGTACGTGTATCTGATCAACCCTGTATCCATTTTAGTTGGCAGTAGTGATGAGCAAAACAAGACCAAGACCAAGACCGGGCTAGTCTTGGTCTTGGTCTTGGTCTTGCAAGCCTGGTCTTGGTCTTGGTCTTGGTCTTGGTCTTGGTCTTGGTCTTGGTCTTGGTCTTGGTCTTGGTCTTGGTCTTGGTCTGGGTCTTGGTCTTGGTCTTGGTCTTGGTCTTGGTCTTGCACCACCCGTTCTTGGTCTTGGTCTTGCTGCAAGAGTCTTGCTGGTCTTGCTTTTTTTTGGTAGTAATAATTTAAACTAAGCAATCTTAAATAAAATATATCTTTTTAATACTTAAATATAAATCAAGATGGGGACTATATTTTTTGCTTTAAAATTTTAAAATATACCAATTTTAATCTTAATCGTACATTTATATTATCTGATTAAAAAGCATATTTTTAATGAAGGCGTTTATTTATTTATAGCGCCAGGGCCGGATTTAATTTTTTTCCGCCCATAGGCTAATAAATTTTTGCCGCCCTAATATGTCAATATTTTTTAAATGTAAACTACACTAGTAATTCTTATAAAAAATTATAAAACAAATTTAACAAAAGTAAAACATACAGAAAATTAATTAACAATTCTTTAAAACAAACAAATTTCAGGATTTTTTATCTATTCGCTAAATATTAAAAAATATATTAATTTACCATTACATTTTTTTAAAAATTAGTAGTAAATTTGCCGCCCATAATATTTGCCGCCCTAGGTTTCAGCCTACTCAGCCTTTGCGTAAATCCACCCCTTTATAGCGCTCTATTTTTGGTTAAATTAAGACACAACCTTCTTTTATTCATTTGGTGGCAGATAGAAACATTTAGGGATAAGAATTATATAAATTTTCTTTGAAGAAGCAGATAAAATTAAAGCAAATACAAAACTGTGTACTGTGTGAGCAGAAAAAAAAGACTTTTAATTTCAACCAGATGTGAAATATATGTGAAAATAATTCTGATATGTAATCATTGGTTTCTGATTCAAAAAAAAAAGTTATTTAAAAACATTTTAGTTTATATAAACTTTTTACCTTTAATTTGGTTAAGAATTTGTCGTACAAAGTTTGTAGAAATACTTTATAAACAATCTGCAGATACAAGGGGGCCCAATAGTGTGACAAAGCTCGATATCTCCTAAATCGTTATAGTGAAAAACTAAACATACAAAAATTATAGACAAAAAGGGCATAAAATGTAAAATTATTTACTATTCCAGAATTTTTATATTATTCCACTGCCACTCAAGAAAACTCCCTTATTTTTAGCTTTTCCCCTAAAATAAAATTTATGGAAAATCAATTTAGAAAAATCTACCCTGTATATTATGCGGGTTGTAGTTATATAGGAACAATGTCGACGTAGATGGTTTTTAAATATTTTTTTTGGGTTTTTGACTTTTCCGTCTAAACCGGAAGCGTTTTTTACAATCCATTTATATAAAAAATATTCCTTTATCATATGGCAAATATATTTTTTATTAACCCATTACTTTCCATTATCTTAATTTTAAGAAGCAATCCAATGGTGCTACCTCTTACAGTGTAAAACAAAATAATGTATTTCTGAATTTTGGAGATTTTTGATCCACCCGTAAGTGACATCATTGAGAGCTAATTAAAAAAAACATTAAAATTATGAAAGTAATATTCAGCTTCCATAACTTTTGTACCCCTAGTTTTTCTCTGTCGTAAACGATTTCGGAGATGTCAAGCTTTGTCGGACCATTGAGTGACCATCTCATTATTTTTGAAACATGTTATTAAATTTATTCGTTAAAGAACTATAGAACTAAAAGAACAAAGTGATCGATTTAATTATTATTTTATTTAAGAAACTCTTACTTATTAAATAATCGCCCCTTTTGACAGTTCTTGACACAGTTTTTGTCATGTCTGTATGAAATGCCTCTGCTCTGTATATTAAATATAACAATAAAATAGTAAAATTTCAAAAAAAGTTGCAGAAGTGCATGAGTCTTGCAGGTCGGTCTTGGTCTTGCGTAGTCTTGCACACCTCGGTCTTGGTCTTGTCTTGGTCTTGCAACCCGTCTGGTCTTAGTCTTGCAAGTCTTGGTCTGGTCTTGGTCTTGCTGCAAGACCAAGACCAAGACCGCAAGACCAAGACCGGTCTCGCTCATCACTAGTTGGCAGGATCACAATATTGAAACACCCTGTACAAAACATATCTTTACCGATAAGACCACTAAACATAAAGTTTGGTTAAAGGTTGCAGTTGTATGTGGCAATGCTATTGTTGTTATGACATTTCTTTTAATAGATTTACGATTATGTTTAAGTTTATGGCTTAAACCTAAAAGATTTAACAAGACGATATGAGATTTAACTTTTTGACCTTTTAATTGTCGTTTTAACCTTTTTTTATAAAGTGAATTAAAAATAGATTATAAAGGCTGGAAACTTAATGCTTTTATGTCTTGCCGAAAGTAATTGGTTATAGCCATAAAATGTGTTAATTAAAATATTTGGTTTATTGTCTCTTGGCCCAAATACTACTAGACGATACATCTGGTCAGAATTTAGTTTTTATTGAGCCAATAACCTATAGAAAATGCTCTAAATTTGATGCTTTCTGTGAATATAGGTAATTGCTAGAAAATTGGTAAAATATTAGAGAAGTACAACTAAAGAATGCTTTAAATTTAAAACTAATTTATGTATTGGAAGACAAAATTAATATAAATGATAATTAAAATTACTTTACTTTAATGCGTTTTTTAAAACGACGTAAATAAAAACGGTAAAGATTTTAACCATTGGGTTTTTTATCAGTTGTTTATTTATGTTTAAAGAGTACAAAAAAAAGTAGTAAAAAAAGGCAAAATTAAAAAAAACAGGTTCGCAAAGTGGAGACTAAAAAAAAAGCTGCACCCTGGTTGACACGATCCATCCTCCTTGATCTGAAAAAAAAATCTTGGTTATTTCTTAAATAGTAGAGATGTAATTTTAGTTTGACGAAAGCGATTTGCAATAAAAACATTTTTCGCAAAATGGCGGTCATGTAAAAAAAGTATTTTTTTCCCTCATTTTTTCAAATTTAGGAATTTTTTAATACGACGTATGTTAGGAAGCTCTGTACCAAATTTAAAGTAAATCGATGAACGGAAATTTGAGATATCATGTCAACCGTTCCAAAAACACAGTTTCAAGAAAAACGCATTTAACGTTTTGAATCTCGTTTAATAATTAATTAAATAAATAATAATTAATAATTAATTAATAAGTAATAAAAATTTTAAAATCTTTTTATAGGCATATTTTTGGAGGTCTAAAGTTTAAAAATATACAAAAACAATAGTTTTTTTTTAAAATTCTAGACTAGAATACCCCCTAGAAATATTTACTGGTGCCACTTTAATATTTTGTTAATGTGTTCTTGTTTATACTCGACATTTACATTAAAATATGAGCGCTACCTTTTGAAATAATTATAAATGACATAAACATGGTGCAGAACTTTTAAAAATACTAAATTTTCACGTCTTCTGCTTCGAGGTTTAAGCCAATTTAATTCTTCTTCTCTCCTCCCAATAGAGCAACACAATAGGTCACTTTCATGCATGACTTTACAGTACATCTGGAAAGGAACCGACCTTCCTACCTTTTTCATTTCTTCAACCCTAGCATGTCTAGACTGTAAAACCTGCTTCCTGCATAGGTCTTTTCTTCCTGTTTAAACATCAAGTCATATCAAAAACTTCTTTCATTACTTAAGACATTTGGGGTAAGTGGAGTTCTTAGGCTGTAAGCCTTCGTTGACTGTCCTAAGATTTTAAAAATATATACAGGGTGTCCCAAAAGTAATGGGACACAGAGCAACGGCAGATTCCTTAGGTCGAAATAATGCAATTAACGTAAACGTGCCTTATCCCAAAGTTGATAATAACTAAAATACAGGGTGTCAAACTTTTAATTTTGTTTTTTTTTTTAATTAATTTCTTAACTAAATGCTATTACAAAATTGGGGATTTGGGGTTTTTGAGCAGAAATTAAATTCTCCATCTTTTGAGGGGTAGGGAGTGTTTTGGGTTTGTGCCGCAAAAGACCTTTTGATCAGCGGTTAGAATTTTCTAGCAAAGTTCAAAACATTTGGTAAACCTTTTTCAAAAGAAAATTGCGGTGTCCTTAAGTGCATTTATCCCGAAAATATTGGCTCCTAGAGACTTAAATAAAGTATTAATTTTTAGAAAGGAAAATTATAGTAACTTTTTTTAAAAACAGGTTAATATCTAAGCTTAAAAAAGTTATGCCATCTAAAATAAGGGTGTAGGCGTAGCTGGCGCCCCTACAGCAACATTAAAAGGTTTGGACAATTTGAATTCCTTGCCCTCAAAACCCCCAGTTTCCCAATTTTGTACAGCTAGTCATTTAGTTAAGAATTATTACGAAAAACGAAAACAAAATTTAAAGTTAAACCCTGTATCTTGTTATTATCAACTTGGATAAGGGGTGTAATTTACAAGTAAATTGTGTTGCTCATGTGTCATTGATTTTGACTACTAGCATATAGTTCTGAAATTAAATGCAACTGATAAAGAAGCGTAATTTTTAGGTGGGTTTAATCACTTACTTAATTATTATATTATACCTCATAATTTGCTTACGAATTTGCACATAAATGTAATCGTTTAATCTTAATGTTCCCCTAAGACTCCCCATATCCAGAATGCATTTATGCACTGAACAAATCAGAATTATTTTGTCGTTTGCGTATGGCAATCACAACTTGGTGAACCTAAACTCAAGATTTCAAGCAGTGCAAATTACCTTTCGTATTTATATCCTAAAATAATTAGAACTTAAATTTGTGGGTTCATATAAAAAATAATATCATTAAAAATTTGCATTTCAGAGAGATCGAATAATAACTTTTTGAGTTATCGCATACGCCAATTTGATAAACATGGTTTTGAGAAAAACGCCTTTAAACTTTAAATATATGAAAATTTATGAAAAAAAAAAAAAAAAAAAAAAAAAAAAAAAAAAAAAAAAAAAAAAAAAAATTTAGTTAAGAAATTATTACGAAAAAAGAAAAAAAAATTAAAAGTTACACCCGGTATCTTAGTTATTATCAACTTTGGGATAAGTCAAGTTAACGTAAATTTCAATATTACGACCTAAGAAATTTGCTGTTGCTCTGTGTCCCATTAGTTTTGGAACACCCTGTATACTTGGTTTAAGCTACTACATAAGAGTTCTGTAAATTAAATCAAACTGATAAAGAAGCGTAATTTTTAGGTGGGTTTAATCACGTTACTTAATTATTATATTATACCTCATAATTTGCTTACGAATCTTGCAATGAATGTAATCGTTTAATCTTAATGTTCCACCCTAAGGAACTCCCCATATCCAGAATGCATTATGCACTTGAACAAATGCGAATTATTTTTGGTCGTTTGCGTATGGCAATACCTTGAACTTGAGTGAACTTAAACTCAAGATTTCGAGCAGTGGCGTTACTTTTCTTATTTAAATCCTAAAATAATTAGAACTTAAATTTGTAGGTTTATTTAGAAAATAACATTATTAAAAATTTGCAAAATTTCAGAGAGATCGATTAATAACTTTTCGAGTTATCGTATACGCCCATTTGAAAAATATAGTTTTGAGAAAAACGCCTTTAAACTTTAAATATATGAAAATTTAATGATTTAATGACAAAGAATAGGGTCGTCACGGTTTACCCTCTTTAATAAAAGAAATCCTTAAAATTATGTTCTAAAAATTTGGTGACATATTCTTAAGGATTATACTAACATTTTATAAAAAAATATATTTTTTTTAAGATTTTTCCCCCCTTAAGTTAGTGGTTACTAACAACTATAAATAAGGAAAACCTTTATTCATAGGAGATGATTTTAGTAAATCAAGTTTTTTTTCTTGGGACAATCCACGGAGGCTGATGCCTAAGTACTAACGTACCGTGGTGTGTCTTAAGTGTGGTGAGGGGGAGTTGGTTCACACGGGACTTAAATATTTGAAGATTGGAAGGAGAATCAAAAACTTTGGCGGGCAGCAGGTTCCATAGTCTTTACACTCTAAGGATGAAGGAACGAAGAAAGTGGGGCCTCTCTAACTGAACTGTAAAAGGATGCATAAAGGTTTCACTACGTGTTGTTTTGTTGGGAGCTGCCAGAGAAGGAATTATACTGGCCAACTCCTCTGAGCAAAAGCCGTGAAAATACCTATAGAAGAGCGACACATCCCCTACAGCTGTGAGCGTGGGATCATTAATAAGACGAACGGCTCTTCTTTAAATGGAGTCCAGAATGCTAAGTATTGTAGGGGACGCCATTCCCCAGACATGAGAACAATATTCTAAAGAGGGTTTGATTTGGGATACATACAGAGTATACAGTTTGGAAGAAGAGAAATACTTTCTGGCTCGAAAGAGCAATCCAAGCTTTTTTGAAGCTGCCAAGGTTATGGATGTAGTGTGTTTGTGCCAGTTCAGGTTATTCTCAAAAGAAACGCCGACAAAATTAAACGGCTCTTTGTTCTACAGAACTTGGCCGCTTATATGTGACGGATGAGCATTGGCAGACTTTTTTCGCGACAGCGAACATGACTGTGTTTTCGGGGCATTAAAATAAACAAGATTTTTGTCGCCTCAATCCAAGGTAAGTTTGAGGTCTTGTGTAAGGGATATCTGCATTGATCTGTGCTTGTTTTCCAAATCAGAGTTACATGGTGGCTCAAGAAATTGAATACTAGAGTGGAGAGTACTAACGTCAGCAAAAATATGAATGGGGCGTATTGTGGAAGAGAAAAGATCGTTAATGTTGTAGAAGAAACAGTGTGGGTGCCAGCACTGAGCCCTGGGGCACCCCAGCATTAATTTGGTAGAAGCTGGAAGAATAACCATCTACAGAAACTGATATACGTCGATTAGAAAGGAAACTGGAGAGCCAAGAGCAAAGCTTAGGTGGAAGACCTAAGAAGGAAATTTGTTTAGAAGCCTATCATGCCAGACCTGATCAAAAGCTTTGGATATGTCAAGAGCAACGATCTGGGATTCACCAAGAAACTCAAGGGACTTGTTCCAGTTGTGTGAGACAAAGGAAAGAAGATCAGATGTGGATCTTCTGTGACGGAATCCATACTGTCTATCATGTAAGGTCTTGTGTTTTTTCAGATACTTTAAGATTTGGGAATTAATGATTTTTTCCATTATTTTGCAAACAACAGAAAGAAGAGATATAGTCTTTTAGTTACAAAGAAGAGTTTTGCATCCTTTTTGGGGACAGGTTGCACACGTGCAGCTTTCCAACTCTCCGGGAAAATGCCCGTGTCGTAAGAGATTCGAAAGAGGCGACTTAGGATGGGTGCAAGCTCGGGAGCACATTTTTTAAGACGATTGCTGGTATGCAATCCAGCCCAGACGATTTTTTAGTATTAAGAGAAGAAAGAATACGCTTGATCTGTTTGACTTTAAAAATGATATCGGACATTTTATGAGAAACGGGGGCAACTGTTGGGAGAGAAAAATTAATAGGAGAATCAAGTTGGCGATAAGTTTAAATTTTAACACTTCTAGCGTATTACCAAATTGCTTCCAGCCGTACCAATGACGATGAAATGTGCCATATAAATAAATTTTTTGTTAACTTATAATACATAATTAAACGAAAAATTTGCCAAAAAAAATCTTTTTAACAATTTTTTTGCATTTTCTATTATGCCTAGGAAACATTATACTATTACATTTCCTTATACAATAATTAAACCATTTTTTAAAAATCTTTGTTAGGCATTCGGCATCCATATCATATCCTATATATATTTACCAGAATATTTGCAAATTAAAGAAAGTATATGCGGCCTGCTGTGAAGCAAACCAGGTAGGTACCATTTCACGAATATCATAAATTTTATCACATATACTTTACACCTAGCCTAGGCTACTATAATACCTATTAAAGACTATGCTGGTACTATATATTTAAATAAATCTACATTTATTGAATACTTACGTGCATATATTGCACAAGTAGAAGTGGCAGAAATCTTTATACCGCAATAAATTCTATTTTTATTGAAAACCAATTTCTTGGAATTTGGTATTGCAAATTTCAGAGATGCCAATATATAAATATAACCGTTTATACCGCTTTTGAGATACTGTCCCCATTTTAGATGTGAATACCTATAAAGAAAAAAAATAACACAAATCAAACCTGACAGAAAATGTGGAGCAAAAATAAAGTACGACTTATTTAAACCTAATGGGGTCCGTTTATTTTTTGCTGATAGTAATATTACTTTTATAGGCTAGTGGAACAATAAATAAAAATAAGGACTGATACTATTACTTTTACTTAAGTTCACAACAATAAGTACCAGTCTATACAAGCAATGCAAATGACAAAAAAATCTGTCATCAATCGGGTATGTCAAATTAATTTTTTTCTTTGAACTGAAACAAATGCCACTCTTTATAGCCAGTCTCGGTTGTTTATCACCAATATCCTAATGTCAAATTCCCGAGACATAAAGCTATAAAGCCATAAGAGCAGTGTTTATTTCCTCCAACTACATTCTTGTTAGCCATTAACTAAGAATTTTGATTTATTTTCTTCTCTTTCAATTATTTTAAAATTTGGATCCAAAAAAAGTACATATCGATATATCGACTCGTTAACGTATCGTTAATCAATGTATCGATAATTCTGCCCATCTCTATTTAGGACTAAGTGTTTTTCCTTCACTGAAAAAATCGAAAATATGACCAAGTATTGTATTTTAATTAATTAATAAACAAAGTTAACTAAAGGGGTATATTCTAAATAAATGCAAAATAAAATCGAAATTAAATTACATATGCATATTACAATAGGCTAATTGCACATATTTTTTATTGATAAAAACAACTCTTGTGTACCTAATTGGCACTTGTGCCTTATATACTTTTTAATACGATTCTTTATAACAGAGTTATAAACATTTTAAATTTAAATATAAAACACTCGCGCCCAGTGGCGGCTCGTGGGTTAAAAAGTAAGGGGTTGCAATTCTAATGACTCTTTAAAAAAATAAATAAATTACCACAATTAATGAAAATAAATAGACATACAAAAAGGTGGCTGTGTGGCACACAGCCACGTATGTTTTTTATAGAGCTCAGCATTAAATTAATGTTCTGGTAAAACTTTTTTTTTACTAGTTGTACAAATTGTCTATTTTTAAATGAGGAATTGGCCTCCCATCCTCCCAAGTATTTTTATTTCCGCTTTATCAGCTAAAGACCGGCCATCAAACGGCTCTGCAATTAAACTTTGCACCGAATTTATTTTGAACACACAAAAGATTTCTAAAAAATGCAATAAGGCACCGCGCGTTAACCAAAATAACAAATTATTCTTCAATAAATTGTAAATCAGCCTGCCAGATAAACGAAGGTTTGCATTCGAACTGCAAACCGCATGACGCTTATGAGACCCAATGCCAAGATAGGCAACTCCATATACTTACGCGTACTCGTAATGAATCCAATTGGGTTTGCATTTTAATTGCAACCATCGCATCGGTATCGGGGTATCGGCTTCGAGGATGAGACGTGACGCGACGCGCCATTAAATCAATAATATTTTAGCGAAAGCAGTCAAGTTATTTTAATAGTTTGGCTGTTATTTCCAGATAATATAAATACAGATGTTCAAATGAATTTAAAAAAATGTGTGACTATGTAATGATTAATATATATTTTTTTAAATTTTATTTTAAACCTTTTTTGGGGGTTGCGCAAACCTGCAAACCTAAGGAAGAGCCGCCACTGCTCGCGCCTAAAAAAACTTCTGGATATTTACATGTCTCGTGACGTAACAATGCCCCAAGAAATATGTGTTTTTTCACCAGCGTTTACACATTTTATTAAGGGAATTTACGGAATGTTTAAAATTAAAATAAACTTAAAATTTATTTACATAATTAATTATACATTTTCTAAGAAGTTTTTTAATGAAAAAACTTTTATAAAGAAGTATTGCATTGGTCCAAGAAGTTAGTAATTATGCTTACATCAACAAGAAATGTATTGTAATGGTTTAAAAATTGGACAATAATAATTACTTCATTACTTATTATTTACCTAATGTTTTTATCAACTATTATAAACAGATTTTAAAGCTTTAAGCCGTTTTCTGTGATTTTTTTGTGTTATTTGTTAATGTTATTACCCTTTACATTTATTATGTTGCATATTTAATTGACATTTAATTGATTTATCTTAAATCGGATTAAAGTAATGCGATGGATTTTCTATTTTGCTCTGAATAAAATAAAGAAACGGAGCAAAAAAAAACTAATATAGGAACTCAGCAGACTTCATGTCGTCACAAGTCTTTTTGGTCTGACGTCAAATTTAAAGGGCCAGACTTGCACTTTAAATCGTAATTACCCCGAAACTAATTTTTTCTAAGAAAAGAAAAAGTTATTTAGCTAAATAGGCAAATGAGGAGATTTGACGTGTTTAAAGCAAAATAAATTTTATCCAAAGGGCTCATTCCATTACTAAATTATTTTATTGGTGTATAAATGTAAATTAATATACCCATAGTATGTATTGTCTCTTTAATAGTGAAAGCCATAATGTTAACAGCTATACAAACAATTTGACAATATTTTTTATATTTACCGTGTATATAAATATGTAGTGTCTTTTACCAAATAAGACTTTTTTAAAATTAAATAACTTTCAATAAACGCCTTTAGCTGAACTTTAAATTGCATGATACTTTCTCCCCAGTAAGTGTTTATTGACATTTTGGGATGTGTGATTTATGGGCTATTATAACATATTTGTATTTATTTTGATCTTTATTTATTTATTACATTAATATTGCTTACTGATTGCGACATATTTCGAGTAAAGGCAAGTGTCTGCATGAGTTATGGTACCAGTAAAACATCTACGTACAGATAATACTTTAATTTTAGTAGTTTCAAAACCCAAAAGAATGTGAATATTTTTAAAATATATTTTGCATAAAATTTAGCTGCTAATTAAAGCATCAGTGGCATCCCGTTAAAGTCCAGCAAGCCACCAAACCAACAAAAAAAAGGAAAGGCAGAGCAAAACAAGCTATGGTTAAATATAAGAGATCTTGAATATTGTAAGGGATTGTTAAAGCGTAGAACTGTCAGTTTCTGAACAGCGTCATCATTGCAGGATATCTTTTGCGTTGTAGAGGGGGAAAATCTTTACCAAAGCTAAAAAGCACCCAGTATTTTAACGTTTATATAGCATTAATGTATTTACTAACAGTCTAACAGTTTCTTAAACAATACTTATAAACAATTAGCAAACATTCAGTACAAATAGCTATATAAACTAGGCAGTACCTACTTCAAGTTTAGTTATGCACTCCATTTAGGAAGAGAAGAACTTAGTAAAACGTAACTAACTAATCAACCAAATGTACGCTGATATTACTGAAACCTTATACATTTTTGACTGAAACTAAGATGCCTTTTTCAACCATCAGAACTATCCTTTGACAAATGGTGCATAGGACATAAATAATCAAAATCTATACACAAGGTAGTTCGGTTTTTCCTTTTAGGGTAAAAAATTATGATTTTAATTCAATTTAATCACTATACGTTAATAGGACTTTTGTGGTGTTGTAAATGGAAATATTTCCAGTCGAAATATTTCCATGGAAATGAAAATATTGAAAATTTTCGAACGTGTTTCGGAAATATTGGAAATATTGGAAATTTTCGAAACATTGAAAAAAAAAATAAGAATGCGTTTTAAACCATCAAAACAAAGATATTATACTTTTGTGCAGTACAAATTTTACACTAGAAAAATAATTACCGCAAAAGTACGTATATTCATACGATTACGAATAATAAAATCTCGATCTCGGGTTACTGAATACTTCGGAAATTTTACTAGTTTTTCAAAATCACTTGAGCTACGCTCTCATGAAATATACCATTGATGGTATTACCTATGAGAAACTTTCATTAAATGGTTAGTTTTTTGTGTTTTGTAGTTTTATTTCTATATTTCCAATATTTTCATATATTTTTAAAGTTTTCTAATATATTTCCGGAAATTTTCCATTACTACACTTTCGTAAAGAATCGAAAAAAACCAAACGGTTTTTTTATAACACCTTATCGGTGCACTTGACTTGACTTGCAAAATGGGGGTTGTTATACCCCCGGATGGCTTTGCTCAGGCATTCGCCAGCTCGCCCTCACCCCTTCAAAGCTTAGCAAGAGGCGGAGCAACCCTTCCGCATTGGTTACACCCCCGTTAAATCGGGTTAAGAGAGGGGCTAGACATATTTCTTAGAACTCCGATGTAGTCCGGCTCGAAACCGTATCGAAGCTCCCGACTATTTCAATATAGAAAGCTATTCAAATGCACATTCAGTTGTCGAGAAATGCAACAACAAAATCCAGATATAACCGGTTTCTTTCAGTTCCTTCTTTTGTCCTCACGAGCCTGTGCTCTACACCGCCATTAGGTCAACGTCACCACGTGTGATTTCAAAGAGAAGTTTTATAGGAATCACTCCGGACTTCGAAACTACACTTTCACCACACTCTGAATGGCAGGGTGAGTTTTTCCTTGATCCCCGACGGAAATACACAAATACGGTTCTTCTACGCCTACCCGGAAAAACATGTAGTTTTTTATCGACCATACCTCACTGGTCGAAGGTCAAGCAGAAACTATCGGGCACTTCTCCAGGTAGAAGTTGAAAAACCGCCAAAAATGCTATTTAAAAAATTATTTACTTACAATAGAAAAGCTAATTTCTCTACAGATTCTATGCACCACCCTTTATAAGATGATACTGCTAGTTTACTGTTAAATTTTAGGTAGTAAAGAAAGGCTTCCGATGTTAGCTTTCGAGCAGGATTATATAAAAGTAAATTATTGAAGCTATAGAGAGGCGCGTGCTGGCCCACCGGGATACAGGGAGTTTCCCGGTAGGCCCTTGTAAGGTTGCTTCGACGGAACCTCCTAAGCCTTAAAAAAAAACACTAAATTAGAAGTAATAATGTGCCCTGTCGGTGTTTAACTAGAACACACCTGAATAGACAAGATTCACTCGTGATAATACTTATTGTTTTTTTTTCACTTTACATTTTATATTTGTTTAATTTTTGTAGTGTAATGTTGACATGTACGTATTTAATAGCTTGCAGGCTTTAATACATTTGTAAAAAAGTTTTTCCATTCGTCAATATTGTTCGGCGATGCCTTATGATCCCTTCAAATGATAAATATTTTCCCGGGCCCTAAAATCACCACATAAATTATTCTTTGGTATCTAATAAACACAATACATTTTATATTTCTGGGAAATCTGCTGTATTTTCAATAAAACTCAATGTTAAAGTTTAAATTATAAAATTCGCGCTAAAAACGCTGTCTCTGTAATGGCGTCTACATATGTTTCGCGTGACGTCATATGCAAGTAAACAAGTTAACAACGAGCGCAACTACAGTGAATTTTGTTAATAATTTCTCAATTTATTGGGTAACATGGTATATAAAGGGTGTGTAGTGCCACAATATACCAATACTTCTCTGAAAACACCACAAAAACTGTTTATATCTGTCCCAACAAATCCCAAAAGGCAAAAAAAGTGGTTACAATTAGCTCGAAGAGATCCAAACAGCTTTGTATCTCATTCAAATGTTTTTATGTGTGAATATCACTTTAATGTAAGTATACAAATATCCTGCTTTAAATACCTACCGATTTATATACAACAAAATATCGCCTTTAGATAACTTATAAACACTTTAAGGTATAACCTAACTTTTGGATAAGAATGATTTTGTTTGTTCAATAATAATACCTATACGGTATTATTATTGAACTGCAGATGGAAACTGATATAATAAATTACAGAAATACAAAATGGGCACTTTGTCAATTCGTCTCCCATAAGAGATGGTACTTCTTATATTTCTACACTCCATAAACATAACCTACAATAAGATTTTGAGAAATACTAAATGATGAACACAGTTCCTGTTTGACCTCCGATCAGTGAGGTGCTCACGATAAAAAAAAAACTACATAGTTTTTTCCGGGAATGCGGCTGAAGGTGCTGTATCAACAGCTTTTGCCATCGGGGATCAAGGAGAAACTCAAGCCAAACGATGGAGTCCTTCTTCTGGGGCTAAGCGCTGTGAACGAAGATTCCTATACCTGTTCTTTTCTGAGGGCCCCACGCACGAGGGATTTTCCTAATGGCGGAAGATGGTTGCGCGCTCAGCAGGGAGGAGCAGTACTGACAGAAAACGGTTATGCGTGATACCAGAAGCAGTCCTTGGTCGGACGGCCATTGTTTGTGCCCTGCATCGATAATTTTTTCTGCTAAGAATACATACACGAATTTCTGGGGGTTACAGAGCCCGACGATCCAGAAGTTCCACCTACAAAGCTCGGGAAGGCTCACGTTGACATCAACGTGTGTCTGGAACGGGGAGAGCTGGCAAATTGCCTTGCAGCAGCGCCATAAACAGAGCAGTATCCAGTAAATGATGAACACGTAAATAAATATTTTTTTAAAGGCACTTACACAGCTGTTTTTACATTTTTGAGTTCTGCCACATAGTTGTCAGCGTTATTTTTAAAGAAACGCACAATCATAAATGGGTATATCTCAGGTAGGTTTCTGTTATCGGCTTGCACAAAATTTATGTCAATTTTGAGGTAAGAAACGGATAATTATAAGTTTTTTATATAAAATGGTCAAGAAACAATTATTTAGATAGTTAAAGATCGAAAATAACACCTGAAAACACACAACACAAAGCTTGTGACATTTATTTACTTGCAAGTGACGTCACCAAAGTTGTAACCAATTACAGAGCGCTCCAGTCGCTGAATTAATTTTAAAAATATTGTAATTTTAAATATGTATATTTTGCAATAAATATGCATATTTTACTTTATATTATAGAAAAATATGTTTTTTTTATACTATTATCTGATAGGATGACCACAATTTAAAGCTTATTTTTAATGGTGGCAAATAGCCTATTGTCTCTTTATTAGCATAAGCCATAATGTTTACAGGTAAACAAATACTTTTTGAGCATTTTTAATAATGTTACCTAATAAGACTTTTTCTAAATTAAATAACTTTCAATAGACGCCTTCAGCTGAACTTTAAATTGCATGACACTTTCTCCCCAGTAAGTGTTTATTGACATTTTAAGATGTGTGATTTACATATGTGCTATTATAAAGTATTTGTATTTATTTTGATTTTTATTCATTTGTTATATAAATATTGCTTACTGATTACGACATATTTCAGGTATAGGTAAGTGTACTGTAATAGTTATAGCTTTTTTTCTCGAGAGATACATGTATGCCATTAGTTCCCTTCAGAATGTGTAAAATTTAATACATTTTTAGGGATTAGTCTGATTCATCCTATATAAAACGTATTAATTTTTTTTTCTGGAAATTTTTAATTTAATTGACAATAACTTAACGTCTCTTCTAAGAAAGTGTCTAATCAAATGGTAAACATCAGGTATCGCAAATGATCGCTATAATATTCCATTAAAATATTTATTTGTATTATAATGCAAAGTTCATTACCTGCCCACGTATCTCAATATGTTTATTTACAATATGCATTAAGCATTTACAGAGGCGGGTTAAAAAAAAACTGTTAAAAAATTTGACACTATGTTTATTGCATTCCAGGAGAAAAAATAAGTCTGGCGTCACGTCAGTTAAATTTAGTGGGCCTCAGTGGCGTTGCAAATAATTTTGTCTTAAACTTAAATATGCAATGCACAGTTGTAATCGATGTTCCAATGGCTTTAGCTTATTATTTTTAAACAATATTTTCAATGTTTACCTCTTGAATCTTTTATTTTGTATTTTTTAATTTGAATAACTTCTAACACGGAAAATTAGGTAACTTATTAATGTAATTAAAAATATTCTTAAAATCGGAATCTCTTAATTAGCCACGATTATGGATTTTATTATCTTCTCTTATGGTTATTAGTTTTATCAAAAGGAAAAACGTCAAATCTTGTAGAAATTGTATTAGTATTTAAAGAAAAAAAATAGTACTTTGTCAAAATGTCAGTATAGGTATGGTACGTTTCACAATAATTCGTTGATTTCTTGACCGCAATAATTTAAGTTACAACCCTCAGTGAAAAACCCAACCATAAATAGGTTGCCCGACAAATATCTATTGTGTAGGCACCGCACCTTTTGAAAGGATACAGGCCCTGATTAACTACTAATATTAATAGTTTAGGTTAGCTATTTTGGATGCTCAATAACACACATGAAAATACTTTAAAAAAACCCCAAACGACTGATGAACTAAGACAAAAAGACTCTGCTTTATATTCAGCAAATGCAATTTGCCTATAACCTACATAATACTACCAAAAAGTAGGTACAAGAATTAATTAAAAAAAAATAAGTCCGGACCTACATGCGGGTACCCAAAGTAAATTGAGTTTTACGACTAAGTAGGTGGGTAAAACGAGAAATCAACGAATTATTGTGGAACGCGAATGGATTGCGACAATGCACTGAACACAGTTTTTTTTTTCATATCCGGGAGATTTTCCACATTTTCCCGGACAACCTGTATACCAGATGCTATTGGCCTCAAGGGAAACACTTTTATATAAAAAAATCCTTTTGGAATTTGCCAAAAAAAGTTTATTTCCGTCCCCCCAGAAAAATCTAAGTTTTAAAAGCAAATCCTTAATTTGTATTATTTTCGTAAATTTGATCAAATTTTGTCGTCTAATCCCAAATTTCGAAAATGATCTGTTTTTTAAAAACCCATTGCCATTTAAATTTTTTTCACAAATTCATTTTCTGATGCAAATATTTCAGGTGCCTTTAACTTCAAGAAAAATGCAGATATTTTTGCATATCTTACGAAAAATAAAGGATTCGCTTTTCTATGGGGGACGAAGGCAAAAACAATCAACTTTTGTCGCAAATTCCAGAAAGATTTTTTCTTTTAAGAAATGTTTCCTTAAGGTCAATAGCAACTGGTTTATATTTGATGTATCTGACTTTTTGGATAATAGAATTAAAAATCCTAAATCCGACCTTCAACAGATGCCATTTTTGAAAAATGTTATTTTGACACATGTGGTTTTTGATAGATGCCGCCATCTAACAGATGTTAATTTTGACAGATAAAATTATTAACAAATTTTATTTGGACAGATATCATTTTTGACGGTTGTTATTTTTGACAGATGTTATCTTTGACAGATACCCTTTTTAACAGATGTCATTTAAAATAGGTGTAATTTTTAAGACAATATTTTAAAAGTTGTGAAATAAACAGATATCAAGTAAATTAGATAACCTACCAAGTTGTTTAATAAAAGACTAACGGCCGAGTGATGATCGCGTTGTTAAATTTAGCGATGGACTTAGCAATTGTTAAGAGTTAACAATGGTTTAAAATGTTTAACAAAACGTCATTGTCAGTGTTATTCAATGATTTTAGTAGGCAACCTGTCAAAATTTGACATTTTGTTAAACATTCTAAAATGTTGTTAACTTTTAACAATTGCTAAGTCCATTGCACGCGATCATCACTTGGCCGTATGTTTTTTAAGAAAAACCTAAATTTGTCTTAGACATACATAATATTAGGTTTTTTTATTGCTAAGAAATCTTTTTAGATATCTGGTGCTTTAATTCAAGTCTTCTTGGAATTATTACACATGCCCACAAAAAAAGTGGTGTGTGCTGGGTGTTGGACTAGGATTTTCTGGTGTTTTTTTTTCGCTGAACACAAATCTGAAGTCAAAGTTAGAGATTCAACAGCAAAAAATCGAGAAAAACCCAAAAAACTGATACGGTACATTTACCTACAGAAATCTGCTACCACGGAATGTTTGGACTACTACTATAAAAACTATAAGAGATACAAAAAATTGTATGGAACAAAAACTAAAGCTTTTTAAATTGTCGATATAAAAAATTAATTTAAATATTTCTAATAAGATAAATGATTAAGGAGATACAAACGGAAATGTAATTTTGACAAAAAAATTAGTCCAAAATAGGGCAAAATATGTTTTATTATTATTTATTTATTATTATTTATTATTATATATTATATTATATTATTATATTAATTATATTATTATATTATATATATAATATATATTATTATATTATATTATATTATATTTTATTATATTATATTATATTATATTATATTATATTATTTTATATTATTTATTGCTATTATTAGTTTAATTCTAAATCACTCAAAATTTGAAAACAAAATCCAATAAATAAATAAATAATTTTTTTCCTGGGTTATTCCTTAAAAAAATCCTGAGAATTCAGTTTTTTGATTATAACCGAAAAATATTACATTTAGCCAAAAGGTTATATAACTTAAAATAAAGGTCTTGAAAAAATACATAGCTTATGTTATATAAAATTTCGTGTATCTTTAATATTTTTTGAGATATTGACGTTTAAAATTAAAAAAAAATGCTAATATCTGCAATAACGCCTTTTCTCGATTTTTTGCTGTTTGACCCCCAATTTCAACTTTTGATTGGTATTCAGTGGAAAAAAAATTCTGGCGACACCACTTTTTTTTAGTAATAACTAATAATAATATAATATTTTTAAAATCTTTTATAACCCATGAATGTGGGTGCAAAATTACTACATTTTTAGTCTATATTTTTATCTCCCTAATTTATTAAAATAAATTATTCTTTAAATCGAATGGGTCTTTTTGAAATGTTGAAATATTAGTGGTGAATTAATGTTTGGAAATAAATTGCTAACCCCAAATGCTTAATTGTTTCCTTGGAGGTTTTTGGGGGGTTTATCCAAAGTAATAAAATACTACGAATTTAATATAATATTTCTTTTAATGTTGATTTTTTTAGCAATTGGTGTACTTTTGATTTGTATAAAAACAATTTTTGATACACCTCTGTTAGTTATCAAGAAAATACACAAAATGTTCTTGTTTATTTAAAAACAAGGGCCATTTTGAAATAAACAAAATTCAATTTTTCACTAATTTTAAACATTTATTACGAAATAAATTTTCTAAAATATCAATAGTAAAAAGGTAATATATATGTACAACATTAATTTATAGTATAATCCACTCCTGAACATTGTACAATAGTCAATATTGGTATATTAGTGCACGCTTACTTACTTTGACAAGTATTTTTACTAAAGATAATTACTTGAGTACTTATTTTCTTATTCATCCAATATTTATTTAGTCGGGAACCTTCGCTCAGTGTTAAAGTTCAAGCCCATTCCAATTTCTTTTACAAATATGGTTTGGAACATGAATACAAGACTAAATTAAGCTTTAAAATTGGTAAAAGATCTCTAATGTAATTAATGTCTCAGTTTTGAAACAATTATTACTCCTACGAGTTACATTTCATGACTACATATATTTAAGAAAATATACGTTGATTACGTGATATTTTTAAAAGAGAGATATGGGTACTTTGATTAGCGAGTAAAAGTACGCTATTTGAATACTGCACTTGGTATTTAGTGTTTGTTTTTGAAGATAGGTATAAAGACGCTGTATTACGAAACGTACTAAATAACTCTCTGACCGTTTTCTTGTAATTAATTTTTTCAAACACTCTGTCAAATGAACATCCCCGATCATTTAAAAATTTCCAATTTTTTTGAAACTAAACCATATAATTGTGACAACACCCTTTACTAATTAAAATTAAAAGCGCACCACAAAGAAATTAAAAATTCTTAAAAATTCATTTTACCAATTTATAAATAACTAAATAAACAACTTCTTAAACCCGTGGTGACGTAGCACATCAGATGAGAGCTTAGGATTGGCTCGTCGATAGCTTCATCCTTAAGTCGACGCGAAAGGGTCAGGGAGTCACCGAGAAGGGGTCGGATTGCAAGGTCCGTGCGTCGGAAGACCGGGGACCAGGGTTAGCAATCGTACTACAATTATAGTACACGTACTACAATTTCACTCCTTTGTACTATGTACTATCATGCCTGTACCATAATCCTTATCTACTACAATTTTTATAAACCAAATTTTTGTTATTAATTTTAAAATGTTTGTCATTTGACGCTAAAATGACTATTGATACCATACAGTGGAGAGTAGAGTACATTTTAATATAGCGCCTCTAGCGGACAACACTTCAATTACTTTAATTGATGCGTGAAAACATCTGCAAAACACTCCCAATAAAATATGAAGATTAAAGGTAAGGAGCACCATCTCTTATGGCTGTTTGGCTCAAAAAGTGGGCCCAGAATAGCATAAACGATTATTTTTGCTAATGGAGTATGTATTTTTTTCAAATGTACTATAATTTTGCGGCCCTGGTACTATAATCCCACTCTCCATGGTTGCTAACCCTGCCGGGGACAGGCAGTACAGCTATCTGCGCGGTTAAGGTAACGCCTTTTCTCGAAAGTTTTTATGAATACGTAATTTAGTAGGGCAAATGCAACGATTCAAAAAGCATCATTTTGTCTGAAAGTGTTTTTTCTAACATCTCGGGCGACGCGCCGAAATGTTTTGTTAAATATTTAATGGAAAATTACCAGTTTTCCATGGTGATGTAATATCACTTTCTCTGTGTTAGTGCAAGAAATTTGACTAGCACATCTATTCTTGTAACCAATTTAAATCGTAAGGTTTCGTACAAAGTATACATTTCTTAGCTAGTAAAGCTACTCTAAATAATTCTTTGTGTCGATTTTAAATTGACATATTAATCATAAGTTTCAAAAGTAAGTTAAGTTGTAATTAAAGGTGAAGTAACGAGCTGAAGCAAGATAGGCTTTAGCTGAAAGTAATGATAAAAAAAGGTGATAGTAAATGGTATTGTAGTAGACTACATGGATAGACAAGGTAACATCTAAACTTGTTAATAAAATAGTTGGTAAATAATTTATACCGAGTGTCAAGAAGTGGCAAGGGTGTTCCAAAACTGTAAATAATTTCTAAATTTGACTTTAAACATTCTAATTTCCCTGGTTATGTAAAACAGTTTCTAATTGTGTCGTAACGTCGATAGATTTACGCCTCAAAGACTGCGAAAGGCGTTTCGCTAAATTTAGGTGAATTTTTCGCCGATTTTAAGAATAAATTTTGTATTTTTTCTCATATTTTTATTAAATTAGGCTTTTGATTAATTTTTTAATGGCTAAAATTTTTCGAAAATATAGAACATTTTAATAATTTTATTGTTAATAATAATTCTAGTAAGAATTATTAAATGTGTTATACACAAAATAATTATTATTAAATTTTCGGCACAATTATAACAATAATTTTCGCAATATTTTCGTACGTGTAAAAAGCCTCTAATAAGTGAAACATTAGGTATTTTACATAAAAACTTGTTTTGCTGAAGTGCGATCTATTAATATAAGAGATAAACGGCCATGATGATCGCGTTGTTAAATTTAGCAATGGACTTAGCATTGTTAAAAGTTAACAACGGTTTAGAATGTTTAACAAACGTCATTGTCAGTATTCAATGATTTTAGTAGGCAACCTGTCAAAATTCGACATTTTGTTAAACATTCTAAACCGTTGTTAACTAAATTGCCCCAAAACCATTGGGAACTACCATCACAAAGGTAGGTGCTTGAGTCGCTGCTCCGTCTGCGTGAATATTAATTTTAATGAACCACTGACAAGTTGGTACTAGATTTGCAAGAACAGACTAATAAAAGTTTTATAACAAATTTAATTAACCAACTGCTTAAAGGCTGAGAAGAAATTTATTACATTCGTGCTGTGTGATTAATTTGCTGTTCTTGCTAGTAATGGCAAATAATTGTAATAGCTGATGTAGTTTCAATCAAATTTAAACATTTGACTTATAGTAAGATAATAATAAACAATCAAGTTGCGAAATCTAGTTAAATTTATTGCTTTAGACAGCTTAATGTTTTTAAATATAAAAATACAACAAACACAAGCTTTAATTGGGCAATTTTTAAAGTAACAACTTACAGGTGAAACAAGTTCAAATTAATAAAATATATGAGTGTAGCTATGGTCGGATCCTCGGAACAGTGAAATCGTCAATTTTTCACAAAATGGCGGCCATTTGAAAAAAAAAAGTTTAAAAAAATCGACTTTTTTGGATTTAAGCGTTGCAACCATAGCCAGTTCAATTCTATACAAAATGGCAAAATTGGTCCAGTAATTTTCCAGCAATCCATGCGCCTAGCAAAAAAATTGTGAGTTTTGGTAAATTGCGTTTAAAGTTTGGAAAAGGCGCTTGATGACGTGGGAAGACCGGTCCAATATTCGTGTATTTCGGCTACAAGAAATAATTTCCAGGCAAAACGGTTTCGCCCATATATTCTCTATAATATAAAGTACTAAAAGTGCAATAAAAAAATCGATTTTTTGAAACTAGAAAACCCCTTTAAGTGAATAAATTCTCGTTGGAAACAAGTTTTAAAGTTCATTTTTTAATAAGTAAGCTATTGTTAATTAACAAAATTTTTCGACCTCCGTCTTTATTGAGGACAATAAAAAATGATCAGATAAAAGTCCTTTATTTTGTTTATTATAATTTTTTGTATTAACAAAAAAATAAATTCCTTTCATTTACTTTTTTTCTGAGGAGGCGCGCGCGTGCTGTAACGGTCGCGCGGAGCCCTATTATAAATGGAGATAGAACTCCGGCAGTTAGGACTTCTTTTATTGGAATTTTTTTAAAGTTATTAACAAAAATAGAAAAGCTTTTTTTTATAAATTAGTTTGTTAACAACTTCTGCAATTTTTTGCGTACTTAAACAATTCTTCAAATACATATTTCATTTCGAATCCAATGAGCTAACAGCTTGTTAACTAGACTAAGGGGGACATATTATGTTAATTCCTAAAAATGCAATATTTGCATGTTTTGGGTACTTGTGCACGCATGGATGGATCTGTAGAATAAATAGTACTTGGGCGTCACAAGCGCCTGTAGGCTGTCCTAAAAATAAAAAAGACCAATTTTGTTTGTAACATCCTCGTCTTTATAGATTAAATTTTACAGATTTAGTGTATACAGGGTGAGTCGGAAGGAACGCACTAAACTTCAGGTGGTATTGTACACGTAAAAAACCCATATATAAGATTCTCATTTGTTTTCAATATATAGCGTAATTACAAACAAACATTTCCTAAATTAACATGATATTAATTATAGCGCTCAACAAGTGTCCAAAAATACCACCATTAATCTTTTAACACATTCGACTTCGTCTGCAAAGGGCTCTTGTTGTGAGTGTCGACTTTCACTTTGTACACCTCATTTTTAAACCAGCCCCACAAACAATAGTCCAGTGATGTAAGGTCTGGTCTGGAGACCTTGGAGGCCAACTAATCACCAAGACAAATCTATAGTCCTGGAAACTCTTTGTCCAAATATTGCTTGACCTGAAAAGCGAAATGTGGGGGAGCCCCATCGTGCTGATAATACATTTGCAAGTAGTTTTCTCCTGTGAGACGATATTCTATAATGTGTGGGCTAATTAACTAAGTATCGACCATACCACACCACACACTTGCCGAAAACTTATGCTGAAAATTAGTTTCGACTGTTGCGTATGGATTATCGTCTGATCATACATGAGAGTTGTGAGAATTATTGATGTCATCTCGGGTGAATGTTGCTTCATTGGTAAAAGGTATGCGCGATACAACAGGACAGAATTATTTATCCAACCACAAAATTACATACGCCTAACATAATCTTCCGGTTGTAGGTGCTGTACACGCTGTCCTGGTATGGATATATGCCTTGCTCTAACTCTTTACTGTGGAATGACCAATTAAGTAGAAATTCTTCGTGAGCTGGTCTTTGCATTATATTCTATCAAATTCAGAATATTTTCTTTTTCTTCTAAGCCTTGTCGAGTGGCTCGTTCAGATATTATGTTAGTACTGGGCAGAGTTCCGGTATCGCAAAGTTTGTTGTAAACTCTGATAAATACGTTTTTGTCCGGATTTCTCCGGTGTGGAAATCGTCGACGGTATTCTTGAACAGCAGCTGTAGTATTTCCATTACAAAAGCCGAAACAAAAACCATATTTCCATATTCTAAATTCACACACAGTATTCGGCCTTTTAGTAAAATATTAAACAGCCGACTGTTTTAACTACTAGAAGTCATGTAAACATCGTGACAAACGGACCTGCGGTAAAAATCTCATACTGTTTATGTAACATAGTAAGTATCTACCTACAGTTGTCAATAAATTTAATATGGCATGACCCATTTTAATCTATTAATCAATCGCGTCACACTTTTATGATCCTGGGAAATAGAGCTAAACTTTTATGTTAATTGCCGATTCTAGATTTATTGCAATTGCAGACATATGACATAATAATATTTATAGGTACGTAACAAAAGAATTGGTTACTAATTGGCCTTCCGGTATTAGTTTTAGTTCCCTCCGGTTAGGCAACTATTTAGGACAGAGGTCAATATTTTGTGACCCTATATTGAAAGAACAAAAGCGCTATTTAATGTAATTACTTGCTAATTTTGCTGGTATAGGCGAATGCACTTTAAACTAAAGTTTTAAAATAAATTCTATTTTTTATATAAAAGGGACTTTAGATGTACCTATTAGATAAAAATACAGAACTTATAAAAGGCGTTTTATCACGTGTATGCAGCGTCGTAGCGACGGGAGGGGGGGGCTGGCCCCCTCACTTTTTTGAGATTCACTATACACTTTTTCCCACTTTTAACATAAAATTGTAAAGCTTATTCGCAAACACCAAAATAGTACATCTATGTCTTTACTATTCTACGCTACTCATTACTAAACTTTATTTGACTCTAAAAATAAAGAAACTTTTTTAGAACTTTTAGATCTAAGATGCAGCGACAAAAATATTAATTTTAAAGAATTGATGCAATCAAAAATTAGCAACTATCTTTTTCCTCAAATTCAAACTAGGATAATTACCTTGATTTCTGAGGTTATTATAAAAGACATAGTCAGTGAAATTAACAATTTCAAATGTTACTTTATTATTGTGGATGAAATCACAGACATAGCACATATGGAGCAAATTGCCATAGGATTTGGATATGTAAAAATTATAGAAAATAAACCTAAAAAATAAAAAAATTAGGGGATTTGTTGGAAACAGTAAACACGTTGTATAATATTATAGAAGCATCAGCAAAGAGGCATGATATTTTTCAAAAGATAATATCAGAGGTATGTCCTAAATCAAATATATAGGTTTTGAAAAACCTTTCTTAAACGCGGTGGACAGTACGGCATTTATTAGTTAAAAGTTTGTTGAAACTTCTGCCCGCTGTAATTAAAACTTGTTTCAACGGATACAAATAACGCAAAAGTAGCAGCTAATGCTTCAGGATCATCAAAAACCATTTTAAGTGAAAAATTTTTGTTCTGTCTTTTTGTACTTGAATTAGTACTGGGTGTAACTGTCATTTTGTCCAAAGAATTGCAGTCACCACAACTCGGTATTTCGACAATGTTTCTGAAAGCAAAAGCAACTATTCAGTTGCTTTTGAATTATCGAACCAACGCTTGTTTCAATGATCTTTTCCATAAAATGAAGACTCATTCCACGGAAATTCAATCATTAGGGTATTCTGTAAATGAACTTTCTTTAGCCAGACAGAGAAAGATGTCAAAAAAGTTAGATAAACGACATGAAAACGGTTTTATTTTCCCTAATGTTGAAGGTTTTATGCGTACAATTTTTTTCCGGCACTCGATGTTATGGCTGAAAATATTAAAACAAGATTTTCAGATAGTTCGGCGTCAGCGGAGAGATTTTTATCGACATTAGGAATTTTAAAAGATTATCTTAGGAACACAATGGGGAAAAAAGGTTGACAGGGTTAGCTTTAATGCATGTATTTGAAAAAATATATATTAAAGGTTAATGACAAAAGAAAGATTAGAGAAACAAAAATCGAAGAATGATGTTTTATTAAAATATTTATATTTATTTGTAAGATAAGCTTTGTATTCTTAAGGTTTTTTAATGTTTAAATATATAATTTGTGTTTTTATACTTGTTATTATCTTTTATATTTAAAAAGGATTTTTTCAATTATTTAAAAATTTGCCGGTCCACCCCCACTTTCACAGGTCACGCTACGCCGTTGCGTCTATGCGTGTGTCATTATTATTCTACTGTGCGTCACACGTATTCTAATTAGTCTAATTCAGAAAAAAGATGAGCCTGTTTTTTGATTATCCAAAATACCGAACCACATCTTAAAGAAAACTGGTTCCGATTGGGTAGTTCGCGAACGACCTAGGTCTAGGTGGGAAGAGCGCCCTTTTAGGTGAACTACGCGAACTAGACGCCGATAATCCCACTCTCAGTTCATTTAACTAATTCATAACCTCACATCAAGACAAGCGCACCTGGGAATTTTTTACAAAATTCCATTCACAGCACTACATGTATACGTTTCAGTAATGATGAAACTTTAATTCCGTAGTTAAATAAGGGGCCTTAATATGGCTTAGAGCCATATTGAGGCCACCTGAAATATTAAAAAACAAAAAAAAAATCTTGTTCGTAGAGCACTCTCTAATGCTTCTCATTATATGTCGTCAAAAGAACTAGCGAACTAAAAAAAGGAACTAGTTCGTAATGGGACTTCGAACTAAATTGAGCACTTCTTATGGCGAATGATTATGCCCAAGACTAGTTCCGACACTAGATAATAAAAATCAGGTCAGCTGTACTCCGCCATCCATAGTTCTAAGCTGCTTTTGCACTAGCGAATCTACCTCGCGAAACTCACTCGGCCAAAGCTTACTTGCTTCGAGATAAAATTTTGCAATACTCAAAAAAAAAATTAATTCAGAGCGAAAAATTGGGCGAGTGGGGCGAGCCGCCTTCAGTTCTGATTTTGCAGCCAACATGGAAACTTGTTTTGTCCCTCCAGGCGATAAGCTGCAAGCACTGTCCTTGATTCATCCCTCATGCAACTATTGGGACCACGTTTACACTGTGCGATACTCGATAAGCGAATCCCTTTCATACGCGGACAAAAACCGACTAAGATCTGCCTCGCAGGGAGGACCCTCACTCCGCACATTATTTTTCGTTTTGGAACACGAAGGTTTGATCGAATTTGGAAGCAAACGCATGTCGAATTTGACTTTTACAAATTCTGCTTTTCCATTGATCTACGCTGTATATTACTGTTTACAAACAAAGTGTATTTTGCTTTTATAAGTTAAAGCTTTAAATTACTCTTAAAATACATACTTTCTGAAATAAAATATTATTAACAATACATATTTTTTTCAGAAAAAGCCTCGGATTAGACAAAACATGTTTAATGAAAGTAACTTCCAGCACACGCAAGAACAAACAACAATGAAAGACTTACTGCCAGAAACAGACTATTTAGAAGATTTAGATATAAGATATAACAATAGAAGTAGTAAAAATGCAGGTAATTATACTTAATCATATTAAGGATATTTATATTCGAAAAAAGGTATACCAAATACATTATAGTGCACTTTATGGCCCGCGCGGACATGAAGACAAAAAAAAAAGATTTTAAAGTTAACGCCTTTTCAGGAGCCAGCTCCTTTAATAATTCCTAGGAAGCAGAGCTGTCAAAGTACTCTTAAATAGTACTTTAAGTACAAGTATCAAGTTTTTAATTTTTTAAAAATTACTTCAAGTATAGTACCAAGTATTCATTAAAATGTACTTGATTTTTCAAGTAAATTGAAAAAGTACTTGAAGTACCATCCAAGTATTTTACTTGAAGTAAATCCAAGTACTTGAAGTAAAACAAAATACTTAAATTAAAACAAAGTACTTGGAGTAAAACAAAGTACTTGAAGTACACCAAAGTACTTGAAGTAAACCAAAGTACTTAAAGTACATAAAAGTACTTGAAGTAATTAAAAGTACTTCAAGTAAAACAAATTATACTTGAGAAGTATTTTTTGTAAGGAAGTTGGAGGGTTTATTCCTCAAAACGGGGTTTTCCAACAACTTCTAAAAGCTTTAAGGACTAAGCGCTACGTCATTGGAAAGTAGGCCAGTCTGTAAAAACTATAGTTAGGAAAACAAGTAGGGTTGCTAAGTGTCCCGTTTTAAGTTAAGTAAGGAATCTTATGCATCCGATATCCGAAATAATATAAAATTTCGTATGCAAATTTATGGCAACAGGCCTACAATGCCGTACTCGGATGAGCGCTTGGGCCTTAAACTATTATAGGAAATATTGGTTTTTCCCAAAAATTTTTTTTTCCCTGTGGTTGCCAACGGGTTGGCGTTCACCGTTGGCATCCGATACATCTGTCAAAAGCGAGTGTTTTCATATGGGGTACAGCGGTTGGAATCCAAAACCTATTCTTTGGAAATATTTTAATTTCCCATTAACACAAAAATCAAGTCAGAAAAACCCTAATTCAATTTTGATGCGTTTCCATTTATTAGGGGAAATTTTGTTTAAGTTGCCTATTAAAATACAGGGGTTTTCGTTCAAATGAAGGTAATAACGAACGCATTCACAATCAAATAGTTGGGGAACCGCTCCATCAAACGTCAAATCGCACCAATGAATATTCGAACTGTCACGTTTTTGACATTTTCAGGCAGTGTTTTTGGAAACTGTTTCGTATCCGAACGCGTTCGATAAATAAATTTGCAGAAAAATGGCTGTTAATCATTATTAAATATAACAAAAATTGGGTATAAAAAAATAAAGGATTTTTATAAGGTTGATTTCGAAAAAATCGTCGGTGGAAACCTTGGACCAGCTCCCCTTGCCTAAAATGAAAAGACCCGGTTTTAACATCTCAAATTTTTTTGAATTTTAAAAAAATATCAAGTTAAATGATTAATAGTCTAAAACTAATAGTGTTACCCAAAGGATAATTTATCTTTGATGAGAAAAGATAGATAGAAACACAGCGGGTTTCGCGTATTTCTTGTTTTAATTTGTTTGACATTATCAAGGCTTAAATTAGTACTTGGTTGATTTTTACTTCAAGTACTTTTTATTTACTTTATTTCTTTCTTGAAGTACTTTTTTAACTAAAGTACTTTTTTTACTTAAGTACATCGTAATACTTCAAATTAAATACCAAGTAATTTACTTGGTCAAATCAAGTAAAAATCAAGTATCAGTATAAAAACTAATCAAGTACAAAAATACCTCCTAATAAAAACTTGAATAAAATACTTGAAGAAAAAAGACTTCAAGTAAAATTTAAGTACTTCAATTTTGAAGCCTGCTGGAAAACTTTTGTCATATTTTCTGTCGTAGGCGTCTCTGTATTTTTTAGCAAGTTTTGTGTTGCTTTTTCCGCTCTTTTTGCAATTTCGTCAGGAATTTTAAAACTTTCTTGCATTTTGACCTATTAAGCTTGACACCTAGCAAAATTTGATTTTCCTAGCAACGATTATAAGCCAACTATTATAAAAAGAAAATGTTATTAAAATCAAATGCAAGTTTTTGTATTTTTAAAAATATTTACTAGCATGATATAAAAGTTTGTATACACTGCGGGTATTAATAGATGTGTATTGCTCTCGGGCGACTTACGAATACCCTTAGGGCATAAACATCTACTTAATACCCTTGGTACATAAATAATTAAAAAACTTACAAAAATTTACCAATATTCGGTCGGACTATATTTCAACCACCATATTCTTGCCAATGGAAGAATTTATTCTCCTGAAATTTTTAAACATAAGAAATTAGTGATGTTAGCAATTATCCCCACTTGCATTAACGAATAGTTTGCGGAAGATGGGTACCCAAATTGCTAATTATTAAATAAAAACAGCGACGTCTTGAAATCTCCTAAGTTACTTCAACTCCCTTAAACCAAAAGGAAAGGTTCTGCTTCTGCCTTCTGCCTTCTGCCGTCTACCGTTTTCTGTGATAAGGAGGGTACTTTCTTGACCATTATTTTGAGAGAATCACAAACCATTAATGTCTTTATTTATTTCTCACTCACGTAACTAAACAAGCATTTCCATTAAAAGAAAAATCTCTTTAATTAAGAGACGCATTCTGCGGCATAACGCCCGACTTCATACTGCCCAATTACTTTTAGTAATTAGATTACTTTAATTCAATTACTTTCCAGAAAAAAATATTGTATTTGGATTATCAATTAATAAGATAATGTAATCGTAATTGGTAATTGACTTTTACGAATCCCAAGTAATTCAATTACTTAGAAAGTAATAATATTACTTATAAAGTAATTGAATTACTTAGAAATTAATTTAATTACCTAATTAATAATTGAATTACCACAAAAAAATTAATTACCTTTCTTTATGGAAAACTGCCGGAATTTTGGCCAGTCAGGAAGAGCATATGGAAATCCAGCGAACGCCGCCTCCGCACGATTTAGTATTTTCGATTGACGCTTACCGCCACCGGTTTTATGTTTGTTTTCTTTTATTATCCAAACAAAGATAGTTGTTTTTTTTATTACTGGTACCGGGGTACTGGTTACTGGTGCGGTAGTAATTCAAATATTTCTGGAGTAATTTAGTTTTCAAATGTAATTGAGAGAATGAAGAGTAATTGAATATATATAATGGGAATTTAATCACATAACGGTAGTTCAATTACGTTACGGTAATTTAATTACCAAAAGAGATTTAAATTAAATGTCGTAATTTAAATAAAGCAAGTGTCTAAATATTTAATTACTTTTAGGTTTAATTGTATTTGAATTACTTTTAACAAACATGCTAGTAATTGGTAGTCGTAAATTATTACTACTTAGAAGAGAAATTGGTTATTTTATTTAAATTACTTTTTAAAAGTAATTGCGACATCTCTGTTTGGAAGATTCTTTCACATCCGCCTTATAATCCGGATATATCACGATATCATTTCCATCTCTTTAGACCGCTTAAAAAAGCATTAGAGGGCCCAGGGCCAAGCATGAGTGGTTTTGGACTCAATGAAAAACATTCTGTAAAACTAGCATTATAAAACTCCATCAATGATGGTAAAAGCGCATGGACTTAAATGATAAATATTTGAAGAAATAATGTAAAAATCTTATACACCTATTTCAATTAAATAAAGTTTCGCTTTATATTTGGATTTTTTTCGTACCTCAACCATTTTAAAAGTAGCAGGGGAGTTTTACTTTAATTTTTTCACAGGTTTAACATTTCCCCCCTCTTTTAAATCGCATTCCTACAATCTACATTAAATGCTATAAATGAAAAATATTTGATTTTTTAGAACATTTGTATTCGGAATGGACTGAGTGGAGTCGCTGCGTGGACTGTCTACAAAGAAGAATGAAAACTTGTATCGATATAAGTTGTCATAACTCAAGAATGTATGAAGAGAGAGAATGCAACAAAAAAAGATGTAAAAGAAAAAGAAAGAAGGTCTCCTTTCATGTAGTGCATTTAAATGCGGTAATTTAATATTTACTTTGTAGGATAGATGATACTTAGAACGGTTTTATTTTAGTGTTTAAATTACTGGAAGCAAAATCATTAAATTATTTTTGTCGTAGTCTATTTTGGGACATAAGTAAAGATCTTTATTCGAGGATATATTATGTAAATTATGTAAGCAAACTGTATGAATAAATTAGTGCCAAAATGAAACCGCTGCTGCTTTAAAACTAACCAGTAATTTGACTGTGACAGCATGTTTTCGTTTCAGGAAAATAGCAAATAGTTTTTGTAAATCAAAGATATTACTTAGGTACTTTAGAAATAACTTTCAACTAAATACCAATTTTAAAACAAATAAGTATATAAAAACATACACAGGGTGTCCAAAATACGCATACAAAATTTTATGACAGACTTCTGACATTCAAGTAGGTCGATATAAGCAAGTAGATATCATCAAACATTTGAAGAAATATTAGTCTTTAAAAAAATTCCTAATAACATCGGCAAATTATTTTTATTATTTTTAGTATACAGCCAGACACTATGGAATATAGTTTATAAGCGTGATGATATCAGTAAGCATTTTTTTTATTTTAACACTGTAACAGAAAAATATTTTTAATACCGTGTGAACAGGTATTAAGCAAATTTGCAAAATAACTTATTAATACTTTTTTTAAATAAAATTGGACACAGGCCTATTTAATAGGTTTTCTGAATTTAAAATTCTCGCTAATACATTTTGGAGAATATCGACAACAGTCCTGTAAACTACTTTCTTAAGAGCGCTCCAAAAAAGGTTACACATATTAAAATCTGAAGAACGAAGAAGCTCTTGCCTAGGGCGGCAAATTTTTTGGGGCGGCGAAGTTGCATTTGTGTTGAAATCATCTTCATGTTATGATAAACAATCATCGAAGTTACTCCAAAGAGTAATAGAAATAGTAATAATAGTGAAAAAAATCAGGTTAAAAATTATGCAGATACTGAAGACAGTTAAAATTTTATTTAACTTAATATTTAACATAAATTGAAACGGTTTAAGCAAAAAAATAATAAAAAGTAAAACGATTGACCCAACAGGCCATTTCTGTATATTTCGCTTTTACAAATAAATTTCACTGGAATTTTTTTAGTGACATGAGAAAGCCTCTAGAATTTTGTTTAGAATTTTTGAAAGATGTAAAGTGATCCAAATATAAGAATAAGCCCAAAAATATCGAATTAATAATTTTTGGTCAGTTTTGGGGGAGCGTCCGATGCTTTTAATTTTTACGGGATGTGACAAAGTGCCTCCTGAATTCGCACAGTATTTTTAAGAGGTATAAAGTGGTCGAAATATAAAAAACAAAAATATCAGTATCATAATCTGAGGTGAATCTTGAGAGAGGGGGTTGCTTGGGGGGAATGCTTTTAATTCTCAAGAGAAACTTTCTAAATGTACAAGAAAGACTTCTGAATTTGCCCAGAGTTTTTTAAATGTGTAATTTGGTCAAAATATTAAAAAAAAAACAAAAATGTCCATATAATGATCCGGGGTGAGTCTTTGGGGGGCGTTGGATGCTTTTAATTTTTCACGAGAAACTTTATTAACATTCAGGAAAGACCCCTAAATTGGCTCAGAATTTTTAAAAGGTATGTTTCAATATTTAAGAAAAGCACTTTTTTCAAAAATTTTCGACAGCGATATCTCTCGAACGATTTAACCAATTTTGACATGTTTGGGAGCAATTGACGTTTTTTTTTTGAGGTTATGAGCTGAATTGTTTTTGGGATCGGTCGGTACAGCCGTTTAAAAGTTTTTTAAAAAATATATATTTTTGACATTTTTTCTTAGGATTTCTCAAAATCTATCGGTCCGCATCGTTTCGAATAATATAGAAAATCTAAGTTTGTTGAAGGCCTTTTCGATACAAATTCCCAAAGTAATGTAATTTAGTGAGGCACGAGTCTAAGGGGCTAACACATTCACAGCGACATCAAGTGCGCTCAAGCCCAAAAGTGTGAAAGTGTGACGATTTTTATTAAAATTGCTATAAAAGTTCTCCCATACATCGATAAAGAAGGTCATTTCAAAAATTGTATATCAAAACTATAATTTTATGTAAATTTTGGTTATGGTGCGGCATTTTCTTCAGTGTCCAGGGGCGGCGCTAAAGTTAAATCCGGCCCTGATTATAGTAATATTGCCGAACGGCAATCTGCAAAATGGGATGGGGTACCATCATGTACATATTTTAGCTTCCCCCGAGTAAAAGTGACACATGTTTTATAAGAGTTTTTAATATATTTTACATTTTGTCAATTAATACGGATAAAGAAAACCGTAACCTCTATTTTCATAGAAAAAATTTCTGACGAGGTGGTTTACAAGATTTGGACTCACCGACGTACACAATAAACCTGTGCATGGGTATTAAAATCTATATTCCAGTAAAATTGCACATCATAAGAATTAATATACTAATGTACTACTGGGCCTATTGCCAGTCCATGCAACCTTAATTAAAATTTCTTGCAAAACACATTAGCAATTTTTTCTTGTATGATGGTGTGTCATTCTTTTCTCTCGTTGCTGTTGGAATAAAAGACGAAGTTCATGCACTAGGCAAATGGTCACCGCGTTCTCCAGATTTAAGTAAGTGTACCTTTTTTTTGTGAGGCGCCCTTAAATAATAAATTACCAAGACTTCAATAACCACTTGCCAAATTTTATTAACGCGAATTTTTAATGCATTCAACCTATTGGATAATTCGGAGATAATAGGAGGCCAGTCTGAATTTTTAAAAAACGTTAATTGTCCAGGTTGGGAAATACTGATGTAAACTATAACCTATAATTTGTTTTAGAGCAGAAGTTACTTAATAAAACAAGCTCCTTCAGACATATGGAGTAGATGGACAAAATGGTCTGAATGTTCTCCAGATTGTCGTACTTACCGCGTAAGAAGGTGCAAAAAACCTGGAAGATGTCGAAAACAGATCCAGAAGGAAGCTGCTTATTGTTATCACGAAAGAACGAGCTGTGAAGTTTGGGTACTTAATTTATTGGAAGATAGGCAAAGAAACAGTCCCTTAGGTAAATAAGCTTGATGAAAATTACCCTTGCCGATGGTTAAAAAGGCCCTAAAAATAGCTGAAAAATTTATTTAAAAAGATATGTTTGCCTTGTTTATTTTTTTAGCCGGGCAACGGCAAGAATAATAGCGCTTGCTTTTTATTGCACAAAAGAAAAATTGCAGCAGTTTTTAAAAACCAAAAATTGCATGTATGTTAGTGTTGACCAAATACAAGACCAAGACAAGACTTAACCAGTCGTGGTATTTGTCTTGCGTCAATACACCCTTGGTGTCGCTCTTGGTATTGCCCTCTCAGTCTTGGTCTTGGTGTTGATCTTGCAGCAAGAGTCTCGCATGTCTTGCAATTTCCTCTTAGCCTATTGTTATTTATTAAATAAGTTAATTTAGATCTCAAAACAACGCAACATGGTAGGAAGATTTTGAGCTTATATTAACATAGACATAGTAAAGTCCAAGTAAATTAACAAAATTAACTTGGCAATATTTTAAAGACATTGTCAAGATAGATAGAGATAAGTCCCCACCCTAAATGGCATGAAAGAGGTGTAGAATAAAGAAAATCCATAAAATTTACTATTTATTTAAATTAAAAATATAATACAAATTAAATTACAGTACAATAGCTTTGAAATATGGTGACTTTATATTAAATCTTCTGGCCAAGAATTAATACAGATCAACCATCTGGCTGATTCATAACTTAACCTATTTCTAATTACTAATACTGCTAATTGGAGCCAAAATGCTAATACAGTGGTAGAAAACCAACAGAAGAATTGGAGATTCGTCGTGGTGTGAGACAAGGTTGTATCCTATCAGCACCGCTATTTAACCTCTATAGCGAAGCTATTTGTAGGGAACCCCAAGAAGATGAATTAGTGGGAATAGTTATAAATGGAGAAGTAATTAATAATATGAGGTTAAAAAGCAATTTTGAAGACAAACAATACCTTTTAGAAAAATTAAAAGATCGATGTAATAAATACGGACTAAAAATTAACTTTAAAAAAATTAAGTTAATGGTATTTATATGTGCCAACATATAAATATCTTCGAACTTGGATAAAACAATCGGGTGATCAAACATGATAAATAAGAATGATGAGAAAGATCGCCAGATTAACATTTATAATAATATAAAAATGAAAATTTATTTACGAGTAGGGATATTAACATGGAACTTAGGATAAGGGTGTGGCGTTGTTACGTTTTTTTATACACTTTTGTATGGAGTTAAAGCATGGACCCTCAAGAAAAAACCACATGTGGCGTATTCCTGGATTGATAAAATTACTGATGCTAAAGTTATAAACCGGATGCAAAAGGAATGCGAAATCATTAACACCATAGAAAGAAAGCTTCAATAACTGGGTGATATAATTAGAAGGCAGAAATACACAACTCTCTAACTGATAGTCCAGAGAAAGATTAGTGGAAAGCGGAACATTGGCAGCATCTTTCAGCAGGTATTAAACGAAAATCACAAGTCTTCTTGGATAAAATCGGATATTCTGTTTTATGCGTCCTCCGCCACTTCATAATGGCATTCGAGCTAGCTGCTCTTGGTTTACTGAGGTGCTACTCCAAAATAACGCCCATATCTCAGTGTGACTTGACTGCGAGACACGAGAGTCTCGCAGGCTCATTCTTGTTCTTGCTTACATCTTACAGGGTCTGTCTTAGTCTTGGTCTTGCTAAAATAAGGCAGTCTTGATCTTGTAAAAGTGCAGGAACAAGATCGAGATTGCAAAACCGAGACCAATTTTGAGCAACACTAATGTATGTAAATGGCCAAATTGTAGAAAGAAAAAAATTACGCAAGTAAAGTTATATTTTGTAAAAACATCTAAACACATTTATCTTGAAAACCAAGTAATATAAATATACATCGTTTTCTTTATACTGTCATCGTTAGACTAACCAAAGAATCAGCCCCTTTATATTTCCACGATATTTAGGAACAACCTGTATATGTATACATAGTAATATATCAAAATAATGAAAAAAAATTACAACCATTATCAAAACAGATAAACCATAAAATATTTGCAATCATTAATATTTTAAATTGCTCCATAAAATTATTGATAATTATTTTTTATAGTGATTTAAAGTACATTAAATTATGAATAACCTTGTGGCCCATCACGTGACTTGGTGAAAAACTTTTTTTTCCTGATTGTTGACTTCGTTATCTGAATAATGATTGACACTTGCTTTAGAGTGGAAAAGGATTAATCTTAAAATACACTTTTTTTAGATAATAGAAAGTACCAATATACCTACAACAATAACCAATATATTACAAGAGAATCCAAAATGAAAGGAGAAAAATGTGGAATATCTTTTAGCAAACCTCAGATGTTGCGAATAATTGGAGGGACGGAGGCACATAGATATAAATGGCCTTGGCATGTAGCCATTTTAAATCAATTTCGGGTACGTAATTAATAATTTTGTAAGATTCGTTAGTACCGTTAAAGAAGGCACTAACTCAAATCTCAGTAAATAGTAGCCAAGTGCATGTTTAATAGCGCGCATAGGATTCCATAGTAACTATCCAATAGGCTATTACGAATGTAGGTTAATACCTAGCAAGAATACCCCGTTCATGAAGCCTATGTAACTTAGCACTCTCTCTTTATAATATTAACTTTCCAAGGTGGTTGATACCGGTATCAAATTTATTTCCATTTAAATAATTTTTACTTCTCAAAACTTTTGTCCTTCTACGCTCATTACTACATAAAACTGAAGTGAAGTATTCTTACCTATTTTTAAGAACTGTTACTTTCCGAGTATTTTTTATTGTATTGATTCTCTAATTTATACTCCCGAAAAGAAGCATTTGTGGGAAATCCTTAGCTACCACAGTCTGTCAAAAAAAATAAACCTTTTTTACAGCCAACTTTTATGTCATTTCTTGTTTAATTTAATTATAGTTTTCTGTCCATATTTTCTTATCAATTAAATAAATTAAAAAAGATTGGTGACCTATGTCCATGGTTTACAACATAAGCGGGAATTAATTGTTTTTTTTTCCAGCCAATGATTATTGCAATTTTGGATAAAATTGATTTTTTTTTTTTTTTTTTTTTTTGGTATGCTTATAACACGCACAATTTGTAGATTTATACAACCCTTTATTAGTTAGTTTAGGTTCGGTTAAACTCTAGATAAAATCTAATAAAGTACCATTATGATTCATATAATTTGGGGTAGGGCTGCCGTCATCTAAATTGTCGTCAAAAATTTAAAGCTCCGGACATTTGGGTAAAATTAGGTTTTTTGTCCGGACACTCCTAAAATAATATTCATAAAAATAAAAAATCATCATTTATTGTTTTTAATTGATTTAAACAGCTTATAATCTAATTTCCTAGGTTATAACTTATAGCTACTTAAAACCTTAAACTGTTTATTAACTGGAGATTACTTATTTAGGGTTTTTTTTTGGTGTTTTGAACAACTTAGGTTCCTAAATTTTACTTAATTTTTATCAGAGAAGAAACCGTGTATATGTTTGGTGAGTTTCTTTCCTTTGTCCATTGCTGAGTGATTAGCAAAATGACTCTTTCTAAAATCATACTGTGCAGTTCTAAGAAGTAGCAAGTAGGATTTAATTTTATTACTTACCTTTCAATTAATTGAGTTTTGTTCGACACAAAAACTATCCTGGTTTTATCCAGACCCTTTTAAAAAACACCTCTTGGACGTTCACGAAACTAGGACAAATCCAGGGAAACCCGGACGGATGGCAGCCGTATATCTAGGGGAACCTGTAGATTCAACCAACCATTTTTAAGACTACATTATTTGGTTAAATTTGGTCCAGAGGTTTTCTTAATATATATTTTTTTCAGTTTTAAAGCTCTAATAGTACCGGATCCGAATTATATCAAATATAATATTATGGTCAAGGCTATAATTATTTAAAAAAAATAAATTAAATTATTGATACTCCCTGTACAATGTCAGTTCTTATTTTTTTTATTCTACATGACAGTTAGTACTGTCATGTAGAATATACCAATTTTGTTTAATTTTATAAATAAAAAATTCTTTAATTTTAAATTTCCAAAATTTCTTAACACTTGGAAACTAAGGAAAAAAATTGTGATATATTGAAACTGTCAACAAACATGACGTATTTATAAGGGTTGGTTTGGGTATAAGTTGTTCTATTAAAGAAAAAAAATCCGTATCCATTTAATAATAGGTTTATTTTATTTTTTGTACGTAATCAAATTTGGAACATCGTAATTAAATTTTTAAGATTATTTTTATTGCCGAAAAGTGAGTGGTGATCTGTTTAAATGGGTTAAAGCAATAAAAACATGCAATAAAAATTTTGTGGTCCCAATAGTTAACAGGATTTTATGAGAAGATATGAAGGTATTGCTTGTTAAATTATTATGTTTATTTTCTGCACTAAGTGTGTAAAATTAAATAAACTTAATAATAGAGTCTGATTTTAAAATATAAAAACAACCAAGTAACCATCAAGTCATCAAGTGATTTAGTTAAATTTTGACATGATACACAAATGTATAAAGTATTTTTTTGTATTACATAAAAGTAAAAGTAAATAAATTTTGTTTTCATTTTACCAGATTAAAATTTATAAAGAAATTATTTGAAAATGTTTTGGGAGTACATTCCATCAATTTTCGGAAGTACACACAATCTATAATTTCTTTTTGTTTAAATATCTTTTTCTTACAAGGGCAGCCATGTATCCTACTAAATAAATTTTCTACTGTTAATGATGAAAAATATTACCGAAATATGTCCTAATTGAATTTTTTATTCAATACCACTAGTGAACTCCATTTAATTCTTCATTTCACTTTAAAAATATTTGTCAATTTGTGATATATAAGGTATTTTTGTTATTCAGAAATAGTGTACAATATTTAACACTTTTTTAATGTATTTTAGGACAAGATGTGTGCAAAAAGTGTAAAATAGTGTAAATTGTTTCTGAATAACAAATAGGCATACAGTTCCTTTACCTAATCGATTTTTTTAACTTTAAAAGGTTGTGGACTCGGAATTCCACAGTAGTTTACATTGCATGTAAACTAAACAAATTTTGACCAACATGTTCTTTTAGGAAGTTTTTTGTGGAGGAACCCTGATAGCATCCAGATGGGTTCTTACAGCGAGTCATTGTATAAGAAAACAGCTCAGGGTTCGATTAAATTCCCATGATCTCCGATCCAGAGATGGAAGTGATATAGAAATGAGTGTTTACAAAATGTTTGCACATCCAAGGTAAAAAAATACTCTAGTAAACAACTGTTACCAAAGTTTAAGTTCTTCTCGGACAGGCGGGATAGCACCATTGGTGCATTTATAAAATTTTAAAAAAGTTACACTTTTAGCATTTTTTTTAAATTGTTCCCCTCTAGGTAAATGAAACGCCGTCATAAGGTTACCAACTTTTTTTTGAGGTTTAATATCCTATTGCAGTTAAACATTAAAATACATAAAAAATCAAGATTAACTTATACCTCAACAGAAATTTATTGGTGTATCCCATGGGAATAAAATTTCTAAGTAACATTCATAAATATAGCCTATTATTGGCTTCAAAATATTTTAATACCAACTTCATAACAGTTGCAATCTATTAGAAGACGTATTTTTGACAGTTACTTTAAAATACCATACGCATATCTGATTGGATCATATTAAAATCTTGTCGTCCTGGAACTGTTCAAACCTATAAATTTAAACATATTTTTTTTTTCTACGGCCTTCCACCTGAACTTTGTGCGTGCCATCTTGTTTTATTTCCAAATGTTTATTTTAGATGTTCACTCTTCTAGACTTCTCGAAGTTAATACTGGGATACTTTAGGCCTCAGTGTTGACACCCACTCGAATTTTGCTTTACAGAAACAATCTTCTCTCTTCCACGATTAATTACTATAGTACCCTTCTTCTTCTTCTTCTTCCCTGGGAGCCGTCTTGATTCACTAACTTAGGCTGCTCAGCCTGGGCTTTTTGTGCCTAATCTCCCATTATCCTTTATACCAATCCTCCCATTAGTCTCGTTCCTTCCACAAGTCTGTATAACCCCGAGACTGGTTGGTTGATATATTTCTGTGGGCTCATTTCGGTTGCCCAAATAATGTCTGTCTTTTGTGATTCAATGCTTCACATTCGCACAGGATATGGTAGGCTGTTTCTTCCTCCTCGTCGCACATTCTGCAACTTGGGTCCCCAATGTATGAGCCTATCTTGTGTAGGTGTCCTCTTAGGCTATCGTGCCCTGTTAGCAACCCTACCGTTATGCGAAGTATTTTCCTACTTTGTCTAAGTAGTTCTTCCTCTTTTTTTTTATGGGCCCCTTATGAAGCATTTTCCATGTCTATTCTACTGAGGTTTCCCAGTATTCCTCGTGTTTGTTTCGGATCCATTCCCTGGTTTGCCCTCGTGCTGTGGTTTTGGTTGCTCAAAGGGCAGGTTCTGGTCCAAAGTATAGTGTGGATGATCCCTGTCTCTCTAGATCATCCGCTTTTTCGTTGCCTTCTATTCCCGAATGTCCTGGTACCCACAAGAGAGTTACTCTGTTGCATTCTCCCAAGACTTCCAGTTCTTTTTGGCATTCCCATGTCAGCTTGGATGTTACCTTGGGGTTTACTAGTGCCCCCAGTGACGCTGGCTGTCTGTTATTATGCAGATCCGCTTATTTTTATAGTACCCTTCCACTGTAATATTTACTTTCATTAAATAGTCTTTAAGCCATCTAACCCCTGTTACAGAAGTTTTGAGAAAAATCCGGTTTCGCAAAAATATGGATGCCGTATATCAAGTGATCCTTGGAATTTACAGTTGCTATGGTTTCACCATTTTGATAAATATGTCATAGTTGTTATAATTTAATTTGCAATGACATACAAGCTAGATATTCAGAGAAGTATTTATAAACTAGTTGGGCAAATGCCCAAAAAAGAAATAGTAAGGATTTTTCAAGTCGAAAATATTTCAATATCCACCATATATCGAACAGTTCGGGAATGTGAAGAAGAAATCCCATGTATGAACCTCCCGAAAAGTGCGACCACTAAATCTGTGCCTAGCAGGAAAGATTAGTTCGAAGAATAAAAATGTCGTTGGACAGTCACCAGAAAGGTTGGTCCTTGCTTCCAAATTTCCAACGCAACTGTTTCTTGGTATATTGCTAGAAGTGGTTTAAAATACCGAAAAAGGCACCCAAATATACTGATGTTCAGCTAGCAAGAATACCCAAGTGCTGTCGCAATTTAAGGCGAGTTCACTTTGCGAATAATAGATCGATTGTCATGGATGATGAAAAATATTTCATTCTTAGCTATGCAGAACTACCAGGAAATTCTGGATTTTACACCGACAATATAGAAGAAACCCCAAACGAAGTTAGATATAAAGCCAAAGCTTGATGCGGTATGGAAATTATATGTTTTGGCCAGATTTGGCATCAGCATCATTATGCCAGAGCTACACTTGACTGGCTGGGAGCAAGAAATATTCCGTATGTACCCAGGAATGATAACCCCCTAATGTCCCCAAGCCAGGCCAACTGAAACTTTCTGTGCTCGATTGGCTCAAAAGTCTACGATAACCGTAACAGCTGAGAAGCACGAAACAAACAAGTACTTCGGCAGCGAATCCTCCAAAAAGTAAGAGAAATAAATATACATGATGTCCAAAACCTCATGAGACCAGTTAGGCATATTCTACTAGTCATAGAAGAAAACGGACCCTTAGCGGCAATAAATTAAATTATGTTTATATAGCAATGATTGATTTGATAATATAATAAGTTTAAAAAAATAAAAGTTTATTTGGATAGAAACAAGTAGTTTCAATTTTTGTCTCAAAACTTATGTAACAACAGTTATAGAAGAAATGTCGCTTTAATGATTTTACTTTAAAAAACCCAACTGACGAGGGGATTTAGCCGATATTATTCCTTCTGTAGCAACTCACAATAGATCAAAAGTGTCACTTGCATCCCTTTAAAATCGTCGTAAGGTTCCCAAATTACACTTGCTCGTTTTTAATCCTAGACGTGGAACCTACTGCCTACAGAAGTTCCCTTTCCTCTCAATTCTTTAAAATTTAAATGTCATGTTAATAAACTACCTCTTACTTGACTTAAGATACACACGTTAAGTTAGTACATGAAGGTTAGGTTCTAAACCTTGGACTGTCCCTAGATAAAAAAAATCGAGCAGACTTTTTAAAAGCGCTATTTAAAATTTAACTTTTAGATTTGAAATTAAAACAGTCGATAATGACATAGCCTTATTGATGCTACCAAGGCAGGTGAGGACTCCAGTAGCTTGCTTACCAAATAAACGACCCAAAAGGGGACAACTATGCTCTGTCATGGGATGGGGAAAAGTTAATACTGATGATACGTATGGTGTTCCTGTATTACATGAGGCAAAAGTAAGTCAAAAAGCACATTTTATAGTCAGCCACAAGTACATGTTCAGGGTCTTTGATTATATTTACGTGGCTTCTGGAGCCTTTATTTTTGAAGACAGAAAAAAATGTTTTATATAAAAATTGTAGGGTTTTTTCCATATTATCTTTTGAAATTATCAGAAAAAAAATATCGCTAAAAAAAAGAAAAAATATAGGCAACTTCAACTTTTTTAAATGGAACACCCTGTATATTATGCGCTACAATAAAAGATCTTTTTTTTCTGATTTCAAATATATAAACATTAAAGATATTTGGATGAACCATTTTTGAGATATTTAAGCTTAAAATATAAATAAATTGAAAAAAAAATCATATTAGTATCAAGAAAGCTATGAAAACAATAAAATTGTTTTAATAAATTTGACGTATTGATATTGAAAAAGTTGAAATATATTATTTTAACTATTAAAAGTAGTTTGTATTGCTTTTTTGTCGATGGGCTATTCAGTAACAATAATAATGTGATGATAGTGCAAAGGGAATATTACTTATTATATCTTTAACAATGGGTACCTACCATCTATAGATACTATAAAATATATAGTAAGAAAGTTTATTGATCAAAAAAGCTTTAAAATAAAGAAAAGGACTGCAGCACGAAATAAAAACAAAGTTTTGAATATCCTCGTTTTTTCGGGATAATTATTATACTTTTTCTATTGGACTAGCACCAACTACTTTTAATAATTTTAGAAAATCCTGAAATATCAATCTCGGATGCGGTATCTAAACTTAATAAAACAGATAATAAAATTATTTAACCTTAAAATTTTACAAATTTTATCTTTGTAAGTTTATGTCCGTTCAGAATCTTCCTAAACAAAACATGCAGGAACGACCTAAGTATGATTTGGAAATAGCTAGGTTTATGCAGCAGAATCCAAAGTTTTTAAATAAAATTCTCTTCACCGACAAGTCTTCCTTCACTTTAGCAGGAATGTTAAATCACAAAAATAAACATTATTGGTCCAGAGAAAACCCTCACCAAATTCAGCAACATAACAATTTTATTGTTTCCATCTATCCATCTATTAATAATTTCACCTAAAATATCTCAAAAATGGTTCATCTACATATCATCAATGTATATATATTTGAAATCAGAAAAAAAAGATCTTTCGTTGTAGCATATAATATACAGGGTGTTTCATTTAAAAAAGTTGAAGTTGCCTATATTTTTCCATTTTTTTATTGCGATATTTTTTTACTGATAATTTCAAAAGATAATATGGAAAAAATCCTACCACTTTTATATAAAACATTTTTTTCTGTCTTCAAAAATAAAGGCCTCAGAAGCCACGTAAATATAATTAAAGACCCTGTATATCTATTACATTACTTACGGCCGAGTGATGATCGCGTTGTTAAATTTAGCAATGGACTTAGCAATTGTTAAAAGTTAACAACGGTTTAGAATGTTTAACAAAATGTCAGATTTTGACAGGTTGCCTGCTAAAATCATTGAATAACACTGACAATGACGTTTTGTTAAACATTCTAAACCGTTGTTAACTTTTAACAATTGCTAACGGCCGAGTGATGATCGCGTTGTTAAATTTAGCGATGGACTTAGCGATTGTTAAAAGTTAACAACGGTTTAGAATGTTTAACAAAATGTCAGATTTTGACAGGTTGCCTACTAAAATCATTGAATAACACTGACAATGACGTTTTGTTAAACATTCTAAACCGTTGTTAACTTTTAACTATTGCTAACGGCCCGGCCGAGTGATGATCGCGTTGTTAAATTTAGCAATGGACTTAGCAATTGTTAAAAGTTAACAACGGTTTAGAATAATTAACAAAACGTCATTTTCAGTGTTATTCAATGATTTTAGTAAGTAACCTGTCAATATCTGACATTTTGTTAAACATTCTAAATCGTTGTTAACTTTTAACCATTGCTAAGTCCATTGCTAAATTTAACAACGCGATCATCACTCGGCCGTAAGTCCATTGCTAAATTTAACAACGCGATCACACTCGGCCGTTAATTATTATTAATTCAATGTCTATAACTTTTTAGCTACCTTTAGTAACACACAAAACATGTAAAAAGGCGTATAAGGAATTTTTGATAAGTGGCAACATGATTTGTGCAGGATGGAAATCAGGAAAGGCTGACACATGCGCTGGAGATAGTGGTGGAGGTTTAATGTGTCCTAACAGAAAATCGAAAAAAATTATTTACAGGTAATTATTTTAGTTAGATAATGGAGGATTTAACCTTTAGAAAATTGACATGTAACACTAAGAATTTACATTAAATTTACACAAACATTAAGACAGAAAAATTGCTTGTTTATACTTCATAATTAAGAACAGTAAATGAAAATATTTGTTTATGAAGCTTGTGTTTTTTTTTTTATCATAAATAAGAGGATTGTCATAATTCGTTGTCGATATCTACCATTTTCTATCTTTTCTTCAAACATTTTTTTAATTTCAACGCAACTTTTTCACAACGATTTAGACAAAAATTTGTTTAGAACTCCATCCTGACTCCATCTTTCTCCTATTTCCGAATCGTGAACGGACACGATGAGGGATAAATCATGCTGATAAATTAAAAAGTTAAATATAAACCAACTTCTTAGTTGTTAATTGTTAATTTTTTTACTTAAAAACTACGAACAGATAACGAAATTATGTATCTTTTAACCTGTAAGTGAAAATTTCTTAGTATAAATTCTTAGTGTTTTCTAAAGAATAAATCGACCATAAAGTTAGAGTAAAAATACAGCAATTATCTGTAATCTCTTTATTTTTGATTCAGAAAAATGCCAGAACAAAAAATGTATTGCATTGGTTTAAAAAGTCGGTAACCATGGTTAAAATAACAGAAAATTTTAATCATATTTTTAACATCAAAAAAACTTTTTTGTAGTTTATTTAAATTCTTTTTATGCTCTTGTAGCTCGCGTGTCTTTGTCTGCTTTTTATTAGTGGTCGTAGGAAAATATAATAATAACTCATGTTTGTTTTAGTGTTCAAGGTATTACCAGTTTTGGTGACGGCTGTGGAGGAAGGAATAAGTATGGCATTTATACAGCAGTATTTAACTACAATGACTGGATCCGCTACATTATTGATCATTATTCTTAGTATTTATTAAAAATAGGTTATGTGATATTTATGTTATATTTGAAGAATTAATAATGTGCTTGAAACTGATATGTATGAAACGTCCCCAAGTAAAACGAAAGCTCTCCCTATATTTATTTTATCATGTGTTTGCCATTATTGTGTAAGTTATAAAGCCAGTAAACCATAGACTAATGCAGGTTCAAATATCTGGTTGTATAGTATAGGTATAGTGTTAAAAATTTGTACATGGTCATCCAATAAGGACTAAACAGGGTCATATTTGGAGCTTTTCTCATTAAAAAACTGTGAAATAGCCAACTTAAGTATATAAACCGTAGAATTCTAAAACAAAATAGATATTAGATAGTTATTTATTAGTTTGTTTTTAAAAGCCTCTTATTTTTTCGATACGCTTTAATAAAAAACCTTTCGGTTTCATTTTTAGTAATAACAGAATTAATTTAATTTATATGGGAAATTTGCGATTTAAAGTAAATGGTAACATATAATACCTGAAATGCCAAACCACAAAATATCAATATTTTTTCCTTGCTGACGATAGTACCTTCCAGTCTAATATTGAATATTTGAACCCCCCAGCTTCTAAGCCTGATTTGGAAAACAAGCGCAAAAAAATGCAAATATCTCTTTCACAAGATCTTAAACTTATCTTGGATTGAGGCGCCAAAAACCTTGTCCAGTTTAATGCGTCGCTGACGCAAAAAAAGTCTGCTAATGCTCATCCGTTACATATGCGCGGCCAAGTTCTGCAGAACAACAAGTCATTTAATCTTGCTGGCGTTACTTTTAAGTGCAACCTTAACTGACAACAACACATTATATTCATAGTCTCAGCAGCTTCAAAAAAGCTTGGATTCGTCTTTTAAGCTAGAAAGTACTTTTTTTCTACCCTTATACTCAGTATGTATTCCAAATCAGACCCTCTGCTTTAGAGTATTGTTCCCATATCTGAGGAATAACGTCTTCTACAACACTCGATTCACACTTGAGAAAAGTTTCCTTCTCGTGCCCACCGACGGGCTGTGGGGGATCTGTCGTTCTTTTAAAGGTATTTTTACGGCTTCTGGCAGCTACCAACAGAGCAACACGTAGTGCTACTTTTATGCATCATTTTACAGTGCTACTTAAGAGGAGTAAGAGGCTCCGAATCTTCCACTTTGTTACTTCATCCCTCGATTGTCCAGACTATGGAACCTGCTACCCACAAAAGTTTTCCCTTCTCCTCCATATCTTCAAATATTTAAAAACTTTTAAGATACTCTTCACAGTATGTTAGTACTTAAGCCTTTAGCCTTCGTAAACTGTTCCAAAATAAAAATTCTAACGTTTATAACCACTTAGTCTTTAAATAGATATTGGCAAAGATAATACTACTACGGATAGATGGTTCAATTAAATGGGGCGCTCTGAATCAGTTCGGAGATATCAATGCTTCCGTAAATGCGAATAAAATTAAGTCGGTAAACCCCTGCCCCAGCGAAACGAGGTACGAAACCATGTGCGACGTTGCCAATGTCTGTCGCTTGTACCTTATTCGGAATACGAAGTAGCGAAAGCGGGCGGCTAAACGGGTTGTGTATTTTCTAGTCGCGTTTCATCACGCCAATAGTAGTGACCGCCGGCAGCACTGTTTAACTTTCGTTCAAGGATTGAAATGCATAGCGCGAAAATATCTTGATGGACATCGGCTCGCGTTAGCCAAAGTCCATTAGGGGTATCAAAAATATAGCATTGAATGGTTTATCTTATCCGTAGTAGTATTATCTTTGATATTGGTAAAAATAAAACATATAATTAAATTATTTCTGTTGCTGCTAAAAATAAATGCGAAATCCTTTTAATTAAAAATTATTAAAATCTCATTAAGAAAATGATAATTTTATATCATATCCCTTTTGTTTTTATCCAAAGCACTTTTCTAAATATTCTTTCAGATTCAAGGGAAAAATACTAAAGATCGCTATTTCACATTCTTTTTTAAATATCTACTAGAAAAGTCACAAATATGGCCGTCTTCGTGTCTTATTGGATGACCTACATAAGAAAGTTCCCCCATTTTGTTACCCAATGGTATACTGTTTTCAAAACGTAAAAAGAACAAAAATTATTATTTTTGTAGTTTTTATTTTCTTATGATCCTATTTTTTCCAAAACCAACTGGCAGCGCTTTTTAAAAAGTACTGTTTATTGCTCCTTAAATAAAAATATTTTTTTTTCTCTCTTCGGTATCTGGTTTAAGGCCCCATATCAATTTTTTTGAACTACGTTTTGGACGTATTAAACTTATATTAACCCTAGAATGCTAACCTTAAATTACAATAACGTGATCACTAACCAATCGTAATTTTTACGATTTTTTTTTTTTTAATTAGAAAAAATATATATATATATTTTTCAATATAATATTTTTATTGACAAAATGAATACAAGCATATTATCTAACTCTAAAAAACAGTCAAAAAGTTTTAAACTAGTTTTCAGCATCACAGGTGACACAACATCGGGCACGGTGTTCCGCGCAGAATGCTCGACGGCAATGGTTGCAATAAAGTGACGTCATTCTTCGCTTTTTTGACGGACAGATGTAACAAGTTGTTCGCTTCTCAGGGGGATGTTCGTTGTTAGTATCGGCAATAGGAATTTTAATTATATCACTTATGAGAAGCTTAAGTGAGCGTTGCAAAGTTGGCATTACAAAACGCTTTTCTAGCCATGCTCGTGTTAGTTGTTCGTGAAGACTAATCATAAAATTTTTTCTAGTGACTGCTTTTTGTCCCATTCTTTTTAGATTGTGATTGTATATAATCCAGGCATTAATACAGGCCATATTGATCATTCCATAAAATATACAAAGCGGCCATCTTTGAGTTTTTCTAGAACAACTTCGGTGGCCGCACATTTGATCAAAAGTATCCACCCCGCCCTTTGTCTGGTTATAGTGCAAAATGATTTCGGGCTTTTTAGTATCTTGGCAAATAACCGAGCCTTCGTGCATTGTGGATAAAACCAAAACGCTCTTATTTTTTTTTTAGTTTTTTACGAAACCAAAGTTTTTTCTTTATCCAAACAAAATCTGGAATATCCGACTTCTCTGTTTTTCAGATCCACCATTTCAGGTGGTATCTCCCGTTTGTTGTGTCGTAAAGTACCAAGAATCGTCAAATTGTAAGGGGGTTTTAAAAGTATATCTGCTAGGCTAACAGAAGTAAACCAATTGTCCATTGTGATATTCCGGTTACTACCGTGAATATTCTCTGTCAATTTTTTGACATAATATTGTCCTAAAGGCTTACCGTCAGTACGTGTATGTTTTCCTAGGTAAGGGTCAACATTCAGCATGTATTTTGTGCCAGCATCACAAGTCATAACAATTTTAATCCCATACTTGGCGGGCTTGTTCGGGATGTACATTCTAAAGGGGCATCGACCTCTAAATGCCAATAGTTGCTCGTCAATAGTTATATAAGAACCAGGCTTATAGGATACTGTACAAGCAGAAATAAATTCGTCCCATATTTCTCGAATTGGGGCAAATATATCTAAAATTCTGCGTTCATTTCTGGTATTTTTATCATCGAATCTAAGATTATTTAAAAGAAACTGGAATCTTTCACAACTCATTGTTGCTCTGTAAACCGATCCAGACATTTTTGAGTCAAACATCTCTCTGGTGTTAAGATGATTATCTTTCTGCGCACCTGCAAATACTAAGAGTCCAACTAGTACATTTACTTCATCCCTAGTGGTGGAAGAGTTTGTAGATTTAGCAGTTTTATAATTTTCTGATTTTATACTAATCTGAGCATTAGTATGCAACACAATTTTATCAAATATAGAATCATTTATTAGACATTGGAAAGTCTCTAATGGTGATTTAGCATCTTTAGCTAGTCCAGAAGGCCCTTGGACAATGTGCAGAATGTTTCGTTTTGATGTACGTTTCCGAATATTAGACACTGTACACCAGCGGTGGCCATTCTTTCCTTTTAAGCTCAGAGGCAAATCGCTGGTATTTTGCTTGGTATCGTAAACAATATCTAGGTTCACATGCTTTTCAGCTTCTTGAACTTGCTCTTATTCTATTTCTTCAATGCCCTTTTCTTCAGAATGTTTAAAATTAGTTTCATTCGGCTGAAAAAAAAGCGTCTTTTTGGTTTTGCATCTCTTGAACATTCAAAGAAATAGGTAGGGTTTCCATTGCAGAGGAATCACGACAGCATGAAGAATTTTTTCTAATTTTTTTCTTTTGCTTGGGACTACATTCCTCAGAATCAGTGCTCTCTGCATTAGAAAAGTTTGGATCATACTCTGATCCTGATGGGCTAAAGTAATTTTCCAAGTTGTCTTCGGTTTCTGAATCACTGGAAGCTTCTTCAATGCATTCGTGAGTTTTATCATCAAATTCACCTGGTAGCTCGCCCTCCAATTCCAATTCTAGTTCTGCTTGAGTTAAAGGTCTTATATCTTCCCATTTCCTGGCCATTTTGCAATAAAATTGCCTATAAAATTAAAAAAAATAAAATTGTGAACGGCAAAAAAAATTACGTAAACACTAACCTTTCGTCAAAAATACGAATCGGTGCGTAACACAAGTATATAGACTACACTGGTAACGACCACAGCACTCACAAACTGCTCGCTAGACTAACCAACGAAGCTACTGAAACGGAGACACATCTACGATTTATACATTGTTGCCATTTCCTAAAAATATTACTTGCGTTCGTAAATTTTACGATTGGTTAGTATTCTAGGGTTAAAGCTCTTTTCGTGATTTACACTTTTGCTTTCATGAAAACACCAATTAAATTGAGATAAGAAAGTTAAGCAACGTCGGGTGCAATTATTAGTAGATGGATGAGTAACTGCTTGTAAATACACCCCATGTGGTTCGAAATCCACAGAAACCTTGGACCAACATTTTAGTTAAATTACCGTAGAACGGGGCTATTAGAGAATTTTTTTAAGGTTTTTTAACGATATCTTTAAACAAAAGCAAACCTGGCCAATTTTTTAGTGACTTTGGGGAAAAGACCTGCGATAGGGGCATTTACTACTAATTGGATTAAGGGCTCCCTCTTCTGGGAGCCCTAAAAATTTTTTTTTATGGTCCCCAAATTGCCCCATAGGGTGGGGCTATTTGAGAACATGGCTTAAAATTGCATAAATCGTAGTTTATCCACTAAAGGGGCTACTTGGAAAACAAAAAACATTTTTAAAAAATTAGAAAACATGTTTAAATAAGAAAAATATTCTTTAAGGAAATAAAAAGCATTTTTTGCAACATTGCAAATCACTTTAGAACTAGTAAGTATAAAAAACATAAACAAGGTAACTTAAAAATGTTTAAATCATTAACAACAAAAAAAAATAACTCTGCCTTAAATATTATAAAGGTTTCTTAAAGGTTACAGTTTACAAACCTACCCGTATTTAACTATTCACTTTACGTTTAGTTTTGAAAGATTATTCGAAAAGCTAAAAAATTGCCGGGTTCCTGAACCTTCAATTTTAGGGGGCTAAGTATCATAACAATCATTTCGATTGTTATCTCGTCCTCGTCTAACTTAGGAGGAGACAAAAATCTTTCCGTTTTTGAGATTTTTTAAAAATGATATTTTGAAAATCCGTTCCCCGTTTAGCATGTTTACAGATTTTATCTGACCTACATAGCATTGGCTTAGAATTGTGTCTGTATATCGAACAACCACCCAATCATTCACCTTAAGATTGCTAAGGTGAATAAGAGGAAGGTCATCATCGTCAGTGATTTCTTGCAGATTCTTCATTAAGTTCTTCTGGTTGGTTTTCTTCATCATGCTTTTCCAAGTGAAAATAGTTTATCGTCACTTTTTCTAGCTGATCTTCATCATGTGATGATTCGGATGGACTAATTTCAGGATAACTAAAAGGATCGTTCCTACTAGTAGACGCAGACGGGTACAAATCGGATGTTGAAACACTTTTTCCGGCTTCTACGGCAATCTTTTTTCGACGCGGTGCTTTATGCTGCTCAGAATTACCCATACACATTTCTTTAAAACGTCCAAAACTGATTCTGAAACGCTCGAATCTAAATTATTAGAAGCTGTACCTGTGGCGGACGATGCAGGTAATCGTTCTTTTGGTCGTGAAGGATTTAAAGGGTGCAATCCAGTTTTGGCAAAACCGGATATTAAATTTTGGCTTCCTTTACCATTCTCTTTAATCTTGTCATGAAGCTGTACAAGCAATCTAGGGAAAACATCTTTTGAGAGTGTAGTCATTTTCCGCCCTTGACCTTTCTTCCACGTGGTTAGAATCTCGCGCCAATATTTCTTGAGTGGGGCATAAAATGCGACGTCCAATGGCTGCATGACGTGTGTCGCATTGCTTGGCAAGCAAATAAATGCAATATCCATTTCCTCGCATGTTTTAAGGACATCTTCGGAAAAGTGAGAAGATAAGTTGTCTCCGATGAGAGCCTAAAATGAAAATTAAATGTCGGTAAAGATACTTAAACCTCTCAGTTATACCTGCTAACCTTTTTTCCAGGTTTGTTTCTAAAAATGGGACCACCACCGTAAAAAACCAATCTCGGAAACACATGGAATCGAACCACCCGCTTTTGGATCGATTATATCTCGCATCTATGGGGCCTCCCTCAGTCCATGAGTTCCAAAGATGCTCACCTTTATAGACTACATAAACTGGTAATATATCACCATTAGCAGTACCAGCATACATTAAGCTTATGGCGGTTTTGGTCGAATTTATCACCCTTTCGGGGTACCTTGATCCTCTTTTAAAAATATATTTTTTAGTGCCTGGATTGTCAGTAAGGTTTGTTTGCATAATTTATCATTAGACTAGGATCTACCGCTAATAAAATTTCTCTGGCATTATCGAAAAACTTATCGATCACTTCTGGCGAAAGTGAAGCTCTTTTTGTTGAAATATTTGATGATATAGGTTCGGTATAAACTTTTGATGTCGCTTCAGAAAAGCTAAAGCCCAGTCTCTTCCAGGTAAATTATTCTTTAAACGAGTCTCTTGTACACCTTTTTTATCCAAGTAATTTTTTGCAAAAAGTCTTAGGTCCAATAAGTCAAACGGAAATCCCCATGTTGCCACAATATTTAGATATTTGACAAATTGTTCCTCTTCTTCCGTAGAAAATATTGCAGGTCTTCCGGGTTTTTCGAAAACATTACCTCCTCTAGCACGTCTGCTTATGGTTGCGATGGGAACTTTAAAACGCTCAGAGGCCTTATAAAGTTAAGCGCCCTTTCTTTACCTCACAGCTCTGGCCAATGCATTTTCGGAATAATCCCTTTATAGGGCACGTAATGTTTGCCATTCCCTACATGGCTGAATGTTTTTTTATGTGCGCACCATTATCTCATACCATTCTAAAAAAAAATAAACACTGACTAACGATTTCCAAATAGCCCCCATACTTTCTCAAATAGCCCCCAGCTATTTCTCAAGTTGCCCCACTTCACAAAATACTGAATAAACAAAAACAGAATAACAATAAAAGTTTATCTTATAAATACACCTTCCTTAAACCCCAATAATTAATCGGATTAAGTCCCAATAACGTACACTTAGTCAGTTTTGATTTACAGGATAAAGTAAACATTACATTTCTTCCAGCAAATACCACGTGCTTTTCTACCACTTACACGCCGAAATAAAACGAATTCCGTCCGTCGATGCACACTCAGGGCACGTTTGCATCTCTACTAACGGCGCGGCGGAGCGTTTGCGAATTCAAATAAACCGTGCAGGCTGTTGCTGCTTTTAACTTTTTTTCCAGAAGAATTTCAAATTACCCTCATTTCCAGAATAGCCCCGTTCTACGGTACTACAAAAATTTAAATTTTCGTTTTTTTTTAAATATTTTTGAAGAAGTGAAATATTTTCAAATTTCAAAACGGCTTTGAATTTGTAGCACAGTATACTTAAAGACATAATAAGATAACCATTGTGCCAGCTGACAATCCAATGGTGTGTATGTTTAGGATTATACCACTATTAAAACGTGCGTTTTTTAGAGTTATTAAAATTCTTTCACATTGTTACCATGTTTTATTTTCCTAAAATGTTGGAAAATTTGTAAAAAACATCCAAAAGCAGTCAATTTTACACAAAAATCTATCAATTTTACACTAAACTTTTTTTATAAATCGAATCTTAATTGTTTTATATAATGAAACATGGGAATCGCTGCAGCTAATGTTTTGCATAAACACTTTTTGTTCAACTTTTATAAAGGCCACAGTGACATGTTTTTAATCTTTGCCTTGGGGTTTCAGGAGTATAATAGATAGACGTGGAGGAAAAAGAAATTATAAGTACCGCCGGATTCATAGAACTTCGTGGATATTAAATTCGATGGTCTGATATGTTTAAAGCGAAGATTTGTAGATAAGACTGGGACTTAGGAGATGAATAGTTGGAGTACGTTCGAAATCAGCCCCGTATGTTTTATTAAGGATCTTTCGTAGCGGTCTGTTATAAGGGGGCAAGAAAGGGGAGCCGAGCTAATACGGTATTGAGTATATAAAAAAAAAGTTTAGACGAGGGATTGTACGGTTGATGGTTAAAAATACAATTTTAGAAGAAATTTGGGACAAGTTTTTTGTTTATTTAATCAAAGGTCCAAGATTCTACAAACAATATGCATTTTTACATCAGTTTCTTAGATATTTAAAAGCCTCTACCCATTTTTTTAAAAATTAGCTTATGCGTTGGGAATTATAAAATATCTGTACGTTGCATAAGCTTAAAAAATGCACATTTTTTTGTTTTTTTTTAGCTAAACTAAACCATTGGAGATGTAGTAATAATTGTATTGCAATGTCCACGCTGTATATGGGTATATTTTGATATTTCTACTTAAAGAAACAATTTTAATTTTTCTTTTTTTTTATTTAACATAAGAAACTCCTAATGTTAAAGACCATCCGATAAAAAAAGAAAAAATATTTTTACTTAAAAAAAAGCTTGTGATATAAGCATTTATTATTTTTTCTATTTTTAAGATACCATATAAACGTGATGCATAATACTTTTATACAGTGTGTATCAGCCAAATGGAATAAATTCCATAATAAATAAACGGGGGCGTGTTCGAAAAAACAGTGTTGGCCACTATTACTTAACACACTATACAGAGTGTGTTAAGTAATAGTGGCCAACACCAACTTTCCTAATTTAAATGCAACGCCCTGTATATTATTCAATTTTTGGGTTCTTTAGAACATCCTAGATATATTTTATGTACAATGTCCTATACGTATTTTTAACTGTTTCGGAAATATTAGGTGCTTTTAAATGTATTGTCTTTGCATGCTTGCCACTTACTTGAAGGTTACTTTGCGAGCATATACCTATTAGAGGCAACCTTAGGAACAAGCGCCTGGGAGAAAAGCAAAAATAGATATATAACCTCTCTTCCTCTTCCTTAATTTTTAGGCGGTGTATATACCCCTTCCGCCAATTAATCAGCACGCGGAGCGAGAGAGAAATGTTATACATCTATTCTTTTTTCTCTCTCTAGGCTACCTCTAGTAGGTATATGCACAAAAAGTAACCCTCAAGAAAGTGACGCATGCAAAGGCTATAGATGCAATAAACCTGAAAACGCTTAATATTTCCGAAACAGTTGAAGATGGGTATAGGACATTGTACATAAAATATGTCTAGAATGCTTTAAAAAAAAACAAAAATTGAATAATATACAGGGTGTTGCATTTAAATTAAGAAAGTAGATATTCGCCACCGTCACATGACACACCATGTATTAACAGTTTTAGTTAGTCCCCATTTATTTAATATTGAATTTATTCCATTTGGCTGATACACCCCGTATAGATTAGTTGAATATTAATTTTAATAAGAAATAAAAATAAATTGTAAAAAAATTTAATGTTTGCACCTCTGGTGTAATGAATTTGTAAAATCCCAGTTTTAGACGTCTTAATTTAAACGGAATTGTCGCGGAACACCGGAAATATTCCGTTTTATCATATTTAAATATTTCCTTACCGAAGTGGAACGCAAGAATCACAAAACAAAATGCTATAATACTAAAAAAAATGTTATAAAACTTATATCACTAAATCCTCTTGCTGTTCCAAAATATTCCACTGTCATGTTCCAAAATATTTTTGAAACATGGCAATTTTAAGGTAAAGTTTAAAGCTTTTTTTGTCTGTAACGATCCGAAATTTGACATGTAGAACAAACTGACGTCCATAACTGGCATTTTTTAAAATTCCTGAATTATTCTCAACTCTTTATCTATTCTACTTAATGTTTAATGATAAATTAGCTTTTAAGTGAACACTTTTTGTATTTCTATTTATTCTTGTTACTGCCCCATTGTTCCTTTTTCCTAACCTGTTTAATTAGAAATAAAATACTTAAATAATTTTACATGTTTTATTTTAAGAAATTCACAATTCATCATCACGAAAACTAAATTAATTTTATATACAAAATATACGATAAAACAATCTATTCATAGTTTATAGCTCAAAAATTGAACAATTGAAAATCTGAATTCATTAAATTATTTGACAATAATACAATCCCAAAAATTATAACATAGAGGCTAGTCTTATTAAATTTTGCTCCGAAATAACATAAATAATACATAGTTAAAAGAGTGTTCCTAAAAATAAGTACCATTTTTTTGATTTTGTAAATCAAAGAGCATTTAATAATTATATAAATAAATACCTTATTCTATTAGCTTTTAGGTGAAAACGTTTCGTAATTTTATTTATTCTTGGTACTGCCCTATTGTTCTTTCCTAGCCTGTTTAATAAAAATAAAAAGTTTTTTTTATATTATAAACGTACAATTCATCATTACAAAAAGGAGATGAGTAAAATTCGGCCTTTTTTCACACATCATGTTCGTGAAAATTCAAAGTTTCAATTTTGACAATTTGATTATATTCATAAGCCAAAATATCTTTAGTTACATCTAAAATGAACTTTTAAAAAAATCAGAATTAGTCGAAGTTTCCTCTTTACCCCACCCAGCGATTCTACGAAAGAGATTTTTCTTAGCTGTAACCTAGTGGAATCTGTTCAGTAAGAGCTAAGAAAAAAAGTCAACCAAAAAAAAAATCCCGCAATAAAACGGGGTGAAAAACACCCCCAATTTCCCCCTCCATTAACCCAAAAAGTTTTAAATAACCTTTTTTGTAATTTTTAAGGGACCTAGTAGGTATTTTGGGTCGCTGAATCCGATTTTAACGTCAAAAATTAAGTTAGAGGGATGTAACACCCTTATTTTTACCCTTTCAGCCCTTAAAATTTAATTTTCCTTAAAACCTGTTTTTTTTTCTTTTTTATGAGATGTAGTAGGTATTTTGTGTCGCTAAATTCAAATTTAATGTCAAAAACTAAGTAAGAGGGTTGTAACACCCTTATATTTACCCTTTCAACCCTTGAAATTTGATTTTAGTTTTGATCTTTATACTAATTTCTAAGCGTTTTTAAAAAATGCGGGTTTTTAAGAAAAATAGTATATTAATTATTAAGAGCGCACAAGTTTTGGTACTAAATATTTTTCCTATCAAAAAATAAGGTTTACACCCCTCGAAATTAATTTTTTACACTGAATTCGGATTCAGCAGCCTAAAATACTTACAGGATTCCTTCAAAATAAAATTTTTAATGGAAAAAAGGAATTTTTCCATTAAAAATTCAATTTTAAGGGTTAAAAGGGTAAAAATAAGTATGTTACACCGTTCTAACTTAGTTTTTAACGTTAGATTTGGATTTAGCGGCCCAAACCACCCACTAGATCCAATAAAATTGACAAAAAATCGTTTTTTAAGAAACATTAAATTTTAATGGGGTTAATTAATAAAAATAAGGGTGTTACAACCCTCTAACTTAGTTTTTGACGATAAACTCGGATTTAGCAACCCAAAATACCCATTAGATCTCATAAAAATGAAAAAAAAATTGTTTTTAAAAAACATTAAATTTAAAGGGTTAAAAGGGTAAAAATAAGGGTCTTACAACCTTCTTACTTAGTTTTTAAGGTTAGATTCGGATTTAGCGACCCAATATACATAATAGATCCAATAAAAAAGAAAAAAAATCGGTTTTTTAAGAAAAATTCAATTGTAAGGATTGAAAGGGTGAAAATAAGGGTTTTATACTCCTCCAACTTAATTTTTCACGTTAAAATCTGATCCACAGGCCCAAAATACCTACTAGATCCCATAAAAATTACAAAAAATTTTATTTTAAAATTTTTGGGTTAATGGGGGGAGGGAAATTGGGGGTGTTTTTCTCCCCGGTTTCATTACGGCAATTTTTTTTTGGATGACTTTTAAGTGTAATATTAAAGATTAAAAAATTAGGTTGGTGTACAAAGCGCATCATATAATTTTTCTAAATAAACGATCAAAAAACGTGTAAAATGGCAAAAATTTATTAAAAATAGTTTGAAGGTTTTTTTTTTGGTACTTGCCATTCTGATTTGTTAACCAATTCATTGTAGATATAAATAAAGATACTTGTAATTATTATAAATATAATAAAATGGCCCAAATTGAAACGTTAAACTTTTACGAATATGATGGGCGAAAAAAGGGCCGAATTTTTTATACAAAATTTTATATACAATAATATAATAAAAGGAACTATTTATAGTTTTGAAAAACTAAACACATAAAAAATTTAATTAAATAAAATTATTCAAGATACAATTTCAAAAATTATTATAGCAAAATATTAGAGACTAGCCCTATAAAATTTTACTCACGAATTACATAAATAGTCGGTAGTTGCACTGGTGTTCCTAAGACTAACTCCTTTATTTTTTGATTTTGTAAATCAATCAGCGTTTAACAATATAATAATTAAATATTCCTAATAAAATAAAAAATTTAAATAATTGGGTAATTAGCAAGCTCGAAAAAAAATTGTATAGGTTTAATAGCATTATGTTTTTTTTCTCTAAATTTTGCGGAACAATATTTCAGTAATCAATTTAAAACTTCATTATTCTACGAATAAGTAAGTTGTATTTTCTTTAGTCAGACTGATATAATAATTGGAGGCATAAAAGTTTTATTGCACTTAATCTTCTAAGATTTTTTAAAGCACGAAGCGTGTATATACTTTACCCAGGCCATTTTAATTTGAGAATAACGTCAAAAGTGTCGGAACAGTTTATCAAGCTATTTTTTTACTATATGCGCAAAAGCCTAAAATATATAAGTAAAATAGATAACAGCAGCTTAAATGTTTTCTTGTGGCGGTCATATTTCTAGTCTTTTTACGTATAGGAGTAACCCAGGCACCATGCCATTTACTTGATATTGCACAAGTTATATACAGTAAGTCATAATAATTGCAGCATATAAAGTGTTGATTTCTAAGAAAATTTCCCTTTTGATAAATGTTTTTGCGTGGAGAAACAATAAACTTAACGGCGTGTCATTTAGTATAAACTTGTCTATAACGGCCACCATAAAATTAAGAATAATTGGCTTTAATAGAAGGGTAGTCAGTATTGCCAGGTAACAGTTGTTCAACCATTCGAGGCTACAAAATTTTCCACTCATAAATTGCTGGTTTCTGCTTTAAGTGCTTTTTGTTTAATTAACGGTCCAGATATTGGCACATTTTTACCTCTTGCTTTGCAGAATCAATTGTAGAAGACTTGATCTACTGCAAATCCTCCCGACTTCGGGAATTTCCTCTTTTATTCTTAATTAACATTCGTTTTAGTTCAGCTTTATTCTTGATAATATTTATTTGGGATTTTCCAACCGCAAACTTTTCAGCCAGTGTTCGCGAACTACTTTTCGCTTTCCGCAATAACATTATTTTTTTCCTTTAGTGACAAACATTTTCGTTTTAGGGACATGATTAAACACTTTTTGATTCCAAACACGATAACTTTATTCTTATCGATTCAAGACATAACTAAAAATATAATGTGAAGATAATCCCCCTCTGGCCACTAATGGTATTTGAACCTGGCCATAAAATTTATTGTTGGGTATTTTTACCTTTAAAATTTGCAGAATACAATCATAAAATAATAAAATACAAATTAGCCCAAAGAAATTCCGGCCAATATATAAAGGTATGTTACCTGAAATAGGTTATAAAAATTGATATTTGTCTGGCCGTGGCTGTTTTATAAGGGTGTCCATTATCTAAGGGTATTTATATATGGAATTTCCTATAAAGAATATTTTTGAAGCTTGAAAGTGGCCAAAATAAAAGGGTGTCCGTTAACACAAGTTTTACTGTATAACATAGATGTTGCTCAAAGAAATAAATGAACAGAAACTAAATAAAGCAACGAATTGCGTGCAAATATATTATTTATAATTTGCTTTTTATGTAACAGCTCCCCCCATACAGGGTAGTGTGAGAAGAGTTTAATAAAATAAACCTCGAAATCTTTATATGTCTTTGTATAAAAATAAATTGTTAAAAATGGTAGACAACCATTAATTATTGTTAAAAAAATTGTAAGGAAAAATAGCAAATCTGCTAGGTACTGATTTCTTTGTATCAGATCTTTAAAACATGCTCGCCTTCTACTGTCAGTACTTCTACAGCTGCAAATAGTTTAAGTCTTAAATGACATTTGATGAGGTCAAAAAATTGAGACAGTGTTGGCAAATTATGCTAACTTTACATTTAAAAATAATATCCAGTAAAAATAAAAAAAAAACAACTTGGTATAATGTATGTGTAATACAGGGTAAATCTGTAAAGTGAGACCCCTTGTTAATCGCTTTAAATATTCAAATTAGGAAAAAATGTTTTATACAAAAATATTTTGGTTTTTGGTGCTCTATATTTTGCGGACAACGTTATGTATACAGGGTGTATCAGAAAGTCCGTACAAGGACAAAGTTTATTTTTTTAAATGACTTCCTATATTTTTTATTACATTTTTGTTTTCTGCATAAAATTCTAGATATTTTTTATTCAGCATATCATATCCCTATATTCAAGTGTTTACGAGATATTCGCATTTAAATACAAATTTAGAAGGGAAGAATCCGCTCGTCTTTTAATGTTGTTTTACGTTTCCATGGTTTCAGCGGTTTTTTGAAAGTTGCATAATAACCATATATGCTATAGAGATTAATAAAAATATCAAAATGACAGTTTTATTAATCTGTAAAAAAATTGTTTTAATCGTTATTTTCTTTGTTTAAGGTTTTACCTATTTTTACTCGTCATGTAATATTTAATTACTTATTAATTATTACTATGGCTGTTTTGTCACTCTACAAACACCGCTAAAACCATAGAAACGGAAAACAACATTAAGAGATAAGCGGATTTTTTCATTCTAAATTTGTATTAAAATGAGAATATCTCGTAAATAATTGAATATAGGGATATGATATGCCAGATAAAAAATATCTAGAGTTTTATTATAAATTTAACAAAAAATATAGGGAGTCATATAAAAAAATAAACTTTGTCCTTGTACGGGCTTTTTGATACACCCTGTATACATAACGATATTCGCAAAATATAGAGCAGCAAAAACCAAAATATTTTTGTATCAAACATTTTTCTCTAATTTGAATATTTAAAGCAATAATTGGGGGGTTCCACTTCACAGACTTACCCTGTATATGTTATGTAAATAAACCCGAACCTCTGAAAAAAACTTTATTTAAAATTTAGACTTACCACACACAGTTTGATCCATAAATTAAATAATGTTGATAGGTTTTTCACATACTGCAAGTATTATGACTTACAATGCTAATAAAACTAATATTTCTGCTTTTTTTCTACATGCAGAATACAATATCACATAAATAATTTTGTACAACCGAATATTTAGTGAACCAGTAAAACATATATATGCTCAGAGTTAAAAAAAAAACAATTTAATTGTCAACTACAAAGTTCTCTTAAACGCAGTCTTACGCCTGGAAATAATTTCACCTGTTAGTACTCGAACAAGAGATCGCCAATTAATGAATCTCCTGTATCATCAGACCCCGAGGTCAATGTTGTCCACGTCGAATCTTCACTGTCACTACCGTTATCGTCGTCACCATTTTCTTCGTCGTTATTTTCAGGGTTATCATTATCGTTTCCACCTAAGTCTATAACGACACGATCTGCAATGTTCATAATTCCATGTTAATAAAGATCATGTTTATGTAAATACAGTAGAACCTCGATAAGCTAAAGCTCAAGAAAAAGGTTAAAAATTTTAAGTTATCAAGTTTTTTACTTATCGAAAGTTGAAGGTAGCGAGATTTAAAAAATTCAGATGTTGACTTAACGAGGTTTAGTAAGAGTATATGTTAGCGTATTTAATTTTCGTTTTATTTTACGTTTTTTTATTATCTTTCAATTTTATAAGTGTATTAGCGAGCTATTTTAATGAAAGACTCAGTTCAAAGCCATAATGTTTCAAAAAAACCTTTTGTTTGTATACCTATTTACGATGAGTCACTGATAAATACTTTAAGTTATTAAAGTCACCAAAAGTAGTACTTTAAGTTATCAAAGGCCAATATCAAAATTCTTTGTTTAAGTTATAGAGGTTTTGAAATTTAAGTAACGGAGGTTTACTGCTTTGAAGGGAAGGGAACACAATTTTTTTTTAAGTTGCCGAGTTTTTTAGGGTATCGAGGTTCTACTGTATATGCAGTTTCATAAAAAGTAATGCAATTCATTCATCAAATACACCTTGTCTAAATTTTAGGGTCCGTAGATTGACATGTTTTTATTTCAATTTTTCAGTGTAAGCAAGTTTGACATCTTTTTTAAATATTATTAACATTTTTTCAATGTCACCCAAAAATATTGTAAATACATTAAAAAGATACCTCGTTTCGCTATAAAAAATAATCAAAACCTAAAAATTTAAATTTTACCAAAAAGGCGCTATAGTGCTGTGACGTCAGCAGTTCCAAGAGTTAGATTATGTCAATTCTACTTAGGACTTCTTCAGAAACTGTCCCTTTTTATTTTTAGCTAATAGAAAAAGATAAAAAAATAATCAACTGGATTTAAATTGATCATATTTTCCTAGCGTCTATATATGTCTTTTATCGTTTTATAAATTATAAACAAAATATTGTAATAAAGCTTTTTTTGCATTATGTATGATATTTTACTAAAAAAATACTAGTCTGGGTCCTTAATTTGACTGTATGAAACTTGCCTATTGTCTATGAGAAATAATAAGCAAAAGATGAATTTTACAAAAAATATAACAAATACAAAGATTTAAAATAAATAATTTAATATTGGATCACATATTTTTCTTACCATCTCCATCTGATCCATCATCATCGCTATTATCATTATCCATTTCATCTTCATCATCTTCCTCTTCGTCCTAAAAAATAAAAAAAAATTATTTAGACCAATTAAAAATATAAATAAATTTAATATTGTATATAATCAGAAGAAGGAGAAAAATTATTTGTTGCTTTAAAACATAAAAACTGCAGCGTCTGACCTACCTGTTCATCTTCATCATCTCTTCTTCGCCCAACATCATACAAACGAACAACGGACTCTTGGACCGAATTGTACATGCCCTGATTTTCAACAATACATATTTGTGTATCATAACAGTTGACGGCTAAATCATATATGTTTTTCTTTACATCTATTGTTGCTAAAAAATGCAATAAAATTGTGCTTAACAAAATTTCCGCAATAAAAAAATGTTGACGATATTTTACAAATATATGGACATTCGATGTGGATAGAACAGGGCCAGATTTGCGGCTTTCCTAGTATATTCTTTATTCTTTTTTTCCCTTAGAATCAAAAATAATACTTAGAAAAATGATTTGATTTAAGGCAAAAGACAAGAGACATAAAACTAACATTTTCTTAATGGTACTGCTTTTGAAAGTGTTTTCTTGATATGTTTCATTCTTCTTCTTACTGTGCCATACTCTATTCAGAGCGTAGGCGCCCTCTCGCACGTATCTGTGTTGCGTACAAACTGCTTTTCCACAGATATATGGAATTACCGGCTTATTGTATCTTCCGTCCGTGTGAGAGGGTTGACTAGGCAGAAATACTTAGAAGGAGAGCTGGTGAACAATTTAGAGAAGGTACTTAAGGAACTTCGAAAATTTGAGTAATTGTCCATGAAGGACCCAGCCAGACCTTGACTTTCATGTTTACGGGCCCTTCAATGACCGTTACACAAATTTTTAAAGTGCCTCAAGAACCTATTTAAAATTGTTCACCACCTCTCGAACTAGTAGGAGAGCTGATGAACAATTTAGGGAAGGTACTTGAGAACCTTCGAAAATGTGTGTAATTGTCCATGAAAGACCCCTAAACATAAAAGTCAAGGTCTGGCCAAAGAGTAACGGCCTCCTATCAACCCTTAAATAAAAAAAGGGCCGCTACCCTTTAGCCAGACCTTAATTTTTATGTTTACAGGTCCTTCAAGGACAATTACACAAATTTTCAAAGTGCCTCAAGAACCTACTCAAAATTTTTCACTAGCTCTCGGACTGACTACACAGTGTATTGCCATTGACTTCTGTGGGGTGACGAGCTATGAAAAAGTCCAATGGACAATGCGGAAATCGAACCCAATGAAGCTAGAATCGAAAGTTCTGAGTTTCGAGCTTCAAGTGCTCGTCCTTCGAAGAGAAATTCGTTAAATATTCAATTTAAGGTGGAAGAAGGCCTGATATATGCAGCCGGAATAGCCAATTAAAGAAACCTGAAGCTTAACCTAAAACCTTAAACGCGTTTTTCTCGAGACTACTTTTTTAAGCTGGCGTGCATGATATCTCTAGTTTTACTGAACCGATTTATTTGAAATTTTACGAAGCTTTCTATACATTCCTCCATAAATATCACCAAGCAGATTCAAGTCAAAATTTTAATTTTTACTATTTTTAAAAAACTGCTAAAAAAAAGTTGTTTTTTTTTCAAATGGCCACCATTTTGTGAATTTTTTTTGTCTTCTTTGAACTTGAGGAGATAGCAACATCTGCACTGATTAGGAATTCGTTCGGTTTTTTTGTTTCAGATGACCAGAAGGGTGGAATCCTGTACACCAGGACCCCTTTTTTGGACCTCCACTTTATCAGCCGACAACATTTTGAGTTTTTAATTTTTTTTAATATATTTCTGAAATACAAATAAACAAGCAATAAAAAAATAGATAGTAAAAATAATTTTGTTTTTTTTTATTGAGTTCTTAAAAACGCTTGAAATTCATGTCTTTACATTAGAATACCCCTTGACGGGCAACTGTTTATGAAAGAGCTGTTTCTGTATGAAAATTAATTTCTCCGTTTTGGGGGAACTTAAACATAGGTGGTTAGTGGCAAACCATTTTAAAACATTTAACTGTGTCTCTAGCATAACACTCGAAGTTCTGACAAATTTTTAATAAGATTAGTCAGAGTAGTAACACTAGCAGATGATAAACAGGACAGACGCAAGCACTAATTCCAGAGGTACACCAACATTGACATAGCTAGGCCTGGATATCTGGCCATCACTGGTCAGCTTAAACCATAATGTTTTAATTTTATAATCAGTGTCATGCTGTTTTTAGTGTTTATTTTTAGTAATAAAAGAATTTATTTAATTCATATGAGAAATTTGTAAAAAAATGTAATTCCAGTCCAGCGTTATTTCTACTTTTAAAACCTACTGGTATAAGTAAAACATAAAATTAATTTATTACTGTTATTACTGAAAATGTATATGGGATACTTTTTATTGAACACCAAAGAAAATTTTATTTTCAGGTTGTAGGTCTTTTCTTTCAATTTAAATCACATTTTTGAAGTATTCTTTCAGATTCTATGGGAAAATTACTATAATGGCTGTTTCAGCTTTTTTGGAATAGAAGGTAAGACACAAATACGGACCCGTTTAGTCCTCACTAAATCACCTTGTACATTAAAAATAATTTAAAGTATATTTTTTCCAATTAATTTTTTTTTTCTTGTAAAAATGATATAAAAAATTACCAGTTGGTTTTTATGCTTTCACTCTAGACCAGAGCAGATAAAAAAACAACTTACCTATACTGGAGTAATCATTGGAATCGACAGTTTTAAAACTAGAATCAAATGCCGAATCTCCGTCATCCATTTCCTGCTCCATGGAGATCGCATATAGCGCACTATTCACTGGAGAAAAAACAGCTGAACATTGGTTTAGCACAGGTACGGTTTTCAGTAAATGGTACGTTCTGATGTCCCATACTTCCGTGTTAGAAACAATCTACAAAGCAATATTAGAGCAGTGGTTATAAAATCATGTTTGTTGAATAAAAATGTATCTGGACTTTCATGTTTTTTATTTTCTATCGTCACTACCTTGCAACTGTTAGATATCTCAACCCGCAACGGCTATCAAGACATCATTTTTTAAAAATTGGAATGCTCGAGTGTGCGCAATGCCTTCTTGTTATAAATTATTATTTACATATTTGACATAACCATAAAACAAAAAGAAACCCAATTTGTAATTGGAGATTGCTGACTTTTTCGTTCCAATAACATCAATGCAAACTTTTGTTGATTACGGATTTGGCGACGCGGAAAATGCATTCATGTTTTATCCTTGAAATCCCAAAATCAAATCTCGCAAGAGACATGACTTTTTTATAGCTTTATTTTCTGTTCCTAAAATATTACTCAAATAAAACTTAAAATAGTGATAAAGGAAAAGCTTAGCCAAATAATAAGGGACCTTAACTTAGATTAATGACCTTATGCAGCAAATATTCTTTTAAATTATTAATACAGAAGTTAAATCTTGGTTTAAAATACGAATTGGCACGACCTTGTACAAGCGGCCCTTAGAAGTACAACGCTTTTCTCCTTTATTCACTGTGCACTCGATACAGCCCCACTGACAATTCCGTGAATTGGGCAAATCCCGAAGAGAGTGAAAATGGATAATATAGAGATTAGGAAGTAACACTCTTTGTATAAATACATTTAAAAATCACTAAAAATGTTTACATTATTTGTACAAACATTTCAAATTTCGTTTCTGAACCTCTCGGTTAATGTGTTCTAAACTCCAAATTTGAAGTTGACTACCTCCTATTTTTTGCTAGCTAAATTTGGTAATATTAATTATGTCGCCTTATCGTTTGTATTCTACCTAATTGGAATGATATACATATAGAAACGCAAAATAAAAAAAATCAGTATAATTATTTTAAAAATATTTTTTAATCTTTTAAAATTATAACTATAAAATTAATCAATTGTAGAAATTTTTAAGTCCGGCACTGGCCATGCATTTCAAATGCGCACACTCGAGCACCCTAATGTTTGTTTACTGCAGGCTAGCATAAAGTTGCACCAAATGCGATTATACATCTAAATGTTAGGTTATCTATAAATATCTCGTGTAGACAGCTGCATACAGCTTAAAATGTATTGATTATGGCAAGTAAAAAGAATGGAATTATTTTACAGCATCAATTAGAAAAAAGGTACAACTATGATATTACTTAAAAAGGTTCAAAAAGATTTTATAGAACAAACTAAAAAAATATATTAATTTATTGTATTGTACCTCCAAACCGTTTGGATGAAAAACTCCACTTTGGGTCTGATTAAGTTTATCTAACTTGTGAATAGCCTTGCCAGAATTTACATCAAACAGTACTCCATCAGACAGGACCAGTTCATCATTCATACTAAATGTTGCTTTGTTTTTTGTATACTGGTTACTTATTGTCGGCACTAACTTAGTTAAAGCGGTGCCCGTGTTTACATCGAAAATCTAAAAAAATGGTTAATCAAAAATGCCTTTTAAAAAACTGTAAATAAAAACTTACAGTGGCAACCTCCCCTTTGGTTCCGATGATTTTATCTTGAGTAACTTACTGAATTCGACGTACTCTTCATCATTAAATGGGTGTCTATAAAAAAATTAATTTAAAAGCTTATCTAAATAGAGTAAAACATTGTTATTCAACCAGGGATGCGTAACGCTGTAAAAATTATAGGTATTCTTATAAAATATTTTTGTTACCAAAAAAATAAAGCACAAGTAACATACTTATAAAGTATTGTTCAGGTATTAATGTTTGTAATTGAATTCTTTGTGTCAAAATAATGTGTATCACTATTATTAAAATTGAAAACAATGGGGGTTTAAAGGGCTGGCACATGGTGTTGGTATGGTGTATTAACTTACAATTTTAGGGTAAGACATCTTAGTAAATCATGGTAGCCCGCTATTTTTTACTATTTTGGTTAAATTGGTTTCTCATACAAGGATCTTGTATGAGAACCAAAACAGGTTTCTGTATATTAAAGTACACCATAACACACTGAACATATTATGTATTAAAAGTGAATCATATTCATTATAATCTTGATAACATTGGCTAAGTTCCAATATAACATTTGTTTTTCTTTTTACTTCAGATTTTAAGAAGGGGCTTTAAGATAAATCGGTCAATTGTTAAATAAATAGACAACATTATAAATAAAGGGTAGTAAAAATTACACTGTCAAGATCCATATCAATTAACAGAAAAAAAACAATTTCACCAAAAAAGCTTTAAACTTTGGTATTCTATTTTTTAAATAAAGAAATGGAAATGACACATATAGCTGATCAAAAATCCATAGTATTTCAAAATTCCGTTTAGTTTAGCAGGTTCCAAGACCATGTGACATAAAAATCTCGCTCTGCTCTTATTCCACATGTAATATTGGAACTTAGCCATTACTACCCTCCTAACATAATTTTAAAAATCTTATCCCAGAATTACCATCATATACTAATATTATTTACTGTAAAGACTTACTTCATATCAAAGTTTTTCAGTCCCCAAAGTGCTGAAACAGGTCTACCCCACGTCGAACTGGTCAGCAAATAATCCCCAGTCCTATTTGGTTCCATATGCACAATGTAATTATCATGAGCCGAGAAACTATTTTCTTCATTGCCAGTTAGCTTATTATAAATGTGTATATCCCCATTATAATCCCCAACTATTATAGAGTACTTTCCCGGCAAAAATTTAGCACATGTAAAGAATCCTTCATCCGTAGAAGATCTTATAGTCTGTACGGGACAGAATCTAGAATGAATAAACCTTCTGTCCATTGTTTTCGACTGATAACCTATTGCTCTTCTAGCACATCTCATAACAAAGTTATTTGCCGTCACTAATTTAGGTTTAGGATCTGGGCACTTATGAGGAACAAATAAATTAAACTGTGGACACGTAGCCATGGGATTCTTGCACAAAGCATGCTGATTCGTCAAATATTCTGTTATTATTGAGTCCAAAGTAACTCGGGATGTGTCTGGAGCTTCTTCATGAAGATGAGGTCCTATTTGCCTTAACGGTTCACTACTAATTTGTTTCTGAAGGCGCGAGTTATGAGTAGGAGTAGTTTGCACTGAACTAGGTGGAGGTGCTTTTTTAACTAATTTAATTGTTCCTATACTGGGTGTAGCCCCATTTATGCTTGTGTTTAGGTTACTATTACTACTACTAGGTATTGTGTCGGACGTATTAGATGGAGGTAAAGCTCTATGAGAAGAAGGTGAAGAGAATGACAGTCTACTCCTTGATGGAGTTAAATTTGATGTATACCTAAATTTTGTAGGATGCTGTGAAGATACAGAAGTAATGGCATTACTAAGGTTAGCTTCTTTAACTAACATAGATGCTGTATCAAGGTAACCTTTGTTAACTAAATGCTGATGCATTAGCTGCAATAATTGTCTATCATTAAACTGTATTTTGGTTTGCGCTACAACATTTGCTTTATGTATTCTGTGAATATTAGCCAATGAAACTTCTAGATCATTTGCACCATGCTTGGTTTTGCCTGATAACCTTTCTAGAAGCTCTAAAGCATACTTTTGGAATGCCACATGCTCCTGCCTCTTTTCTTGAAGGATCGGATCTCTCATAAGATTTTGAAGTTGTCCGCTAGTGAAAAGCGGAAGTTTGGAAACAATCTGCCTTACAGTTTCTGACCTAGCAAGTCCAGCAAGACCTTTACATGCCAAAGTCCTTATACAATCAGCATCTGTTATTGGAGTCTTAACATTCATGAGTTGAATAAGCACCATAATACCACTGTTGGATCTTACACAGTCCCAAACTTTTTGTATGAGATCCTCTGAATTTTTAAACTTCATTTTCTTACTGGGAGAATTAGTGGCACCTTGAGAGAACCGCGACACATTACCTCCTACTCTGCTAGTTGGTGCACATACTGAGTTGACAATAACCCTTAGAGCAGCCTTTTGAACATCAGCATCAGCAACAATTTCACCCTCAGCAGCTCCAATAATTATGTTGAATCCTACTGTTATACTTTCTTCTGGAAGATCAACTTTCTCACAGAAAAGCAATAGAACTTTGGGCATAACACATGCAATGGCTAAAGCATCTAGTGCTGATCGAACTGTTTCCGCTCTTCCACTATAGTTCCATTCATATGCGAAAGCTATGATTTTTAAGAGTAATGTTATGTCACCAAGTTTTAGGAGGTGGTCTACTGGCGCCCAATGAGATCTAAATGGCATGTTTTGGAGAAGCAGCTCAATATTTTGTTGGATTTCTTCTGGAGATAGCTTACAGGCCTGTAACAATAAATTTAAAAAATATATGTCTCGAAATTAACACACAATATTTTTAGAGCATATCCTACACATAATATAAATAAGTTTCTATAAACAAAATAGAATCCTTAAGGAACGAAATTTTTCAGAACATCCCTAGTCATTAATAATTATTTTATTACTAAGAACACTTACCTTATATGGTGGTAAGGCAGGTAATAAAGGAGCAGTTGGCTTTTCATTGGGTCTAAACTGGGATCGTTTAATAACTTCTGCTTTTAGATATAAGTGAGCCTCAAGATAACGACGGTAAGCCACGCAAACATGTCTGACAATCTGTCTTGCAGCACACTCTTGATCTTCATTTAACTGGCCAGTATCACGGTCAGGCAGCAAGATTGGTAAGGTAGAAATCTGAAAACCACGATTTAACACGAAAATTTCAATACATAGGAAAATACGCAAAAAGCTCTGCTTTAAATGCAAATTTTAAAGCAAAAGTTATTACTTTATTAAAATATAATAAAATGGGAGAATATAGGATGCCGTTTTTCTCAACTTTAAAGTAATTAATGATCAAGTTTGAGGCAATAGTATTTAAATAGCTTAAGCCGTATTTAGATTTGAAAATTTGTGTTATGTGGACGAGTCTACCAACTGTTCAAAAGGCGCATAGTACTTTGGAGGCATCCATTAATTATGTGATACAATTTGGACTCATCCCTTTCCCGTGGTGAGATTTGGTAAGACAAACACCCCCTTCCATTAACATAAGATTTACTTAATTAACTATAGATTTTAAATAATTAAATTTATTTACATGTAGTTTGCTACCTTCAATAATTAAAATATTCAGTAGCCATAAACATTTTTTGCACACAAGATGGGACACTATTAAAAATTAAAAAATAAATAAATAAATGAGTTTTTTATTGTCTGTAATAATAATGTTAATGTCTTTTGCATTATTGCTAGTATATATTGCTCGATGTACTGTGTATAAAACTAAATTAACATAATAAATTTTATATCAATAACCTTTAATTTATTTGTCAAACAATTCAAATAAAACAATCTTTTAAAAAAAGCCAAATTAAATATTAAACATTCGACAAAATTCAACAACAAACAGATCACTCACAAACCACAAAATGCAACTACCTATAATTGAAATTCACTCAACAAATAGAATAAGCATACTAGATTTTTAGGTCAAAAATCACAATGATTTATTAATACTTACAACATTGTGTAGTTTTCTTAAACCATCTTGGACATCAAATTCATCAAGAATGACCTTAAATTGAAAGGTTAACCCAAAGAACATAATAGCTTGACATCTTCCAGAATCATGTGAACATTCTAATAACCACAAGGCATACCTAAAAAAAAAGTTTAGTTCAAAGTTTTAGACAAATTTAAATACATACAACAAATAGAAAATACTTACTTAACTAGATTTGTTATAATATACTTTGGCAATAAGCACACTCTTTCCATGGCTTCTTCACAATATCCCAAATAATAAAGACATATTGAAACTCCGGTGGCAGCTATAGACGGTCTAGGCACTTCTAGTAAAGCCTCTAATCCTCTTCTTTGTATAAACTCAATAGAAAACTTTTTATGACATAAAAGAGCTGCTAAATATTTTAACGCCTCAAATGCTAACCTAGCTTCCTTTGTTGCTCTTATATTTACATAGGTTAAAATCAAATCCAAGGCATTGTTATCATGAAAAGCATGGCTTAAGAACTCCTGATATTCGCCGATGGGTGTAAGATACCGAAGTATAAGTATTTGGCGGGTGGCAATGGTAGGCGGAAAAATTTGAACGCTACCAATCATAAAACTTTCTAGTTCTGCCCATGATGAGTTACTTGTTTCTGAAAACACTGGATTGCTTTTACGTGGACTTGGGCTAGAGGTATGTGCAGGAACTGCTAAGGCACCCAGTGGTGAATCGCTGTCCAACCTTATTCGTTTTCGTCGGTTTGATTCGGTGTCTGAGGACTAGAAATATAAAAATGCCCTAAATTTGTTATACTACAAAAATTAATTTTAATTTACCTGAGGACTTGTAAAATCATGATCCATACTCTTTTTTCTTTTGTTTGGTGATTCTGTCTCTGCATGCTATAAAAACACAGTTAGAGTTACTATGCTGTTGCTAAATTAAGGAAATGTCACTACTTTTGCCTTCTTTATTTTTTTTTAATTTAGTTTTTGGGTGATTAAAAAAAACTTTTTGAGTTGTACTTAAGCCCACGCACTAATAGGTGTACGCAAAATCGCATAAAAACTCATTAGGAACATTAAGATTTATGAAAAATTTTTAGATTATTAATGTACAATTAAAAAAAGAGAAATAAAACAACCTGTGTAGTAATAAATGCTGTTTTCAAACAAGAAAAAACGTTTTTCTCTTTGTAACTAATAATGAAATGTTTTCTGTAACTACTTAATAAGGAAATGTTTTCTTAATATTGTTATGATATCCATAACAATAATTATTTATTAAATTAATTTAATGACAAATGTAAATAGTTAAGCACCCTTACATAAGAGTACTTTCTAGTTATGTTCTAGCATTTTATAGACATAATAAAAAGGATATGTTTGCAATGTGCAACCGCATAAAAATTTGTTTGCTAAACTGGATAAAAACTTGGCGGAATTTGGAAGCTTTAGTAAGCCTAGAAATAAATATGGGTTACGATTTATCCGGAGAAAAGAAAATATTTTGAATGCGGGAAGATTTTAGATCTGTAATTGACTTAATTTTGCTATTGACGTTTTTCTATTTTAAGGTTAATAATGCTCCTCGCAGCTCCACTAGGCATTTTGAAAATGAGCTGCGAACACCTAGAATGCAAATATGGCGAACATTAAATTCAAATAATTATCGACCTTATAAAATCCATCTTAGCCAAACATTTAGACCTGGTGATGAAATCAGAAGACTGAATTTTTGTAATTGGCTTCAGAATAAACTTGAAGAACACGATTTTCTGTCAAAAGTGATCTGGACCGACGGGTGTAATTACTTTACTTTACTTTTATCGTGAGATACCAAATGACGTATTTGAACTGCGACAAAATTTAATTCGAGAAATTAGATCTATTCCTGCTAGGTTCATTCAAAGATCAATACTAAAATTACAAAGGCTTAGTTCAAAAAATTGAAACGTCGGGTTCAAAAGCTAATAATGCCATTTTGTAGAAAAGAAAAAGTGGCAAAACAAAAGTGAAATTTATTTCACAAAATCTATTCAAATAAAGTCAGAAAAAAATAAAAATCAATTTTAAAAATTTCGGTTTTTCTCGTATATTTCCGAAAGTATTGGAAATTTTCTTAATTTTTAAACAACATTTGATTGAACACAAAATTGCGCAACTTTGCCACACTTTAATTTTTTTCGTATCTCTTATAGTTTCCGAGATCCCAATGGTTACCCTCGAATTTGGGACACCCTGTACATATCAATATTAATCTTTTAACCCCTCAGATTATAACAAATAAAATATCTAATATTAAGAAAGAAAATATTTGTAAAACATCAAATAACTAAATTATATAGTTTGACAACTAATAGGTAATTAAAAAATAAATACTTACTTCCTCACCTACTGCACTGTCATTTGCTACTTCATTTTCAATATCTCCGACACCATTTGCTAAAAAGTTGATAAGAAATTTAGCAATGCAAATATGAACAAAAAGTTGTTTTTTTTTAATAATAACAAGGTATTGTTTTAATTATGTAAAGAAAGAAGCTCCAGAATAGATAAGATTTTAATAAAAACCTTAGGAAAACTTACTTATGATGGGATTAACTTTAATAATTCCATCTCCTCTATAAGGTGGTGATTTCATAGAAGACAGATGCCCAAATGGTCTGGTGAGATTAGCAGTATTACAATTTTTAGTAAATTCTGAAGAGTTTTTAAGCCTCTTAAGTCTCTGAAGTAAAAGAGGCACCAAGCGACTATTTTGTTCCCTAAATTTAGCTGCAATTTCCGGTATTTCCATTGCTGCTGCCAAAACCCCGTGGCGTAACTCTGCAATGGCTCGATGGAGTTTGTTACCCACTTAATTAGGCGATTAATTAGGGCGTCCATATCCTGAAAAGCACTTAATTAAATTAAAAGAGAAAAAGCTATTTTGTGAACACAACTAATACATTTTCACCCATTCCTACATTAAACTAATTGGTGTCTTACTTGAAATACAACTGAGGTTTCCAAACCAGGCATTAGATCTAACAATAGTCTGCAAGCAGCAATGTTAAGCTGATCAATATCTCTGTCAGTTATATTACTTCTGCTATAATATGTGTCTTTCATATAATCATTTAGCAGCTAAAAAGAAGAAATACACTTATATAAACACAATATTGTTCTCAATAACACCTACAAATACTTACTTTACTCATAAAATTATCCTTCCGAAATATAATCTTAAGAATTTGGCCTAATTTGCAATCAGGATCTGTTCGTGATGGATGTCTTTCATCAAACGGATCTGGGTCCATTTTTAAGTAATTTTCTGTTTCGACTTCAATAATCTCTGCCATTCTAAAAAAGAAATAAATAGCTAATTATCTTTAGAAACCAGTTATTAACATAGGAAAAAATAAATAATTTCAAAACAACTCAAATACAAAACTGCTTGTGGCATTTTTAAATATAAGAAGGCAACCAGTTATAATCTAACTCGTAAAATAATGTTGGAAGTCTGACAGTCTCAAAATAGGCAAGTGATGATAATCTGACAATAGAAGGCACAGCCATAAATAGACATTTATAATCTTAACAAACCACTTAAGCCTTGAAGACATTAAAGTACCGAAGGATTTTTATAAAATGTAAACAAATATAAGGTTTTTAACGTGCCTCACCATGTCACGATTTTATTAGGGTCACAAAAACAGGCGCTAACTAGTTTTTAAAATGCATTTACTCTAAATGTGCTAATAGCGAGGGTAATAGCCTCGTACCGTACTTACCGAGTAAGGGTTACTACTGGGTCATAGGTCTGTTGTAAATGTTCTTCCTCCCAACTTCTTATTAAGAATGATACCTCATTAATAACGTTTGAACTGTTGTTATCACCCATTATTTTGTTTCTTACTTGTTAACAACAATAATGCATGAGGTAGTTTGGTATAACCTAACTTTTTTAGTTCCTTTTTAGTAAGCACTGTAAAAAACCTAAACTATATGCACTGGTAATATGTAATGTCTGAAATCAAATACACTAGCTTAAATAAATTAAAAATTAAGTAAAATAGAATAAAAGTTCCAGAAAGAACAGAATATAATTTTTCGGCCCTCACAACTTTTTTTACTTTTGACGTTTGACGCTTTCCGCAACATTGTCAGATTTCACGCATTGACAACGAAGACAGTTATTTAAACCTCGAAATATATTCTTTAGTTTATATTTAGTGCTTACTTGAGAAATAAAATTAACACATTATTTATATTTTGTTCAAAACTTTCCTTTTTATTTTATTTAAAAATAAATTTAAGTTTTATTGCCCTTTATAAAAAGATTCATAGACAATTAATTTTATAAAAATATGAGGACATGACATTCCAGCATAGTCGGCAGGTTCTTAAATACAACAACACCAAAAGTCCCTAATATAAATTACTACTAAAATTTGAATTTATTTTTTTAAAAATTGTGTTTTAGTTGAAATTTTGTATAAAACTTCTTTTTTAATTGAAACATATTTGTATATCTTTTTGTTTTATTATTGTTATAAACATTTATGTTAATTTTAAGAGACTGGTAGCCTTTTGTTTTGATAGCTTTATTTGACAGTTGAAATTGCGCAAAAAATTGCAGCTTGTCGCGTGTTTGCGGTGTTTAGTCGATAGTATTTTGATCGTTTTTCCGCAGTTTTTAAAAACATTTTCCTCTAAATATGAGTGGAGACGGCCATAAAGCTGAACAATTTGATTCTATTATTCTAGCCATCGCTCAAAACCACCCTGAAGGGGCCCATCAGGTAAAATTTTTAAAAAAGTTTATCCTAACCTACAACATTTCTAACTTTTAATTTGTTTAGCTTTTAGATACTTTTGTGAGCTTCTTGGGTAGAAAAACTGACTTCTTTACAGGGGGCAATGAGGGTGACTGGGAAAAGGTAAGTAACAATTCACTCTGCAATTTAATCATCTAGTAAAATTCCATGTTAAAAATATAAACAATTCTATTTTAGCTTGTTATGAACACCTTTAAAAAACATGAGAAAATAAGTCGTGCTCGTCACGAAGCCGAACTAAAGGAAAAAAGAAAAAAAGAGGCCGCAAAAAAACTAGAGGAAGAGGCAAAGAGGCAGGTAGTAAAACCTGCTGAAATAACTGAACTAACAGATGAAGAAGCTGAAAAGCTACAAAAAGAAATAGATAAGAAAAAAGATCAAGGTATAGCCTCCTCTAGCAAAAGTAGTGAACCATCTAGCTCGACATCTGGCCCATCAACTGTTTCAGAAAAAATTGAAGATGATGACGATGAAGTGGAAAAAGGAAAACTAAAGCCAAATAAAGGAAATGGCTGCGATTTAGAAAAATATTCTTGGATCCAAACATTAGAGGAAATTGAGGTAAGTGATTATATGTTAATATCGTTCATAGACTACGTTTATGTCCATAAGGTCGATCACATGTATATTTCATTATATTCACCATTTTAAACGCCATATTGTATTTATCCAGGAGTGTCATAAGGCAAAAAATATTCGATAATTTTTTACTAACGGGGCCATGTCCGATTTTATTGAAATTTTGTATACAGGGGTTTTTTAGGGCGCTGATCACGAATCTGAAGTCAAATTTTGTCAGAGTTTGCTAGATTACATCCAAAATAAAAGATTTTATAGAAATACACTTATTATTTAAGATAAATTTAATTTCACCTTTATTTAATAAATATTTTTAATAAAAAAATGCACAAGCACTTCCTAAAAATATTATTTTTACTTTTATAAATGTCAACAAAATTGTCTAGAGATTTTAGACTGTTTTATGTTGGTACGCCATGGACCCACGCAACAATTGAATGGCCTACTTTATAAATTTGAATTATTTTTATTTTTCGCAATTTAAATTTATAAAGTAAGCAAATTCAAGAATGTAAACTGATGCCTCATTTTAGTATTATAGCATTATCTTTGTGTTAGATCTGCTACTTTAATGTGTATTTCAAATTTTATCTTAATGTGTAATTTTTAATTATATTTTAATGTGTTACGGTGCTCTGTGTGGTCAGCTCAATCTTTATGTTTTCTTTTTTTTAATATTTTTTTTTTACTACTTTGTATATTATATATACTAGTTTTAAGTAATTTTATTTATGACATGTCCTACGCCCAATGGGCATTATTATTGTGAAATTGTAATGATTTCTGGACAAATATAGACTTTTCATTTCATTTCATTTCATTTCAATTGTTTCGCGGGTCCCTGGTGTATCAACATAAAATTGTCTAAAATACCCAGACAATTTTGTTGACATTTATTAAAGTAAAATTATTATTTTTTGGGAAGCGCTTGTTGTGCTTTTTTATTAAAAATAATTGTTAAAACAAGGTAAAATTAAATTTATCATATAAAATAATAAGTGTATTATCATAAAATCTTCCATTTTGGGTGTAATCAGTTTTAAGAAGAAGGAATTTTAGGGGTTTGTGCAGATTTGAGGTTAGGTTCGAGTGGGGCATTATAACTTAAAAACTAGCAGAGTCGACTTCAGATTCGTGATCAGCGCCCCAAAAAACCCCTGTATACAAAATTTCAATAAAATCGGCCATGGGCCTGGTAAGTACCTAAAATATTACAAAAGATTCAATATGATATTTAAACATCAGTTAAGCAGTAGCTAATACTTTTTTTACACTTAAAAGGAAACTAACGACATAAATAAAAAAAGCTATGAAGAAGATACCCACGGTATGTTAGTGCTTAGGCTTTAAGCCGGTCTTTGTGGAATGTATGAAAAAATATAAGTAAAACCTTTTTTTTGCATGAAGAACGCTCTTAGACAATTTGACAAAAAATAAAGGAGTATTCACAATATATTTTTTTGTGGACAGCGATTTAATATAACCCTAATTTATGATGTCATTTCTGGAATTGTCAAAAACCACTGTTAAAAACGTCAATCTATTCTTGACAAGAAGGTCGATGCACCCATACTTTTTAACTAGTTTTATGGACTTGTCGACTTATTTGGGAAAATTGTAATTTAAAGCTGAATGGTATCTAAAGTTAACTCCCTTAATTTTTATGTTGTTCCAAAAGATTTTAAGTTTTTTCATTGACATCCCTTTTAAGTAATGTTGTTGTTCAAACCCCCAAAAAAAGCTTTGGAAGTGGGATATTGTATATTTAGTTATTTATTTGTTTATTTCTATTAATACTTAAAAAGTATTAATATTGTCAAATATTTAAAATCTACAAAGTGCATAAAATCCTCAAACTACGAACAAAAAAAAAAACAAAAAAACAGTAATGTTTGCTTTGTGTCCAAAATATTAACAATATTAACTAACATTTACAAAACAAGTATACCTGCCTAAAAAATAACAACAAGTACACAATTAAAAACGCTGTAAACTAGATTGTTTGTGTTTTGAGCTCAAAATCATATAAAATAATAGTAATAGAAGCAATAGCTTAGCCACATTAGCTTAGAAATCATTAACACTATAAAAACATCTATCAAAAAGATAGCACAGCAGTGATTTTCTAAAATTTGAGTTAATTTCCCTTATATGTTCAGGCAGCTTAATAGATACAGTGCTATAAAAACATATAGAAGTTTTTTAATAAACTGAGAGTCTAAAATTAGCTATTGAAATACTCCTATGATTTCTTGTATCATAAGTATGAACAGTTGTTACTGCGAGAAATTTATCTCTGTAGCGTTTAACAAACATAGCTGCCTCCATTTACTAATAACGCCTGACCTGCATGAGTCCAAGGGGACTATGGAAATAATTTTTCTGATTATCCTTTTTTGAAGAATAAAAATATGTGTCACCTCAACAGCCTGATTCCAGGAAAGAATCATATATTTTAAGAGGCTGTTAACAATAGCATAGAAAACATTTAAAAGCAGTTTATTAGATAGGACATTTTTCAAAATTAGCAATGTAGGCGGTCTTAAGTTTTCCAGCTACATAATCATAATTAATATGGTTAGACCATGAAAGCTCTCTATCTCAGAGCCCTTCTTCTCAAAAATCTCAAAAACAAAATGTGGTACATGGCGCTTTTTATAATGCACTAGATATTGTGTTTTGGACTCATTGACAATAGGCCTGGTACCTGTACACCAAGTACTAAAGAATTCTATTATTTGGTTAATTCATATAACGAATCAATCCCCTGAGGGATCAGCATTCGGCAAAGTCATCTGCATATAAAATTAAAGATACATTTTCTCCTAAATCGAGAAATTGCACCAGATCCTTTATAAATAAGAGAAACGGTAAGAGAGATAAAACACTTCCCTCTGAAACACCATGTGTTTTCCCTAATTTCAGAAGTCACTTTGACCCGAATTTTTTTATACTTAAGAAATAAATATGACAGTTCAATCATTTTACCCCTAAAAGCTGGACTTTGCAATTTTCTAACTAAAATTTGGCTGTCCATGCAGTTGAAAGCTCGAGTTAAATGAAAAAGCAAGAAAATATGATCTTTACATAGTGAGGAGTAAATATTCTGAACAAAGTCATAAGCAGCTCTATTTGCTGAGTGGTTACTCAAAAAGTCATGCTTAGCCCTTGCTATTAACTTATTTAACCAGCCACTTTTTTAACTACAAAAGGTTATAATAATTTTTTTATAAAGCCAACAGAGTTAGTTTCTTGAAAGTAGATATTAATTCTTTACCTTTCTCGACAGACGCATTCTACATTAAAGATCCACTCCAGAGATTTACTATACAAAAGGTTTTAAAAGATAAAAAGCTAATGATCTTAAAGCAGTTTTAGCATAACAAACTGGTTAGATTTAATATTAACATTTTGTTTTGTTTTAAAAACCGAAAAAAAGGAATCCAGCTACATCTGCTATGTACATATAAACAAAAACACGTTACAGCTGGTAGCGTTAAAGAAAGAAGGGTAATACCAAAAAAAAAGAGCTAATTGGTAGCCCTGACTAGTTTTAAGGAATATTGCGTTTTGAGGGGTTCTTCATTATAATTGGTTGTTTAATAGGTTTTGTCGTTCAATAAGAGACACCGCAATAAGGGTCGTCGTTTTATTTTTCCTAAAAATGGTAGTACTTCTTTATGAACACGTAAAGTTTCTCGTTTATTCTTATATTTACAGCCGATCAAATTTGACATGTACAGTATTTTTTTTACAATGAAGGAATTAAATATTCTGCAGTGGTATTTTTTTTAATTTTTGGAAGGTGTAGTACCAAAACAAGTTCATAAAGAGTTGTTAAAAGTGTATAAGGACTCATCATTCTCAATTGGAACAGTTTAAAGTTGGGTTGCTGAGTTTTAATGTGGTCATATAAGTCTAAAGACGATCCCGTGAAGAACGTCCAAAAAGTGCATCAACTCCAGAAATCGTTGCAAAAATAGAGAATATGGTTTTGGAAGATCGTCGTTTAAACAAAAAAGATTTACTAGAAGCTCTAGGGATTTCAATAAGCAGTAAGCAATAGTTTGGTTAAAGTTTTGAGTTTCAAAATCTGTGCGCACAATGGATGTCGCATTTGCTAACAATGAAACAAAAACTGTGGCGCATCTAAGATTGCGTTCTGGGGGGATGAGGTGTTAATGAAGAAAAGTAGCATATAATAAAGAAAACAAAACACAATTTACTAATAACTATAATAATAATAATTACTAATAAATTGGTCTAAAACCTCATCCATGATCAGCAATAATTCTGGATGTGTATGTATTAAGGCCAATCCATTCACGCGTTTCTCATCAGTCGAAACTTCTCGCAAGTTTTAGTGTTGCCATGATTATCAACAACATATCAGCAAGGGAAGATATGTTTCTATCACAAGCTTGTAGTGCTATAATTCCACATTTGGCGTAAACCTCTAATTTTTCCAATGTTTTGGTCCAAAGAATTAATTTCTCTTTAAGTAAGAAATCCAAGCCAAGGACACTTTTAAGTTATTGTTTTTTTTTTGTAAGACGTAGGACTTATTCTCGCTACTTTGGATTAAAATTTTTGGGTAGATGTTTAGAAAAGGTTTTAATCCTAAAACTGCCCCAGTGGCTGCGCCGCTGAATAAAAACACATTCAAATGCGAAATTATCAGCAACATTTGGGGCCTTTTAAAAGAATTTAAAGGATCTTGTGAATTGTTTTATCGCTATAGATGTGACCAAGAATTTAGCATCCGTTTTTTGGCAAAAAAACAATTATTCCAACCTTTTAGACCTGGATGTAAAATTTGTAAAAAATCACTAGTTTACAGAAAAAAAGTCATTTTTTTATCAAGACGACGCAAACTCTCTCAGTTTTAAAGGACAAATTACTGCAACATTCACCCAATTTGTCGGATTTAGTCTCCTCTGACAATTGGCTGTTCTCACATCTCAAAAAATGTAGGCGTGCGATTTTCATCGAACAAAGAGGTAATATCAGTCGTACAAACATTTTTCGACAGACTTTCGGATTCTCACTTCAGGGATAGATTCCATCAATTAGAAAATTACTGAAACAAGTTTTTAAAGTTCAGAAAGGTTATACTGAATAACTAAATATATTTCAAGCCATAAAATCGCGTTTTTCTTATGAAACAACAAAACTTATTGAACAACCTAGTGGACTTATAGTGCACAAAGTTACTTAATCAGAGTGCAGATGACACAATTACGGAGATTTATTAATTTTTCAATTAGAAAGCACATTACTAACTCCAACTGTTGCGAGAGTTATCTCCACATGTATTATGCAAGCTAAAATTAAATATACACACCTTTTAGACAACTACCATACAACAAATAAAACAACGAAATTCAATTATAGTTTATTTACAATAAACCTACTTACAAATAGATTTACTGCTCACTAAAGTACATACTTAAATTGGTCTAAAACATATAAATAATACGAGATAAATACTGTACAACTTTAAACTATTAACATCATGAACTCTTTACATATCACAGTAAAAATTAACTAAAAAAATACACTGTTAAAATATCTTAGGATAATAAGAAATAATAATTATACTAAGTATATCATTTCGTTATTAAAGGTAAGAATTATTGGACTATTTCACAATAATGTTGGAAGGCTCGAAGAATTAAATATTTCGGCAGTTACATAAAAAGCTGCTTACAATAAAGGAATTTATAACAAAACTAAGTTTTACAAGGGATCATTAATTCGCCATATATGCTTTTAAAGTCTCGACTTTTATGCTCATAATACACTGTAAGAATTTAGTTCAAGCTGTCCTTGAAATGTTTTGTACATATTCTGTGATAATTTTTTTTACTATAACTGATTTTTTTTTAAGTTGTATATCACAAAATTCAGATTTCAAATACAACCTCAGTTCGACGGTGTTTGTGTGTATAAATATTTTTCAGAAAAGATTTTTATGGACTTAGAATAAGCTAAAAAAAAGTTCATTGTCTATTATAATTTTTTTATATTGGGATATTTTTCTACCAAATTTATTATTTTTGAGTTCTATCTTAGTCTTTTTCTCTCACCTGGGATCCATAATTATAAACGATGTTCATTTTTTGCTGAAACTTGCAAAAAGCATCGTTTATCTCCGGATCCCCTTATTGTGAAATATTCCTTTATAAAATTTCAAGTTATAAGCTGCTTATCGTATTTTTACACAAATGTTTTATGGTGGTATACATTGTAAGTTCACCGTTACAACATTACAACATTGAAATTTAATTAGTAAAATCTAATTACACCTTTCAAATAAGGTTTAAATTTAGGGCAGTGAGTGTATTGAAGGCAGCTTAATATATTTCATCTATTCTAGCGTTGTAAATGGCACAGAAAAATGGTGATGATATAATCTAAGGATTAATAGTCATTCCGAATAAAGTGTTAATATAGCTGAAAATGTCTAGTTTAATGATTTACCAAATAAATAAAAAATCATTAACCTAGAGACCAACACGCCTTATGTATCGTGCCTAAATTTTGATATTTGGGTTACATTTGTGCTAATTTGTAAGTTTTTAATATAAATATTTTAAATTAAGTTTTAAGGAAAAGTTATATGGATTATTATTAGATAAAAACGTGTTTTACAACAAAATATGCTATACCTCCCGAAAAAGTATTAACAGTCACTGCATGGTGCAGGTGGTAGGATTAAATCTAGGACTGATAAATTGTGCTGGTGTTTAAGAATGATAATATCTTATAAATTTGAGTTAAATATTAATTTATAAAAAATATAAAATAAAATATCCATTTTAGCTAAAAGCAACCACACAATTTAAGTTTTTTAAATTTTAGTCAAATTCTATAAAAATTGTGCCTTATTCTCATAAATATTCTCAGTACAAAAAAGTCGAATTGATAAGATTTTCAGCAAATCTTGAATTAAAACACCTTAGTCGGAATGATCTCTTGGAGCATTCAAATATAATTAACCTTATTTGTCAGGCTGTTTAAAGATTTTATTGACAACCTTGGTGATAACTTTTGGCAGGTATCAAAAATTAAATAAATAATTTATAAAATAAATAGAAGATTTCCGTTTAAAGAAGAACCTTAATGACTGGGCTGGGTCCTGTATTATGCGAGAGTAATATTAGATTAGTTTTATATAAGTTTAAAATAGTTTATCTTATTTACCATTAGGTATATAAAAAGGGAAATAGACCTACTGGACGTACCACTATTTTTGAATATAAATTTGATTTTAAGTTTTTAACTTACGAACACTGACACGGGATCAATCTTTTTATAGTAAAATAAAAATTCACGTTCAGCTCTCATTAAAATTATTTAAGATTTAAATTAAAAAGCCTATTCTTGCTCTATTTTTATATCAATAAAATTATTACACAAGTATCCCATTCAACACACAAGTGAAAAGGGCATTCGTGTGATCGCCATTATTGGCAGATTCAGAAAATACCGTATGTGTTTAATCCGCAGTATTTCTGCTCAAATTAAACGGGATTTGCAAACTTATAAACTTACATTTAGTAGTATGCTCTGTGACTTAATTCCCTTTTTTTGTACCTTTTGGTATTTCTAAATTAACTGATAGATAATATAAGAAAAACTGAAAATATCAGTAGCCTGTTAACATAAACATGTCATTTCTTTAAAGATGTTTATACACTTATATATTGATTTAATATTATTTTTAGAGCAAAATAGAGCTAATTTTGATAAGTGGTAGCCATTACTGTTAAAAAATTGGATTAAAGTGCTCCATATTACATCATATTGATTTATTTTCTTCCTACGGTAATAGTTCCGACAATAAACTAGTAATGTCACCACTTAATCTGGATCTAAAAGTGAGGAGGGTGATAAACATCACTGCACCTAGGCCTCAGTAGGCCCGTTGTGCCAAAATGTCACCACTTATTGCTCTTATTAAACAAATTGCTTTATATTGTTTCATATTACTGTTTATCTAACAAACCAGTTGCTTGTTTCCAAGTATTCCAATGTTACTGTGTATAAAGCAATTTTAATTGCCAGTGTAAGAGTTCCTTTTGGAAAACAATAAGTGTATCTTTAGAAATTGACAGGCCAATAGTAATAACAGGCTAGGGAAGGTCTATAATGAGGAATATAAAGTAGTGTTCTATCTAAATAAAATTAATGCCACTGTAGGAGTACTGTCAAACTTAAAGTTACAACTTAAATTACTGGAAATCCGGGTTTTTATTTGGCTAGTATCAGTATCTTCTTTGGTCCCTGGCTCTCACTGAAACAAAAAGTGCAAATGTTAGACTTAATATAAATTTTTAACTACAATATTAATAACTGAATCATTGTGAAGGCATACTGTATATAAGTATATCGACATGCTGTGATAAAGGTTTCTACAGGATACACTGTAGACTGCAGGTCTCAAATCTGTAGATGTGAAAGAGATCAGCCAGGCTCAAGAATTTGGGTACAGAACCTAATGTTTGTGATAAACAGCATATAATATTTATTTAAATTCATTATGAGTCACTGATAGTAATTGAAACTGAGTAGCTATTTTTATGTTTTTATTCTTTAACAACAAATACACACCGTACTTGCTTTTAGTGGCCCTACTGTTGATTATAAAGGATTTAATTTAACTTAGAACTTCGGCAGTTCAATCTGTAAGTTTAAGGTAGAAGAATGTTTTATTAATAACGATAAACTAGCTGACAATCTGAGAAGTTCCAAGCTTTTCCTACTAAATTGTAAAAAAATGCATGTAGTACATCTTTCTTTGTATTGTTCTATTATTACATAGAGTTAAGAATACTAATTGTTGTTGGTATAAGCCATCCTGCAAACATGAAACAGTATTAGCTTTTTGAAATCTCAACATAAATAGCATACAAATTATATGATGATGATGGGAGAAGGAAGAAGAAACATACTTTGCTAAAAGCTGCAAAAAATTAACAAATTAACTTACTTTCCAAAAAATATATTGCGGCCAGTATGCCTATCGTGAATAGCGCAGACATACTTAAAACTAGAATCGTAAGTTGATGCTTTCTACAGAAACTTCTCTTAGGCATTCTAGATCTTGCGTTTATGTTCACGACGGTGAAATGCATCGAGCTTGCTATGGAAACGTTGTCCGGTTCGGGCTTCTTACACGTTTTAGGTATCGAAGCGATAAAATCGTTATCTTCGTTGGTTCTTTCTAGATAATATTGGATGTTGAGGTCGCGCGTGCTCATCGCGCCAGCACTGGAACGGGTATCGGCATCACGTCCTTCCTGCTGGTGGATTTGGGCTAGATTCGCAGCTGTCAGTAATTGGGATCCTGATCTGGCACTCTGCAAAGAAATAGTACTGATTAGTTAAGCGTTTCTTTTCTAATTTACATCTTTTTGTTAGACACAACAAGGATTAAATAGGGCCATATTTGTGGCTTTTTTATTTAAAAAAATGTGTTATAGCCATCTTGTGTACTTTTTGCCGTGGAATCCCAAAGAACACTGAATAATTTGAATTAAAACAAATGAGATACGATTAGTGTTGTAAATTCAGTGTTGTAAAATTTCCAATATTTCCATTTCCATGGAAATATTGCCACCAATTTCCGAAGATTTCTCGAAAATATTGGAAATTTTGGAAATATCGAAAAGAAAAATAACCATTTTAACCATTAAAACAAAGATTTTTATATATGTCTTATACATTTGTGCAGTACAAATGTCACACTAGAAAAGTTATTTTCGAAAAAGTACTAATATTATTACGATTACGAATAATAAAATCTCAATCTCGGGGATTTACCGATTATTGCTTGTTGGCTATTGCTTGCCTTAGAAGAAGTTTAATTGCACTCCCATGAAGACGGCATTGATGCTGAATACAATATTCAAAGTGTGGATGATATCGATCAAGATATGCCTGTTGATCAAGTTGCTTAACTTGTGTCTTGTAGTCGTGTGTAATTACTTTTTTTAGAAATATCACCGTTTTCTTTGTATTTCTAATACTTATTTTTTTTTTATATTAATGGTTGTTGCGTTTTAACTTTTGGATTACAATTGCACTCATGTATAAATAACCCAATTTGAAATGTCAGAAATCTAAATTTGCTATCGGATAAAAGGGAAAAGTTACTGGCTAAAAAAATCGGTAAGTTTACGGTTCTATCAATCATGTCGTCCATTGTTACCTCAGTAGCAACTGTATTTTATATTGTTGATTAATTATTATTTTGGTTTTAACTTTCATTCGTCAATGGTCTTCCCAAACACCATTCGTACTTAGATTTTAAGCCATATGTTTAGTTTTTTGAGTTTTGTAGTTTTTATTTCTACATTTCCAATTTTTCCATTTATTTCCCGAGTTGTCTGAAAAGTGCCATGCAAAGCAAAATCTGCAGGTTTCGGTACTTGAATAATGTTAACGAAAAAGGGAAAAATGGGTTAAACCACTAAAAACCCGGCACCGACTGTCCCTAGTACTTAGGCTTCGTAGAAGTCTTCATGGGCATTTATAAAGATAAAAATAGTGAAACATAATATTTAATATTCAACATTACTAACAAACCAATTCCAATAAAATAAAATACTTTCAAAAACAAACCAATAATTGAGGTGTCTCATTAAGAAATGTTAAATTTATGTCGTGTTTCGTTTGTTTAAATTAAAATCACTTTGTGGAGTGTTCTTTCTGATTTTATGGGGAAAAATACACTAGATCGCTATTTCACATTTTTTTTAATATGAGGAAAATTCTTGAATCATCATATACAAATTATATCGGACAATGAAATTATTATTAATAGGGGTTCTTTAGAAAGTAAATGGATTTATAGAAATATGACTCACTAAAGTTCACCCAGTTTTTTTTAACACCCAGTCCGGATTGGCGAAGGCCGTATTATTGTCTTTTTGAGACATATTTAGCGTCTGGTGTGTAAAATATTAAAAGTCAGACGCTAAATACGCCTTTATTAGTTAACAATGGATGGTGTAAAAGCCGATTTAGTGCACTGCGTCAGAATAATATTACTGACTTTAAAATGTGCTAGTTAATAATTTGTAAGTGTCTAACAAATAAATAAAAATATAATAAAAAATATGTATAAAATTTTGTTAACAAACTTTTCCTAGCTCTTAAAGTTTATATTTTTCTTTGTCCTAGCCTTGTTCGGATCGGGCGAACTTTTGGATTAGCGGGACTCTACTGTATATCACAAGGGCGTGAAAGTAACTTCATGTTCTCTAGAGTAGGGCTTTACGTCCCGGGCTGTCAAAATAAATGTGACGGTCACAAGTGTTAAGATCAATATTTATCTGTAGCTAGCTAAAAACTACCTTGAGTTAAGTAAAATTAAGGATGTATTGAAAATCTATTATCAACTACAGTACAGAGCCCGTAGCAGTGTATCAGGTCTGCCTTGTAGTTTTCATGCCATGTGTGACCGATATCAACGCTGACCGTCGCGTAGTTCAATCACTAAATTCAGCCTTAGAATCTACAGTTACTTTATAATCCATTTATTATCAATCATTCACAATTTTTTACATATTTCAGCATAAACTAAAAATAACTTTATTCTCTTATGTCATATTTTGAATCGGCACATCATATTAAGAATATGCACTCTTCTGTATCTCATGGAAAGGTTACTTGTTACTTAAATATTCTATGTTAAATTAAAATGCAAGCCAATATTCGACCTTTACTCTTGATCTTGACCGAAAGCAAGAAGTGCAAATGTGGGCGGTAATAACAATAAACCCGAGTGTAATTATTTTTATGCGGTAAGAATTATAATGGCAATAAATCCCACATTGATACGGCTACCGTTTGACATTGAGGTGTACAGATGAGGATAAAACCACATCATAATTAAAGGAGAAGGAGTTAAAGAACGCGTGATATGCAAAAAAATATATTTCATGACTTCTTAGACTTTTTGTCAGCACTGGTTTGTGACCTTTCTTGTCATAATTAGAACATTGTTAGCGACGAACCTAGCAGACCTAGGCTCTATCATCCAGTTCTTGGCTCCCTAAATAGTTTTAGCGTGATGTACAAGGATGGCATGAAAAGTTTTCGGCCTAACCCATAGAGGGCGCGAGTTGCCGCATTTTTAATAGCTTTGCTGTATTTTCAAAGTTTGAAAAGAGCGCGTCAAGTGGTTTACATTTTATAGTTGTTTAAAGTTATAAAAATTTACATTTTGCCAAGCATAAAAAAGGTACGTGCAGTAACTTGGCAGATCTGAAATTGCTTCGTTTACCCGGTAGAGTGCGTTAAAAATTTTAAGAAACGTTAGTTTTTCTTTAATTTTTTGGAAACATTGGAAGTTTATAAAAGTGACTTCATCGGTATTTTTTTTTGTGTTTCTATATCATCAACTTTATGACAAGCCAGATATTTTTATTAGGTACCTGGATGCATGTAGAATCTTTTTTAACCTTTAAACATTATTGTAGAAGGAGACAATCAATTAACTGCTTTAATAAAACATTAAGAGAAAATTTATAAGTAAAATTAATTTTAAAAAAAGTACAAAATTATTACTTAAGCAAATTGACCGCCATTTTGCAGAGTAGACCTATTAACACTCTTTAAAACATAAAATGACATCTTATGTTTTACGATTATTAAAATACTTCATAAGTGTTCACTGGAGTTTTAAACTTTTTTTAAGAGCGTCCGACAAAGAAATACAGTACACGCGCGGTAATGTGAACTTATGTTTATATGAACAACTCAATAATGTGAACACTTAAATATTCAATTTTTATTCTATAGTTTGAACGAAAACAATTTTCGATAATGTGAATTTTAGGAAATCTTAGTAAACCTGTTCAGATTTGTCTAAACTTGATAGTACCTATATCGGAATTCGCATTCCATACGTTTATTTTATTTAGTTTGCACAAAGATCAGGAGAGAGTGTCACCCACCGAGACCTGTGTCTTACATAATGGTTAAAAATAATAAGAAATGTTTAACGTTTGCGTTAAAAATATTTTCCTTTAATTTTAAATGTTTTTTAATATAATCCCCATAATGTGAACATTTCATTAAAGCGAACTAATCCAAAACTTTTTGAGTTCACGTTAGCGCGAGTCTACTGTAGTTCCGAATATTTAAATCTGGAGAACGTGGTGGCCATTTTACTTCCATTGATAGGGTCTTAAATTTTGTTAACTTAAAAATTGTGTTTACTAACGAGCATCAGTTTAACATAGTATTGTATTAATTGCTACCTAATTAATCGTGAAAATCTGTATCCAAATATAAATATTGTTTTAATCAGTTAAGTTAACATACATACATAATAAATTATTTTCGAACTCCCCCAAATGTTTTTGAAAAAATGTTTCTAAAGGCTCACAAATGACTTTAAAAGTCTTATTGTTTGTGTTTTGACCATAAATAAGTATGATTTTTACTACCACCGGTATATAGGTAGATCCATGCACCCACCTTAAAAATTTGATCTGTCTTACCTGCGTGCTATTATTGCTAGATGTTGAACCCTGCAAACTATTAGAGCTACGAGCTAGTGTGGGTCTGGGAATGTGCCAACTCTTGTCGAGATCTGCGGGGATCTGAAAAAATAATGAATAATAATTTAGGTTAGATTTTAAAATAACATATTACTAATGACACATAAAACATGAAAGACAAATTTATATATATTTTGCGCTTGTGGTTATTAATGCTGAAAAATATAGATACACTTTGACGTATTAAATTAAACAGTAGTCTAAGAATTATATAATATAAAATTGTTTTGTTTAGTTTGTTCTTTAAATAACATGGATAAAAACTTTGATCCTAAGGCCAATTTTTCTAAAAAGGGGTTAACTCGTCACTTCACCTGTAAGAGTGCTGTTGCCAGTGTCAAACCAGTGTTGGCAAATATCCATATCAGGAAAAGAATTATACTGACTACTTTATATTGTTGTCGAACTGTTGTAATGTAAATAAATTCATCTGGTAGTCCTTAATGACCTTTTGTGACTATACATTATGTCAGTGTTTCTTAACCTTCCGTGAAACCCCAGAGTTTTACCAAGGTGGTTAGAGGTTCCGCAGGTGTAGTGAATAAAAAAGATAAGAAAAAAAAAAGAAAAACAAAAGTAGTAATATAACCCTATAAAAATTATGTCATGTAAAGAAAAAACAAAAACGTTCTTTATGTATATGTTTTTTTTTGAGTTATTATTATATTTTATTTTTACAGTTTTTAATTACCCGATGGACCCCTTGCATAAAATGTATTTTAATCTAAAGACATGTCAAATCTCTTCCTTTGCGTATTAAAGAACCATCGCAAAAATATCTTTTTCAAAAAAAAAAATTACCTGGGGTGTGGTTAGGGTTTTAGTGTTCCTCGCGCTACAAAAGGTTGAGAAACACTGCATTATCTTATATATAACCTGCTAACGTTAACCTATTTTTTTTTCATCAAAGATACGTGTATTTATAAAGTTTTATGAGAAATTTCACGGATTGACCCCGATTAGTGTCACACTTAAGATGGAGTGCCATTAAAATCGGTTACAAAATTTATTATTTGTCTTAATTGATAAATCCACGTAAATAATATAATCGAAAAGTGATTTTAAATCATTTTACTACAGTTCTTATTTAATAACTTGACATTGTGAATTTATAATGTGTCATTTATTATTTGTTTAACCTTTAATGCTGATTTAACAGCAAGATTTTTTGCCTTTTGGTTATTATTAATATTTTGTTATGTCATTAGATGTTTCGACATTTCAAATTTGTGTTTTGAATCTAAGTAAATTTATAAGGTACAATAAGTGTTGGATAACAATTACTTATTTATACAGCAGATAATTTTATTGTTACTTTTTCGTCAACGTTTGAGAATAAAGTTGTAAAATAAGTACGAAGTTATATAAGGTTTTCTTCATTATTCGTTTTGGTTTATTTAACATTACGTCTTCTAAGTTATTGCCCATTTTTGTTCATTGCGCCGCAAAATTAATGCTTTAAACATTACTAATTATCATTGTTTGCTTAAATTAACGAAGAAATATTTTGGAAAAATTAAGCATGTACCTTTTATACGAGGGGGTTAAAATAGGACCGGAATTTTATTCACAGGACCAAACGAATGGCTCTGGTCGGAACAGGCCATTTGACTGATTTTAAAAAATCGTTTTAAATTATTCTTTGGTAGTTAAAAAACACAATACATTTTATATTTCTGGGAAATCTTCTGTATTTTCAATAAAACTCAATGTTAAAGTTTAAATTATAAAATTCGCGCTAAAAACGCTGTCTCTGTAATGGCGTCGACATATGTTTCACGTGACGTCATATGCAAGTAAACAAGTTAACGAGTGCAACTACAGTGAATTCTGTTAATAATTTCTTAATTTATTGGCTTAAATGATATATAAATGGTGTGTAGTGCCACAATGTACCAATACTTCTCTGAAAATACCACAAAAACCATTTATATCTGTCCCAACAAATTCTTAAATGCGAAAAAAGTGGTTACAATTAGCTCGAAGAGATCCAAACAGCTTTGTATCGCATTCAAATGTTTTTATGTGTGAAGATCACTTTAATGTCAGGATACAAATATCCTGCTTTAAATACCTACCGATTTATATACAACAAAATATCGCCTTTAGATAACTTATGGCCGGTTGCACCAACAATTTTAAGGAACCCTTAGCGTTAGGTGTTCCTTAAATCTCCAATGTAGCCAATCACATTGTTTGTTTGGCTATTTTAGGGATTATCTTGTGCTAAGGGTTCCTTAAAATTTTTGGTGCAACCGGCCATTATAAACACTTTAAGGTATAACCTAACTTTTGGATTAGAATAATTTTGTTTGTTTTAAAAGTTAAATACCTAGCAAGTTAGTACTTTCTCTTTTTATACTTAACGGTATTATTATTGAATTGCAGATGGAAACTAATATAATAAATTACACGAAATACAAAATGGGCACTTTTTCATTTCGTCTCCCATAAGAGATGGTACTCCTTATATTTCTACACTCCATAAACATAACCTACAATAAGTTTTTGGGAAGTACTGAATGATGAACACGCTGCTGTTTTTACTTTTTTGAGTTCTGCAGCATAGTAGTCAGCGTTATTTTTAAAGAAACGCACAATCATAAATGCGTCTATCTCATGTAGGTTTCTGTTATCGGCTTGCACAAAATTTATGTCCATTTTAAGGTACGAAACGGATAATTATGTTACTTGAAATATGTTTCTTACATAAAATGGTCAAGAAACAGTTATTTAGATAGTTAAATATCGAAAATAACACCTGAAAACACAACACAAAGCGTGTGACATTTATTTACTTGCAAGTGACGTCACCAAAGTTGTAACCAATCACAGAGCGTTCCAGTAATATGCTTAATACTATTATCTGATAGTATGACCACAATTTAAAACTTATTTTCAATGGTTGCAAATAGCCTATTATTTTTAAGATTCTTGCAATTAAGTTGTGAAAACTTATATAATGGATCCTATTGGTTTTTTTTTATTCTGAGATCAATGAGTTATATCCCAATTTAAGATGGTTCATGGGTAAATATAGCAATTTTGTCATTAGGAATATAAATTATAACCCAATTAAAGATGAATTAAAAAATCACCACTGTCCGATTATAATTCACATGTTGAATTGTTTAAATTGCCACTGCCATTTTCACACTATTCGGATATGAACGATGATGCAAATATTTGGCGATGTCCTCCTAATACGAAAAATACTTATAACTTTTTAAATTTTTCGGCAAGTTCGACAATGTCAGCAGCTTTATTAGCGGATAAAAAACATAAACATTACAATTTGTTATTTGACACTGATGAAGGCCATTTTTTTTTTATAATGACTAAATAAATTTACATAATAAGGCTATAAACATTTTTGGCATCGTTCGGCAGCTGCAAGCCGATATTTAAATATACTCTTTTTTATATTATTATTTTTTTTTAATATTAGTAATGTTAAGACCAAATACAAAAATCGCGATCTGTTGGAAATGGTAAAAACTTTAGATTTAAACGGACACAAGAACTTTATAATTTATTTTCATTAAATTTTGCAGATAGAAAAATGTTTTTTGATAAATTGGCTTGTTTCTAGTTTTAGTTTTCTAAATTTTAAAAGTTAGAAGATCACGAAAAGGCATCATTTTTATGCTCCTGACTTAGAGCTTAGAAAAGACTTTATTTAAACTGCAAATGCAAAATGTCATACTTTTTTGTTTTTGGCCTACATAACACTGTATGGCCAACATATACCGAACAAGACCATATTTTGCTGTTTTCTTTATGTTTAAAAAATGTAAGTTATTCATCTGGTCCATATATTTTCGTAGAATCCCGAAGAACACTTAAAACATATTCTAAATTCAAACAAAAAAGATACGACATAAAATTATCATTTTCTCAATCTTTTCGCAATCTTATTTATTGATTGGTTTTTAAAAGGGTTTAATTTTTTTTTTTGATGTGTTTTAATAAAAAGGAGTTTGTTTTTATTTTTTATAACACAAAATTAATTTCATTCATGTTAGCAATTTAGGGTGTAATTTAAAAAATAGGAAAAGTAAAAAAGTTAGGAATAAATTCCTTAAACGTCAAAACACAAAAAGTTAATATTCTGTGAATTCTGGCGTTTATACTTCTTTTGATACATATTGATAAAAGTAATTAATATTTAATAGCATTATAAGTTATATAAGCAAAGCAATTCTAACAATGTAATGTTCAGTATAGCCTCTGACTTTAAAAAAATTGACTTTTTGTGTTTGGATATTTTAGGTATTTATTGTTACTTTCTTCTATCTTTCAATTTGGGTTGCAATTTTTTTTTAATAAATAATTGTGAATTGAACGTATTGAAAAAAGGTAATTAAAAAAAAATAAATCGACTTAAAAAAAAATAAAATTTGGAAATAATATTTTGTATATATACCCTACTAAATTAACCAACAAAAAAGAAACTAAAAATAGGTGCGGAACAAATGAGGGGCCACAATTTTTTGGGGTTGGTGCCATTAGTTAATTAATTAACTTTTATATTTAATGGATTTGCTGGCACTAGTGATGGAAAATTTTTCGGAAATATGTCTTTGGAAATATATGGAAATATTGAAAATATAAAATAAAACCTACAGACCTCAAAAAACTGAACATTTAATGCAAGTTTATCATAGGTAATACCATAAATAATCAAATTTGGCCGAATATTTTGAGAAACGAGTTAAATTTCCGAAGTATTCAAAACGAGGCAAAAAATGTCTGGCTCAATTTCTAAGTATGAATGTTATTGGTAAGACAATTGTGCGAATGAAACAAAGTTAAAAGCAAAATAATAATTAACCAACAATATAAAATACAATTCTACTGAGGTAATAATGGACGACGCGATTAATAGAACCGTAAACTTACCGATTTTTTAGCCAGTAACTTTTCCTCTTCTATCCAATAGCAAATTTCGATTTTTGAGATTTTAAATGAGGTTACTTATACATAAGTGGAAATGTCATTCAAAAATTAAAACGCAAAATACATTATTATAAATAAAAATTTAAGTATTAGAAATACAAAAACAGTGAAATTTCTAAAAAAGAAATTACACACGACCACGACACACAAGTTGTGCAACTTGATCAAGAGGCATATCTTCATCTATATCACATCCACACATTAAATATTATATTTAGCATCAATGCCGTCTTTATGGGGGTGCAATTAAACTTCTTCTAAAGCAAGCAAATGCCAACAAGCAATAATCGGTGAATCCCCGAGATCGAGATTTTATTATTCGTATTGGTAATAATATAGGTACTTTTTCAGAAATTATTTTTCTAGTGTAAAATTTTTACTGCACTGCACAATGGTTCAAGGATATTATTTTGGGATATAAATCAAATTTAAAAATATATGGCCAAAAAGATAATTTATAAATTTATCATATCTGTACAACCATAATATTTTAATTAAATTAGATACGAAGAAAAACACAGTGCTAACCATTTTTATTTCACAATATCAAACAAAATTAAAGGTCATATTTCTAAACATATACCAATTTTTTATAATGATGTTTTTTTTTTAATAACAAGTATGACCTCCTCTGAGTTTATCACTGCGGACACCTTCTTGGCATACTCAGAATTAAATTGTCCATATCTTCCTGAGCTATGGCAAACCAAGCAGCATTTAACGCAGCAAACAGTTGTTCTTGGTTCTGGAATTGAGGGTTTTCACGCAAAACCGTTCTTTGTAGCATATCCCATGCATGCTCGATTGGATTTAGGTCAGGTGATTGAGCAGGCCATGGCAAAACGGTGATTTGGTTGTCTTGTAAAAATTGTGCAGCATGTCTAGCGACATGAGGACGAGCGTTGTCGTGCATCAATATAAAGTCTGGTCCAACAAGTCTTGCATGGGGTAAGACAAATGGTTGAAGAATCTCTTCCACATATCGATGAGCCTTTAAAAAATGTTCAACCAAAACGAGATCGTTCTTCCGCCGAGTCGTATTCCAGCCCACACCATTACTGTGCCACCTCTATAACTGACTTCTTGCACATTTTCCAAGACTCTTTGTAGTCCAGGTTCTCTCCATATCCTCAGTCTTCTTGAATCCGGATGCAACCCAAACCGAGATTCATCTGTAAAAAGAACTGGGGCCCATTGATTATTAGTCCAATTCTCGTGTTCTGTTGCCCAAGCTAAACGAGCAGCGCGATTTCCTCTAGAAAGTGGCTGGCATCTCAATGGTCGTCTATTACGTAGTCCACCTTCATGCAATCTGTTCCGAACTGTAGAATTTGAAATTACGAATATGCGTTTCGCGTACCCGATTTATTATTTCTGGAACAGTTACTGTCAGATTTCTTCTAGCCATTTGCACGATAAAATGATCTTGAGCAGGCCGAGTCAGCCGTGATGGACCGGATGTCTTTCAGAAACATCACCTGTTTCTTGGAAACGTGCCCATAATCTTGAGATTACGCTCTGTGATGTGGGGAAGTTTCAGCAACACGAGCTTGCCTAGTACCAGCTTCTAACATTCCAACAGCTCGCAACATTTCATCCCGGTTAAGATGGCGTCTTTGCATGATAAATAAGTAACAGACGGAGTCTGTACTCTACTTTGATTACAATATACTGACCAATATTTTCAAATTTTAAAACTGATATGTCCACCTACTTTGATTTAAAAACAAGTTTTTGCAGAAGTCCCATTTTTGAACCGTAAAATAAAGTAGTCCATTTTTATACAAAAAAAACATTAAAATGCCCATCTCTTATCAATATTCTTAACATATTTTACCAACCCAAAACATTTAAACACGATAAAAACTCGTTTACACTCATTGAAATAAATATATCCCTAGACCATTGCGGTGTGTGTATATAGATATCTTTGTTTTAAATTGTTTAAATCGCATTCTTATTTTTTTCGATATTTCCAAAATTGCCAATATTTCCGAGACACGTTCGGAAATTTCAAATATTTCCATTTCCATGAAAATATTTCCAGTGATAACTTCCTCTTTTTTTTTATTCGGTTAAAAATAAGACGTTTTCCAAAAACAAACCAATAAAAAGACGTCTCATTCAAACAATGTTACGTTTATGCCGTATCTCTTTTGTTTTAATACAAATAATTTTTTTAAGTAGTTTCAGAATCTACGAAAAAAAGACGCAACATGACTGCTTCTTAGTTTTTTTTTTCAATACTAGAAAACTGAATTAAAACTGACAATATAGATATTATTTGTTGTTGGCGTCTTAACAATTGCATTGTTATATTCCCAATCGGAGTTCTAAGAGCTTTTTATTTAGTTATTTACGAATATTTATGCTTTTGTTAATTTTAAAATGTAAAACCATTAAAAAACTTGTAAGTAACTTAGGGGGGTATCACAACCATATTTTTTATGAATGATACGCAGTGTAATATTTTTGTAATGTAATAGCCATAGCAACATGCAGTCAGTCCAACGGCAAAAAAGCAGATTATGTAGCCTTTCAAGGTTTTAGGCGGCATTCTTGTCCGCAATTTAACATGGCACTAGCCAGTTCGATTGTATTTCTTTGTTAAAAATGATGATGCGTTTAATTTTAGCAGAACGACTTCGGTACAGGGTAAACAAGATAATAATTTTCTAAAAAATTCTGAAAAACTGGTAAATGGTTCTTACTCGCGGAATTTCATGAATCACATACGCATGACTTAGAGTTTAATGTCAGGGTTCTGGTTATCGCCCACAAAAAAATTGTAATTAAATTTTATTATCGGTGGGCGCTGTTGAGTTACTTTATGAGAGAACTTTAAGACTTCTAGACAGAAGCGTTGATAGCTGGAGGAGGGAAAGGTTAAACATTCCATAAATTTAATACAAATTTAATCTGCTCTAACCTAAAATAATCATTGTTAGGTTAACATTTTAAAAATCATTATTTCTTAGAAAGTATTTTTTACGGCTTGTCGTGTCATTATTACCATTATCAAAGTATCGCCTAAAACTGGTAGACCATAATATTGGTTGACGCAAAAACTATTACTATACTCGACCAGTTACAAACATAAGTACATATGTTTGTATAATTTTATTGCGATGGATTTTAACGGTGTAATTACCCTTTATATTTATTATGTTGCATAGTTAATTGACATTAAATCGATTTATCTTAAATCTGAATAAGGGAACACGATGGATTCTCTTTATTTGCTCTGAATGAAATAAATTAATGAAATAAAAAAGGCAATATTTTTGAACTTGGTAACAAATTTAAAGGGCCGGACGTGAACTTTAAATCGTAGTTAGGCCGATAGTAATTTTCTGAGAAAAGAAATTTTTGGAGATAGTTTTTTGATACGGTGCCTATTCTTATGCTTTTAAACCGTATTATCACCGAAAACGGCCGTTGTCGCATTGAAACACCGTTTCAATGCGACATTAGGCAGGTTTTTGCAGGCCTTTTCCTGCAGAAAAATACACTACAATTCCCTCAATATAACTCTAAGAAACTAGTAAATCTTAAGCTTTTAAAGCAGCAACAAACTCTTTAGTCGTTTGTATGGTTACTCAGTTAAACGACCCAACAGTAAATTCAAATCAGCCACGCTGGCTAACTTGTCTCTAAACTCCTAAATATAATAAAAATGTATATAATTAGTTATTAATAAAGCAGTTGTTTGAGTTTGAGTTTCTTGTAAGATCAGCAAAGTAAGCAACGCTGGCCACGGCAAGTGACCGCCACCGTGGGACGAAGCGGCACTGTGCCACCCAAATCACTCTACAGCTTCCATAGTTCAACTATTTAGGCATTTTTTTAAGATTATCTTCTTGAATTTGCCTATCGGTCCCTCTTTTTGAATTTTTGATTTGGGTTTTTATTTTCCGGAAATTTGTCTACCGGAAAATGAGAGACAACATATTTTTTGTTATTCCTTATACTTACTTTACTTTTCGTGTCCGGTTCAGATATTCGTTTTACAATAATTAGCGGTCGTGATGGCTTTGTCATTTCCCAGAAACAGGTCCTCCATCCTGCAGGGCTGTTCAAGCATAGGGCAGACCAAAAGATGATTTGGATCCTGAATTGCACCACAGTCGCATCCCATGTCCTCATTGTTCGGGAGTAGTCCCCATCTAGCCATATTCGTTTTGCATCTCGAAACTCCAACTCTCATTCGATTTAAAGTCCTCCATACAGGGTAAGGACCTTGGCTTCGGGGAGCAAGTTCTTCTTTTACCTCTTCTGCATTGTTCTGACCGAGCTTCTCCCTCCACCTCTCAACGCGATTTTCTTCTGGTGAACCCTCCAGTGCTTTGGTTCGAAAAAGAAAACTTTTTCTAAACCTGAGACGTTTGTTCAGTGGTTGGTGACCGTGCAGAGAGTGTCTTCGGTCGTATTGTTATTTTTTCCTCTCGATATCGGCAGCAACCTCGCGTCGTATATGAGGTAGAGCTTTTGAACAGGAGTGGGCTTAAGGCATCCAAGGCCAGAGCGGATGTTCTCAAGGTTTGTGGATCGGCTCCCAGTACCTATTTGTTAGTTTCCTAAGAATGTTGTTTCGGGCGCTTACTTTGCTGCTTAAAGTTTAGTGTACGGTCCAGTGTAACGCCTAGGTATTTTGGTGCTTCGAAATGTTGCAACTGGGTTCCACGCCAAACAATGTGGCCTATACCTTGTCGTCCGCATATATGAACTGTCTGGTGTTATCCGGCAGAGGTTGGTCATTGGCAAATAGGTATATTCTATAGTGATAGTGCATAGCACCTTTTCCTGAGGCAGTCCGTTTTTGGTTTCTCCACCTGCTGTTTTTCCTCATCAGACTAGCATGGAACCGTTTATTCTGGAGCATACCAATAGACCGATCGGTCGCGGTGGAAGGATGTTATATCCACTCACTTTAAATCTACCTACCTACCAATCATGCGTGTTAGCTGAAAGTCCCGTGTTACTTGATACAATTTCGTCAGCAGCTTTCTGGGATTTACTGTATCATATGCTGCTGTAAGGTTAATAAAAACCATACCAGTGATCTGCCTTATTATTATTATTCCCACAAACGGCCATAATGTTCCGAAATTTTTACGCAAAAGGTGCAGGAAAAATTTTGTTTAAAAATATTGTTTAGAATCATTTAAGGGATACGGATAATCTTTTTTAGCATTTTTGGACACCTTTTCGGACCTCTGGAAAAATGTTATGATTATTTTTGCCCCAAAATTCGTTTTTTTATAAAGGTCAAAGCTTAAAGACAAATCTTTGTAAAATAAAAACCCAAATTAAAAATCCAAAAAGAGCGATTAATAGGAAATTCAAAAGGAGAATTAAAAAAAAAATGAGTCTATACGGTTAAACTGTATGAGCTGTAGAGTAATTTGGGTGAAACAGAGTCGCTTCGTCCCACTGTATGATAGGTAGGTGGTAGTTATTTGTACAACGTCCGTGGTGGCAGTACCGCGTTCTCTAAAAGGTGTCGTGCATTATCCGCATGTTTCGGTACTTTTACATCGTTGACAGAACCAGGGAAAAATAAGTTAAATATCTAAAAACCCGGCTCCCACGATACCTAGTACTTAGGCTTCATTTACGCCTTCGTGAGGTGTCTTAAAGATAAACAAAATATTTTATATTGTAAAATATTCACAATTCAGTCAACGAAAGTAGACGGGACAAATAAACAATTATATTTAAAAAAATCAGGATACCCATCCAAAAATGATCATAGGTGGCGCAATATTGAGTAATGTGTTTGATGTTATTTCTTACTATTCCCATTATAAATATACAATCATTTTAATAAATAATTTAAATTATTAATAATAATTCGCTCAATTTTCTAAAATATCATTCGCTTTTAAACGGACGCATCACGTTTCTTTTTTGTCGGAAATGTATGACCTCGCACGATTACTCGCAGCGTGACAAAGTTCTTAAGAATCAGACGTCGTGACCTTATTTCAATATGTGCGACCTTCCGTTATTGCATAACGCAAAATTCAATATCATTTGTTTTTATTAAGGTAACATAAATTATCATAATTCGCGTAAGTTTTACCTTTTTAGCGGTCTTCGAATCGTATTAATTTGAATAATTGATGTATTAAGTATAATGACTAGTGTGGCCGTCTCGTATTGGAAATAATTTTAAATATATTGGGATGAGCGTTATTTTTTAATGGCATTTATTGTAAACATCCGTTTATACGACTCCTTATTAAACATCCTCTGACTTGTTCGTATAAAGCTTTCCAATTCTATTTTTGTTTATTTCGCAGGTTTTTAAAAAAATTAAAGCACAATCCAACTTCAAATCTTGGTTGGTTACTACCAAATGCCTATACCTAAGAGTAGGGACTCTTTGATTTAGATTTAAAAACATTTGACAACAATATAAACCGATTAGTACATTTTTTTTCCGCTAGGGATAGTTGCCAACGCTGGTTTGGCACTGGCAGAGCGTATTCATAACATAACTTTTGAGACCAGTTCCTGTTTGACTCCGAAAAGTGAAGTTTGCGAGATAAAACTACATAGTTTTTTTCCGGGAAGACGGTGAAGGAGCCGTATCGAGTGTTTTCACCCTCGGAGATCAAGGAGAAACTCACGCCAAACAATGGAGTTTTTCTTCTGGGGCTAAGCGCGTGTGAACGAAGATTCCTATACCTGTTATTTTTTGTGGGGACAACGCACGAGATATTTTCCTCATGGCGGAAGATGGTTGCGCGCTCAGCAGAAAGTGACAGTTACTGACAGAAAGCGGTTGTACGTAATACCAGTAGCAGTTCTCGGATCGCCATTGTTTGCATCGATAATTTTTATTTCAGAAGTACATACAAATTTGATTATACAGAAATTCTAACTACGTGTGCATGAAAAGGGAGAGCTGGTATATTAATTCCATACTAATAGAAGCCAATAAAAAAACAATCAATTAAACTTTTGAGACAGTCCCAATTGAAACTTAGTTAGAGGAGCGCATGTATATGAGTATTGGCAATACTCATATACATGCGCTCAATCAAGTATTTTAAGTAAGCAAACGACGGCAAACTAAAACCGCTGTAACAATGCGAAATTTTAACAATAAAGGTTTTTTTTTAAATAAAAAACTGTTGTGTGCTAAATTTGTTTACATAAACAATAATGCATATTCCAGGATTTTAAAAAATTAGTATGTTTTATATTAATAAAAAACAAAACGTGATTTGTGTTTCTTTAACACATGCTAAAAATTTTCAACCCTTGCGAATTCATTCCTCAAAATTTGAACAATTTTGGAAAAAAAATTAAAACTTCTTCATGCACCAGGGATATTACAGAGGTTTGACACCGATTGTTTTAAGTTTTAACACCAAGGCAGGTGTATTATTTTTAAGTAAAATTAAAGAGGCTGAATAATGTTAGTATTGTTTTGTTTTATTAGACCTGCCCTTAACATTCTTAATAGTAACACATCATCTCTCTTCTGCCTCCGAGTCCGGTTCCGATTCCGATAAACCAAATTTATGAACTCCGACTTCAGTACCGATAAAACAATTTTCGTAACATCCCTATTATGCACCCCCCGTGTAAATGTCATTGCGAATAAAAAAGATTCAATAAAATTATCAATGTAAATAAAATATAGTTTATTTTTTAAGTAAAATTTTGCTATTTGTATTCCTACACAAACTTGGGTTCCAATTTGAAAAAATCATTGCAAACGTCAAGTCTCAACACCCTACTGTATAAATATTTTTTTCATATAAAAAAGAAAACGCTTTTAAAAGTAGTAATCGACGAGTCCAAGCATTTTTTAAAATAATAACATGTATTTGATTTATTGAATTTATTCCAAGTTAGGGACTACACCACTGTATGCAGTTTGCATTATGTTTCTTTAGATAATAAATTCGTAAACGTTGATTGCACAATTAATCATATCGTAAAAAAAAATCGAAAAAATTCTTTGTGTTAAAAAAGTTTAACCTATGGTAAAGGACAAATCTCTTTTTGGAACAATATTATCCACTTTTCAGCTATGTTTTAACAAGGTATTTTTACAGAAAAAGTAAAAATTAATATTTTAAACAAATAATTTTGGAATTGTATTTAATATTCTTTAATAATGAGCTTTAAAGTTACAAAAATTCGTATAACTGAAATTGTGAAAATCAATAAAATTAAGTATAAATCAATCATTAAAAAATATATTGGGCTCTTTTAAACCTTTTTTTTTGTTTATTTTAAAACAATTAACTAAATGTTAAAAATTGCTTTTATTGAATAATTATTTTAAAAATATTTGTGTAAAAAATTATGATAATAGGGTGATAACGTATTTTTGTATAAATTATAACTAACGAATATAACTTTGGTATATTTGTCGCTGCACCTTATTTGTTTATATTAAAAATTGTTATAATAATTTATTACGGTTCCAAAGTTCTATAAACGACCTTGCCTAATAAATATTTATTTATGTAATAACACATTCCGGATCTTCTTTAGAAACACATGTTTTGAACGAGCATACTTGAATATAAAATAATAATCATCATTCCTTTTATTCGACTGAATTTGGACGCCAAGATGATTCTCATCAGCTGAATAAATTTTTATGCTGATTTACACCGCCATAAAATAATAATATATAAATGTGAAGACGTGAAAAAAGCGTCGTTTTAAAAACTTTTTTTTAGTAAAACTTTGTAGAATATACAATTATTACAAAGTGATAGGGCACTGTTTAGGCAGAATTGATTAAATAAAAATAATGAAACGTTTGTTAAACCATGCCTTCTTTGACCTATCAAATAATAATAACTTGCAAGTTCATGTAATGGTTTAATCTCCAAATTATTTACTTTTTAGTTATTATTTAAATTCGTATATTCTTAAAATAATATATCTGTCACCATGATAAAGCCAAACCATTTAATTTCGAGGTCTGGCATGATGGGCTTCTTAACAAACTTTCTTCTTACAACCTTCCACCTAAACTTTGCTCTTGGCTCTGCAGTTTCCTTTCTAATCGACATACATATATCAGTTATTGTGGATGTTCATTCTTCCAGCTTCTATCAAACTAATGCTGGGGTGTCCCCGGGTCCAGCACTGGCACCCACTCTGTTTGTTCTACACATTAACAATTTTCTTTTTTCCACAATTAATTCCATTCATAGTTTTGCTGACGATAGTATCCTCTACTCTAACATTCAATTTCTCAAGCCAGTCAATAAGCCTGATTTGGAAACCAAGTGTAGATCAGTGCGTATGACTCTCACAAGACCTCACACTTATCTTGGATTGGTACGCCAAAAATCTTGTTCAGTTTAATGCCTCCTAAACACAGTCCTGTTCGCTGTCGCGAAAAAAGTCTGCAGTGCTCATTCGTTACATATTAGCGGTCAAGTTCTGCGGAACAAAGAGTCGTTTAATCTTGTCGGCGTTACTTTTGAGAATAACCTTAACTGACACAAACACATTAAATCCATAGCCTCAGCAGCTTCAAAAAAGCTTGGATTTCTCTTTTGAGCCAGAAAGTATTTTTATTATTTCAATCTGTATATTCTGTATATATCCCAAATCAGACCCTTTTTAAAATATTGAACTCATGTCTGGGGAATGGCGTCTCCTACAACACTTACCATTCAAAACAAAGCTTTTCGTCTTATTATGATCCCACGCTTACAGAGAGGCTTCCTCCTCTTGCCCACCGTCGAGCTGTGGGGGATCTGTCACTCTTCTATAGGTCTTTTCACGGCTTCTGCTCAGAGGAGTATTTCTCCTCTCGCAGCTCCCAACAGAGCAACACGTAGTGCAACTTTTATGCATCATCTTACATCATTAGAGTGTCCAGACTGTGGAACCTGCTATCCGCAGAAGTTTTTCCCTCTCCTTCCGGTCTCAAAATGTTTGTGTGAATAAACTCCCTCTCACCAAATGCAAGACACCCACGGTACGTTAGTACTTAGGCCTCAGCCTTCGTAGACTGTCCAAAGATAAAAAAAAAATCTGTAAACGTATGTGCAATTATCCAAAAATGAAATATACATTATTAGAACTAACCAGAAGTAACTAGAACTAATCAGAACTAACTAAAACTAACTGAATTAAGTCATGCTATTACTTTGGTGGCAGGAAATATAATTCACAATTTTTTTTAGGAGCAAAATGTTTTATGGTGATTAAAAAATATTTCCTTTATTATGGTAGATCACTGTTTTTACATTCACAAAAATACTGAGGTCGTGAAGCTTTAGTATTGACACTATGTTCGTCACATTAACAATCTTGTCTTATCCATGTCAATACCATTAAGAGTTTTACTAATAGTACCCTTCATTCTTGTACTTTTTTTCTGAGCTAGCGCCTAAGCTCGATTTAGTGAATTCTTTCAAAGATCTTTTGCATTTAGTATCTTAAAACCGTAATTATATTCGGTCTCACATCCCTATCCATTATCATACTCTTCAATTATGATGGTAGAGACAATCGAAACAAAAAATAATTTAATCTTATCGGTATTTTCGAAAACTAAATGATAAACACAGTAGCTGCTTTCTCATCTTTATGCCTGTACACAAACCTAAAAATAAATACATATGTCTACTTTTAAACAACTAAACAAAAAAGTTATTCAAATTTAGCATATAGGCATTTATCCATATTTATGAACTTGCATATATTAAAATATCTCATGTGACTAGAGTTCAAGTCCGTAGTATCCAACCGGAGCTAGTGTATTTATTTAATTATATGTCCTCAATCTTGCAAACTAGTTTTTAACCTCTTGTTTTTAATCATTTGTTAATTTATAGCTCAGGGAATTCCATGTTTATAAGTGTTTACCTTTAGTTTGTTAACTCTTTTATTTACCGTCAGCCAGATTGTAGCCTAGCATAACAGTTTTTATACTGTTTCAAGTATGGATTTTTTTGGTTGAAAATAACAGGATCACTTCTATATGTAAATAATTTTATCTGGGTATATGGAAAATCCACTATATGGGATGGCGAATTCTGGTTTAATCAATCTTACTTATTTTGGTTAGACGTTTTCTACAGTTTTTTTTACAGAACGAACAGGGTTTTTATTGGTCAAATCCGTCCTTCTCTTTTCTCCTTAGATGTAAACTCTCCTTGTGTTAAAAAATAGTAAAGAGCTGTCTTGTATATTTTTCCGTAAATTAAATAAAATACAACAAAATAATTTGTAATGAAATAAAGGGGCAAAGCGGGGATACGTTTAATAAAATAATTTTCAAAAAAGAAGAATTATCCCCAAAGGACCATAACTGTTTTGAAAGCGTTATTATTACTTGATACATATTACAAAATTTAATACATATACTCTATTGAATCATTTACGTCATTAGGAGTCGGGCAAAGGACGGAGACGTGGGCGAAGACTAAAACTCCCATTACCACAATTTCCTATAGCCGCATTAAAATATTATATTTTATTTAGGTTCTTCCAATGTGTATCGATGCGATGTTGTTTCCGATTGTAACCCTACAGGAGATAACGTTTTTCGGTAACTATTTTTCACTTAAATGACATAAATTATACACCATTTTAAAGGTAAGGAAATAAGCATGCCTCTGTGAACGGATTTTTAAATATGAGTGAGTTAAGAGAAAATATTATCTAAACATAACCGATTTTAGGGTGACTTTCACTCAAGGAAATATTAAAACTAAATCCAATTTAAAAACTATTACAGCAGAAGCCTAGATTTAAGTGTCGGCTTTTATATAGTTTTTGAAATTGCGATAATTTACTTTGAGAAAAACATTATGCCCCGAACCCCAAATTGATGGATTTTTAAGTATTCCTTTATATTCCATAGAAAAAAAGCAAAAATGGTCCTGTTCAGTCCTTGTTCGATGACCCTGTACCACTCCCGTTTGAAATTTTCGAACATCTACGTTAAAAAGTGGTGTTTTAAATAAAAAGTAAAATGTCCGAAACTTCGTTAAAAATTAAGTTTTTTAATTCTTTTAAAAACCCTTTGAGTTAATGGTGCAAGTTGTTCCACTGGGTTGTCACCAACCTGAAAAGCCTGAAAAACCTGGGACTTTTAAATAAGTCATGGAAATGTTAGGAAATATCTTAAATTTCTCCAAATTCTCATAAAAAATCGTTAGCAGCTGTGGAAATGGAAGGTGCCTTTTTAAAAGTTTAATATTTCCTTTTAACAATTAAAAATTAAATAAAACAATAATAACAAAAGCTAGAAGATGCGCATTTATATTTTTTTGTGCCATGGAATGTTACATTTTTTATCAGGAAAACCGAGATTTGTCAGAAATTTAAAATTAAAAACTTGGTGGCAACCCTGTTTAAAAAAAGGCATCAATAGTGTGTTTTTTAAAAGGGAATTTTAAGCCTATGCCTATGCCTGTGAAAATATACAGGGTTCCATTTTAAGTTATTAACTTGGATCCACTTCCGGCTAAATCGTAAGTAAAATTTTACATCTGGTTAGATGCGTGCATTCCAAATTTCAAAATGGGATTTTTTTGTAGCAATGAAGAAAAGCAAAGTGCAGTATTTCCGTTGACACCCGATACCACACGATATATTTAATATCAGTATCAGTAGGATTGGTCGGATCATATCAAAGTGAAAGAATCCACTAGTATAAAAGCGATCGTCCATATCTTAAATTCTCGATGTAAACAATGTTTGTTGCGTCAGGTTGTTCAAGTTTTGTGGCACCTCTTGATGAAGGTCAAGAAGTAATTGCAACACCCCTGACGTTAGGTTCTTAAAGTTGTTCTAGAAATACGATTACTTCTTGTGCATTGTCAAGTTCGTCCCAAGGTGACGGCTAAAAATATTGCGTGAAACATCTCGCATGTAAAAATAGACACCTGATGGCCTTAGTGGAATCGGTTTAAAAATAGTTTACAGGCATAACTTGTTTTGTTTCAAAAATGTTGTATATACCAGGTTAGTAAAAAGTATTGCTGCTGCTGGTTTTTTAAATTATAAAAATTATAAGTTGTGTCTGCAATTTTGCTAAGGTAACAATTTTTTAGAGAAACGCAGTATACATACTGTATATTAGACTGTCAATTTTTTTTTGTTTTTTTTTTCGATTAAATCTTTCGAAAGTTTCTTCTTAAAACTCCAATTAGCCCATTTTAAAATGATGGCGATAGAGGTCCTTCATAAAACTGGATTTTTTCTTTTCAAAATAAAAATGATTTTTTATACATTTTGTTTTACCCATCTTATAGGAATTTTCCTAAATTAAATAAAATAAGTTAACTAAAGTGAGAACTTTTTATGAGGTAATCAATAATATTCAACAAGGATCCAATTTTTATTTTTTTATTTGACAATAAATCACAATAAAACATTATTTTGACAGATTTGTTTGCATTACATATATCTGATTTAAGAAAAAATATAAGAAAATTTATCCTTGTTAAAGAATTAGTCGTATTATTATCTTAAAATTTCTCCTATTTATGCTTGTAATTTATTTCATTCGGAATAAACAATAGAGACATTTTGTAGAATTTAAATTTCCTTTAAGATAGTTAAAAAATTGAATAATTATATATATATATATATATATATATATATATATTATCATATATATATATATATATATATATATATAATATATATATATTGAAGAAACTTTATAGAACTTTAATCAAAAAAAAAAATTAAATACAGAGCACGCAGATCTATGGAAATGGGTTCGCCAATTTATTTCGAAATTCAATTATACTCTTAACACGCTGATCAAAAGTCCCAATGGGCCCAAAACCCGATAACCCCTCCAACCCCCCAAAATTCAACATTTATCGGTATCTTATCAGGATTTTTATAAAAAAGTATCTCTTTGGTTATTGTTTTTGTGTAAGTTTTAATAAACCTACTGAGTAACATTTAAAAAAACGACCTTACTCTAAAAATGACCCCATTTGTGGTAATTTATTTTCAGGAAAAGTGGTATAAGTCAAAAAAATTCATAAAAATCATTATTTTTTGTTAAAATCAAAGTCTTTCAAAAAGCTATATATGCTATCAATCCACTCTATTACTCCTTAAATATCTTAATTTTTATTGATGGCCATTTTCTTAAATGTAAGTTTTCTGAGTTTTTCACTTTTCTTTTTTTGGTGACGATATGGGAATCATTGTTCGAGCTGTTTTATTTAATAATATTTTAAACACGCAAAAAAAGGATGGCCGCTTTTTAAGTAATTTTTCCGATTAAAATTTGCAATAAGATAAAGAAGATTTAAAAAGAAGATTTATTCATACATATATGTATAAATAACATTGCACAAGCCTAAATGCACACCTCTTCACATGTGAAAGCGTTCTTGAAATATTTTCTTTTGTCTGCGTTACGTGATCTGTTATTAAATCAATTTATAAATGGCGAGAAAGTTTAAGGGCATTTTGTTGCGACATTTTGGTTTTACCGAGATCAAATAATTTATGGAAATCTTACAACTTAAAAAAATAAGGAAATAATATTAATACATTTCACAACAGATGAAACGTAAAAAAATACAAATAATAGAAAGATAAAGGATTCCAATCAGGCAAGCTATAAGTAAGAAATAAGAATGAAGTGAAACAATCCTGAATTTTCCTTTTTTCTTACACTGGATTAATTTTTGCCCTCTTTTTTTTTCTGACAATACGTCCCTTCAACTAACCAAAAATGGTAAGGGTTTAAAAAAGATTTTAAATAAGAAATATTTACTTTTATGAACTTTTTTACAACCAACCATCATACCACCATAAAACGTCATTTGTAATGTCGGACTATATACCAAAAAAGATGATTATTAATTAGCAAGTTTTCAGGAAATTGAGGAAATACCAAAATTTTTTCAGGAGCTAAGGGACCCTGTATAATATGCGAATAAACAATAACTTTTTTTATGAATTTCTATTTTTTGTTCCTACGACTATTCTTAATACTAAATTTAAATCCACTTTGCATAAACCCACCTTTAACTACCAAAAAGTGCAGCATGTTTTATTAATGGTATAATATCATGTTTTAAGTCTATTTCGGTTGTATGTTTTATGAAGTTATTAATATCGGTAACACTACTGGGATTTAAAATGATTTGTAAATTGTTTTAGTTTTTAACTGTCAAAATATTTTATCTTTCGTATGGAACATGTTTTTAGAGTTTAAAAAATACATAAAAATATATTTTATCAATGAGACTGCAGATGCGATACTTTATTGCTATAATTTAATGTATTTAGGCTGGCTGCTTTGGTGCCAGCACTGCCATGAGCATTTTGTTTCACACCCCAGCGATATATTCTTTTTGGCTTATCTTACAAAATGAAAAATTTATCAAAACTTCACCCATCACCACCCTTATTTTTCCATAATATTCTTGAGGGGATTTAACCTTTAATATAAAATATACAAACTGAATCCCCGTCACCTAGGTAGGTTTGGCCAGAAGCAGGAAAAAGCATCAGAACAACCTGAGGAAAAATAGCGAAAAACCTGCATCATGTTTATGGTGTCTAATTAAAAAAAAGAACGGACTTTTTACGGCACTTTAAAACAGAGTGGAGTATTTAAGTTAAATGTCCGGGACTGTAGTGGTAAACGACTTCCAAATATAATAAGAAGGGTAAAATGTATATTTTGTAGCTGGGGCGTCTGCTCGGAGCAGACTTAATCTGGTATAGTGACGGACCAAACCCCAACCAAGAAGTTATTGGAATCTGCAAAGATAATCTGGGGATAGAAATAATGGTAAGTTTTAAAGAATATCATTACCAGCGGAAAATGCAACAGTACGACACTACCACAAAAAAATACATAGAAAGGTCAATAAAAAGAAAGAACATCATCAAGCGGCCATAAAGGTAATCAGCTATATTGTTCAGGACGGTATATCTGCCCTAGGGGAAGTTGGACGGTGCTCATTGTAACTTGGGTCCTATGCCATAAAGGTCACACAGGAAATGAAGAGGCAAACAGATTAACAGAAGATGGCTTAAATATGAAGGTGGCTGGATCAAGATTTTTTTGTAGGATTTTTATTAGTCTGTTAAGAATATTTATTAAAAACTCGATAGATTGTGAATTATGTAAGTGTTAGAGTCCAGAGGAATGGCATGCGAAACAGTTATTAAATGCTTTTCGCCAAAGTTTACCTCTAGACTTGCCGAACCACAGCGCACAGCAGGTATAGTGGGAGGTCAACTTGTGGGTCATTGTACATGAAATAAGTCTCACGGAAGGAAACCCTTCATCTAGGTAGATTCGCTCAGAAGGAGGAAGAAACGTCAGAACAACCTAAGACAAAATAACAAGGTACAGGGAAAAACCTTCATTAAATGGTTTCTAATTAAAAAACGGACTTTTTACGGTACTCTAAAACAGAATGGAGCACATGACCAGAGACAAAAGAGGCTACTTAAGTGTTTTTATGTCGAAGGACGTGTGATTTTTTAACTACGCCTTCTTTGTCATAAAAATATTAAAGTGGTTGAAAAACGACGCAGAAGTTGGTGTAATGCTTTAAAGAATTACTTGGTATTTATTATATTATATATTTCGCTCTTATCAACTTCCTAATAAAATGTGCATCTCTTGACAGTCCATATAAAGAATTTCTTTACTTAACCTAAAGCTTTAGGGATGTAAAAACTATTGCCCATAGAGGTCCCTACTCTCATTTAGTCCTGCATTATCTAACTTTTACTTGTTTTACTTCTTAATCCATAAAAATTATTAAAATTTAGTACTTTTTGAAATGTATATTTGTCACTATTGTGCTATTTGTTTATTTATGCATTAAAAGATGTTCAAAGTTATTATTTCTATTGAACAGAAATTTTAGTTGAACCCTATTTTGTGGAGCAATAATTACTTGGGATGGAAGGTGCTTAATAGTGATTTTATCTTGATTGGTTTATAAATAGTTCTGGGAACTATCGACACGCAGTTTCATTGTGATGTTTTAATGATTTTATTTTGATATAGTCAGAATATAGCTGTTGCTGAAAAGAATCCAATTTGATATGTCAGAGATTATAAAGTCCATGTGACAGTAAACAGTGTGTTTTCACGAGCACAAACTTTGAATTTGAATGGACAGTATTTTGAAAAATAAAAGTCTAATACTAAACTACTACTTTTCATATGTACTTTTCAGCACACAAATGAGTTAGGTAGTTAGGAAAAAGTTTACAAGATTAGATGGTGTGCAAACATACTTACTCTATTGAAAAATAAGAAGTGGGACTCCGAAAAATATATTAAAATGTGTATTTTTGTAATGAAAAATGTAGGTGCAGAAAGTAAAGAAAACGTAAAAGACTTTTTTTAATATGTATATTGTATTACACGTTAATGATAACTCTACTTCTAATTATATCTGAATTACTAGGAAGTAACATGAAACATTTTTGCGATTTTTATCACAAAAAAGCTACATTACCAAGAAGACAAACTTAGTACATAATTGAAACTAAATACAGCAAACAAATATCTCCGAAACAAGAAATAACATAAAAATGCATCGACAGATCGAAGAAAACATTTAAGTTTGTGGTATACAGCTGCTACAATCATCGAGCTAAATTGAGTATCTTTTTCGTTAAAATCAAGTTATTAAAGGCCAATATACCCTTACATTTTTATGGATAAGGTCTAAATAAAACTGTATACATCTTTAAGGATTAAGGATTGAGAGTAAAATTTCTTTTAGATTTTTTATCCTGGGACAATCCACAAAGGCTTAAAGCTAGCTTAGTGCTAAAGTACCGTGGGTATGCTAAATGTGATAAGAGGTAGTTTATTAACATTGAACTTAAATATTTGGAGATTTGAAGGTGGGAAAACTCTGTGGGCAGTAAGTTTCACACTCTAGTCACTCTAGGTTTTATGGAACCAACAAAGCGGTGACCTCTCAAGTTGGAAGGAATAATAATAAAAAATAAATAAAAATAATAGAAGAATAAAGTATAAATTATTCTTGAGTCTAAAGAAGTATAAAAATAAACCGGGCGAACTGTTAAATCTGAATTAATATAGGTCAATTTTTTGTTATTGTTGGTTTACGCAACAGTTCAAGTTCTTTGCTATCACATACACACACCTATTTTATAAAAAGTGGTTACGTTTCTTCCTGTAAGCTAGTATAACTATACCTGTACGATGAATATGAGTTTTTTTGTTATTGTAATAGTTTCTTTTTTCTAACTATATATTAAGGTGAGTAACTACGTAAGCGCTGCCTTAAGCAAAATTGAAAGGATTGATTTAATTTTACGCTAGACATGGTAACCACACCTATGCATAGTCAAATTTTTGATAGATTTATTGTAGAGAGTTGTTATGTATACAAACATTAGATATTTAAGTGACTAATGGCCGGTTGCACCAACAATTTTAAGAGACCCTTAGCATTAAGTATTCCTTAAATCTCCAATCTAGCCAATCACATTGCTTGTTTGACCATTTTAAGGTTTACTTTGTGCTAAGGGTGCCTTAAAATTGTTGGTGCAACCTGCCATAAACTACAGATTAGCTTAGCTGTGATCAGAAATTACTGATAACCAGGGTTCGAAAATATTTTATATTTATAATAAATATCAAAATATCGGATATTTATGATATATATCCGATAAAATATATATATATATATATATATATATATATATATATATATATATATATATATATATATATATATATATATATATATATATATATCAAATGTTTGATATATATTCATTTTGTTAATACAGTTATATTCAATAAATACAAAAGTTATTTAATGCTTCTTAGACACACAATAATGAAGTAAAATCGTTTCTGCACTTTGTCAATTACTTTCTTTGTAAAAAATAATGGAATAAACACAAAAAACTTACTCTTTCGTAACAAATGTTTTCTGACATGTCTGAAATGTTGTTGTGTTAATTTAATCCATTTATGGATTAAAACTTACTATTAGGGAGTATGTTTTAACTCTATTCTAACGCCATCTACATTTGGGAAATAGAAATACAGTAACAAACGCCAAAAATTACTTAATAACACAAAATTTTTGAACCATTTTTTTATTGATATATATCATAAAAAATTATTTTATACAGGGTGTTTAATAAAATGCGGCAAAAATTTAAGGGACTATTCCTTGGACTATTTTAAGGATATTTTGTCATTTGATAATTTTTGATAGAGCGCTTTGTTTTGAAGATACGGGGAGAAAAATAATTTCGACAATAACAATTTATTACCAAAAATTACATGTAATGTTCCCTAATCTACAAGACCTGTTAAAAATGACTACTCCTCGCTCGTATTAAACACAGAAAATACACGTCAAATAGACAAAGTCAATTAGTTTCAACCTATTCGACACATACAAAATGATTACTTTCGAGATATATTCATATTGAATGTCTGCAGCCGTTTCTAGTAATTGAAAAGTTGTTAAAAGATACCAACGGAATTGCTAGATTTTTTATTACTTGGTAGGTCCAGTGTAGTATGCTATACCTTTACTCCGGCTATGTTAATAATTTTAAAATTACCAAAAAATTGGATAGATGAAATTCTTGTTCGCCCCGTATCTTCAAAATAAAGCGCCTCATCAAAAATCATTAAAGGACAAATTATTCTTAGAATAGTTCAAGGAATAGCCCCTTAAATTTTTGCCGCATGTTTAATAAACATCTTGTATATACCCGATATATATATATATCATGATATATATCCTTTGATATATATCCTCGGACCCTGTTATTTTTTACCCCTAAACTTTGAAAATAAAATTACTAGCTCTAAAGCAGAAGTTGAACTTGTCAACAGTTTGCTGCCAGCTTTGATCCTTCCCATAATATGATTCTTTCGACAGTTGTTTGTTGCTTCTATTTTTGCTAAAATGTTTGAAATCTCAAACCTATCTTCTTGTAGTATCATAAATTCTTCTGGCTGGGTGCCCAGCTAGTAGTCAGCTTAAAAAATGTGCTGCTGAACTTGTATCTATTTTAACGTGCCTCTTTTGAATTTAGTATGACATGGGCATCATTCCCGAGGGCTGAAAGGATGCACGTGTGCAAGCTATTGCCAAGAAAGGATCTAAAACTTTTCCTTTATTCCTTCATTAAGTTTCAAATTGTATAGTATTTGAAAAAACAAACGTGTCGATAGTACGCATTCCGTCATTAAAGATTCACAGCAGATCTTTTTCATTGGTCTTCTATAGGGACAAGTTCTTTTTTCTTCTTCTATCAACGATCTTCTCTCATTTACGATTAATCCTATTCATAGATGAGCTGACGGTAGTACCCTTTATTCTAATATTCAGTTTTTAAGCCACTTTCTAAACCTAAGTTAGATAACAAGCGCATTCAATTTTTTTTAAAAACCTTTAGTTAAGACTTATTGGAGCATAAAAATCTTATCAAGTTTAATGCTTCAAAAACATCGGTAATTTACTGTTGCGGAAAAGTGAGTTACTTATTCTTTATTTTTTATAACTTGCTTTATTATTCACTGGCAATTTATCTTGTGAATGCGAATTTCACCATGAGGGCGATTGGCTGATTTGCGATAAATATAGAAAACATATATTTTCACATTTGAGAAACAGCAGCAAAATCGCAGAATAGCGACTGCATTCGATTATTTGACTGAACAATACGGAAACGACAATGTTTAAGTAGCAGTTAGGATTGTCTTTTGAATGAAATTCATGGTCTATTCTTAATTTGTAGCAATTAACTTTAAATAAGAAGCAACTTACAGGAACATGCTGACATAATATTTAATCAAACCTAATTTCTTTGTTGAGCTTTTACATAATTTTACACAACGTTGCGTACATGAATATTCCAAAAGACATGTCGCGTGTCACGCCATTTTACACTCGCATACAATTACGATTAGTCAACATTTTAATATTCAAAATACATAAATTAACTCTTTTTCTTTCAAAGGCAATTGAACGCGCGGCAAAACCAGGCAAAATTTATTTGGAAATTCTGATTATACCTACCGGATTTCGACAAATGTAATTAATTATTATTTAATCATTCGGAGTTGTTATGAATGAATCAGAATTTACGTTACACCTTCTTCCATTGTGTCGATCCTGCAAAAAATCGTTTACCATTTATTGTTGTCAATAACCGGAGTTGAACAAGACCTTAATGTAACAATTGTCCGGCTATTTAATGATTAATGGTATGATAAATAGCAAATAAACCAACACCTATATTAAGTAGATCACGTAGTTAGATTGAATTTTATTTTTAGTAACAATTCATAAATAGGTATTTAGTTTTTAAAGTCTTTAATGCTTTTAGAATGGCAACTTACTTAATGTTGAAAGTTCATAAAGAAATATGACTGTTTCAAAGTTCTTTAACTCAACATATTTTTTTTCTTTTATTATCAATTAACAAAGCTTTTATACAGGGTGATTCATAAGGAAATGTCAATACTTCAGGTACGTACTCAGGGTCCAAAAATAAACATAAAAGTCTATACAAATATGGGTCCGCAAGGCCTTCGTTTCTGAGATACAGGGTGTTTACCACAGAGCTTACGTGTGCTTAGAAGTAAATGGTGGAATTTTAAAAAATTATAAAACCTAGCTTATGTTTTGCCAAACATAATTTAAGAACAAAAATTTTATTGAAAATTAAAATACATATTGTTTAATTATACATTTTGTTTTATTTTTTTTATTTTGCTATAATAAAATCAAATGCGTCGAATTTTTTTTAAGTCCAAATATCTCGGTTGCTCATATCAACTTTTAACAAGTATACCTTTTTGACGTAGAAATGACAAAACAATAATTTAATTTACTCAAAAATGTAATATAGGGGCGTATCAAAAAGTTGTGATTGTTCAAAATAGTAAAAAGACGTTTAGGTGGCGCCCCCTACAAGTAAGAGGCGTAATAAGATTAGACTCGAATCCGTCATACCAAAGAACCCCCGGATCCAATTTTTACTTCAATATTTACATTATTATAGATTTTATGTAAAAAATAGAAAAATTAAATAAAAATATAACACCCTGTATTTCGAAATTGAAATGAATAATGGCTTTTATGTTTATTTTTGGACCCTGACTACGTAGCTGAAGTATTGACATTTCCTCATGAATCACCCTGTATATAACTTGTCGCCTTTAAGCTTGGTATTGTATTGCATTGAATTCTATTCTACTTAGCTTTGACCTTAAAGGATGCTTTGTGAGCACCCTTAATTCCTAGCCTTTAAGCGAAGTGAGACATATTTTAGTGAGCAAATTTCTTATATCTTTAGGCACTAAAGCTGCTCTTTCAAGATAAGCTTTTGCGATTCAATACAATGCATTCCCAAACTTATGTTTCACAATTTTGTTAAGTCTAGCGAAAAAACTTCCAACGTGATTGCTCGTCTTTTCTATCTAAGGTGATATCTCAAAGTATGTCAGGAAGTTGGTGACTATCATGGGTTCGTTTTTTTAAAGCTCTAGTAACTTATTGGTATACATAGCCGAATATGGGATAAATATCATCGCCTGTCTTGGGTTTTAAGCTCCAGTCCAGTAAGTCTCTTGTGTTTTTTCCCATTCTTTAGATTCTTTTATTAGGTGGCCCCATTAAATAGAAAGTTCCCGGCCCGTAAAACTTTGGCTGCTTTGGGGTTTGCCGGAATTCCTTGCCTTGAGTGAAAAAAGCAGGTTGTTAAAGCTTTTAATTCGGTTTGTCTGCCCAATAAAATATGAGATTTACCCCCCGCACTCTTTCTGGCACATTCGGTTTCACAGATAACGTATACCAAATCAGTGTGGTATCATCTTCTTCACAGATTGGCTGCTATGAATCGCCACTTCAGAAAAGCGTTGGCCTTTAAGTTTTAAACACCTAACCTTTAAACATTAAGGTCTTTACTGGATCTTTAAATTTTCAAAGATGTAAGAGTATTTTTTAAAAAATTGAACGTGATTCATTTTATAGTATCTGTTTCTTCCATATCGTCTAATTCAACCGCATGGCTCTGAACTTAATTTTACCAACCGGTCTCAACTTTAGCCTTTTAGGTGCCACACACCAGTATAAAGTGGATCATAATGTTCTTTGACCACAACCTTTTTCTGAAACCCCATCGTTTTAGCCTTTTAAACTTACAGCAGAATTTTTTCACATGATGGACTAAAGGTTGCTAAACTGTAGAATCTGAACTAAAAGATCCCTGTTTACTGCACTATTTTTTAAAATGTTTTTTGTGGTTATACTATCTGTTAGACCAAAATATTTGTTCCGCGCAATTGATCCGTTTTTGAGACGTAAATTAGGACGTGTTCCAAATTTTCTCTGTGCGCAGAAATCTTATTAAAAATGTGAACGTGTCAAATATATAATATACTTTAATTTACCACTTTAACTAATTTTATTTAACTTTTAAATAACTAATTGTGGGTGGCGAAATATAAGCCGCGCGTGTTTTTTAATAGTTATAAATTAAGCAAAACATATTGTTATAGTAATAGACTATTACAATCGCAATTAAGAGATACAAATTCCTCAAACGTTTTATCGCTAACATTGATTAATGTAATTACAATACCCACATTGTCTTGTACACGAAAGACCAATTCATAAAACAATATGTACAATCATAAATTGTGTGTATTTTACCGTGTGTTACACAATTTTTGTTTAATTTAAAAAAGTAGATAAGAAACATAATTCTGAAGGTAAAGTTAAATTACAATTTTCATTGTAAGTTGCTGCTGTGACCTATTTAAAGTAAAAATCGGATATACCGACTAAAATATATGCTTAGTAAATTTGCTTGTAATATTTAGAGCATTTTAGCACTAACCAGAACTTAAAATGTTTGTGATTATTATTTTAACATACTTGGTACAAAGTTAATCTTATTTGTTCAAATACATGCAAACATTCGACTCATATATAACTAAGTTTGATTGTTTCTTGGGTATGTATTCAAAGTAAAAGACACGTTAACATTATTTGTTTTATCAAACCATTTATTTAGTGTAATAATTAAGTTTAACTAATAACAATTATTACTATCGATCATTAAAAAAATAATTATATCAAACTAGAATTTAATTAAACCAATAGCAGTGTCTAAAATATTTTCAATTTATTTTCCCATCAAGCCTATCTGGTCCATTTCAACCACTAAACGTATTGTCAATAAATTCGAGTCCAAAGCCATGGCAATAAATAATTGTAAATGTTTAACTTAGAAGATCGAAAATAGATAGAATAGAAAAAAGAGGGAACTGAACTCCTAATATTTTACTAGCTGTGGAAAAATAAAATGAAATAAAATACAATAACTTTTTAAAAAATAATAGAGAATTACATTAAAACATTAATTAATCAAATGTTCAAGCAACCCCCCATTAACAGCTAAACAACATCCTCACTGATCGTTGCTAAGTTGATATTGCGAAATTTTATTACATTCTAACGAAATAGCGTTTTGTAGCTGGTTTAGATTCTCAAATTGTACACTTTTATAAATGATACTTTTTAATTGACAGAAAGTAGTCATTCGGTAAAAAATCAGGTGACCTAGCTGGCCAAAGTATCCGGTACCGTGGACCAATAATATTGCCGTTAAAAGCATTTTCCAGGTACTCTCTAACCATACGGGCATTATGGGCGGGTCAACCATCCATTTGGTACCAGATCATTTGATCTTCCCGAACAACTTCTTCCAAGGCGGGTCCAATTTGATTTTGAAATAAATCCAAATAGGTTTCTGCTGTCAGGTTATAGTCCATAAAAAAGGGTCCAATGATATGGTGTCCGATAATTCTCACGAATACATGTTTTTTGAGGATATTGTGTCCGAGTATGAACAAAGCGATGTTCATTTTCTTGGCTCCAATACCGGCCATTCTGAACATTTGGTTCATTGTTGAGGGTGAATGTATGTTTATCGGTAAAACAAAAGTTTCTTAAAAAATTCCAATCGTTATTTGCTCTTTACATCATTTTTAAACAAAATGCCATTTTTTCGAATTTATACGAATAATATTTGTGTTTTTTCAAAGTGCGCAATACCGTTTTATGATGTTTATTTACCTCTTATCCAAGAACCCTCGTACACACACTCAGTAGAATATTAAGATCTCTGTTCTCTCTTTCTTCGGCTCTATTTTCGATATCCTGAGTTGAACATTTACAATTATTTATTGCGGTACCTTTGGACATTTCAGATACTGCTTTAAAACTGTTTCCCGCATAATGCCACTTAATTATGGATACTTTTTCGTCCATTGAATAATTTTTTTCAAATACCGACTGTCACTAATTTATTGACACTTTTCCTCATGTCAGGGACAATATTCATTTTACTGATGCCTGTTTGGTTTTACCTGAACCGAAAATTTGGTAATTTTGCAATTACATTTAATTAAATAATTCAAGATTCGTTTATTAAAATTTTTTGAAACGCACCACCCGGTATATAGTGATTATTGCATTAAAAAATATAAATTTAATAAAAAAAAAATTACCGAAAAAAAGGGATCTACCAAAATTTACCAAAAACTCGGGTAAATTTACCAAAAAAGCAGAAATCTAATAAATGTGACAACTCTGGGCACAAATTTCTGCTTCTTGTCGTCACGAACATTGACAAGTCGTTTTGGCCTGACTTCAGATTTAAAGGGCCAGACATGAACTTTAAATGGTAATAACACCAAAACGAAGTTCCGGGAAGAAATATGTAGGAGATGGTTATTAAATAGGCAAAGGAAGAGATTTTAACATGGTTTTGATTTAATAGAACTTTTATGCAAACAACCTATTACTAAGGTCAATACAGAGTATGCTATTTTCATTTTTGTTGTGCATATAATGTAAAGCGTCGTTAAACAGTCTAATTGTTCTTTAATTTCTTTATTCAAACTGACTTTTTCAAATCAGACCTGCCTATATAAACATAGTATAATTTTTCCTTTAGGCACCGGACGTAAGATCTTATTCAAAGGTAATGCACAATTTTGCGTGTTGCAGTATCTCTGTCCTTGGCTTCGTTTTTTAATTAATAGGTTTTTAATTACCACGCCGCATCTTGGAAAATTGCGATAATTATCGCAGAGGAATAATGGGGAGCGCGGTGAGTTCGCTTTTGTTTGTTATTATTTATTGCACCGATGCCGACGATGAGTTTCTCGTAATTATGTGCAATATTTATTGTCGGATGATTGAGAAATGATATGAGTTGTTTTCGAATAGTTTATTTTTGTGTAAAATAAAAAACATATTGTTCAAGTTCTACTTATTGCTATTTTAGGGCGTGGACATCTTACTGAGCTATTACAAATCGATCTGTACCAAATGAATAATATTCTAATTAGGCAAAAATGACACCGTGGTACGTCGTTATGTTAATATAATAATTGTTTATGTTTATACCGGATGATTCGGATCTTATTCTTAAGTTTGTAGGGGTACAGGGTCGTTCAACGTGGAATAAATAACGCCATATTTGTAGCGCTTTTCGTATTAATAAAAACCTGATAGTCATCTCGTATATTTTTCCTTAAAATTGATAATAAATACTTAGAAAAATTGAATCAAAACAAAAGAGATACGCCCTAAAATTAAGAATTTCTTAATTTTCAGAGATACAGAGTCGCAAAAATCATTTTAAGAAACCGATGCAAATGCAGACATTTTCCACCTAAGAAATTATTTTCTAAGAAGTATAAAGGACTTTTCATCGTTTCCAAGATTAATTATAAATATTTTCACTGCGTTGACAACTGATCATATAAAATCAACAAACTTTCCCCCTAAAGGGGTATTATGAAGGTTGAAAGTTGAGATCGAACTTTGTCATCTCTGGACTTAGAATAAGAAAAATTGGTATGTAGGCTATTGATTACCATTAAAAATAATTTAACGTCACATCACATCATGCCCTACGCGCTTCGTCTTCCGTCACACACTATGCGCGTCGTGCGATTGAGCAATTTTTATTTTATCGTTTTTTGTTTGTTATTATTTGGTAATATAAATGTGGTTTCATACAAATTTTACCCTCTATATTCTACCTATTTACAAGAAAGTTTTCTAAAATCTTTTCTTAGCTGACATCTCCTATTTTTCTGGGTAATCAGAAGCCTAATTATCAATTTCCATATTAACAACTTCATAATTAACGATTTAATATAAGGCTCTTATCTCCAAGGGATGTAATTTTAAACATTTTAAAACAGATTATTTTTAATCGTAATTAATAGCCCACATACCAATTTTCATACTTCTAAGTTCACCCATTTTGGGGGGAGTTTCCTTAAATCCTTTCTGAGCTGACGTCTTTTATTTTTTTGGGTAATTAGAACCTAATTACCAACTTCCATATTTATCACTTCAAAAATGATATAATTAATTCCAAAAATGGTAAAACATAGTTTTGAATCGTAATCAATAGCCTACATTCCAATTGTCATACTTCTAAGTCCAGAAATCACAAAGTTCGATCCAAACTTTCACTCTCCATTCTACCCCTTTAGGGGAAAAGTTTGTTGATTTTATATGAGTAGTTGTAAACGCAGTGAAAATTTTCATAATTAAACTTGGAAACGATGAAAAGTCCTTTATACTTGTTAGAAAAATCATTTCTTAGGTAGGAAAGGTCTGCATTTGCATCGGTTTCTTAAAATGATTTGCGACTGTATATCTCTGAATGTGGGCATTTCCGGACTGTGTGCTCATGGAGACATTAAAACAGAATGACATGAAGTATAACATGCTACAATTTTAGCCGATTTAACCGGGAACCAATTCCCATAAGTTTAGTGCGGGGTCCTTTATTTTGATCCGAAACTCGTCACATCTCTTCCTTTGTCTATTGAAGAACCATCTGCTAAATATCATTTCTTAGAAAAAAATAGTTTTGGTGCAATTACTATTTGAAGTTTATGTCTGGCCCTTTAAATTTGACGTCAAACCAAACTGGCATGTGAAAAACTAGCTCTGGTGAGTTGCAATACTAGTTTGTTTTTGTCCAGTTCCTTTATTTTATTCAGAGCAAAAATAGAAAATCCATCGCCTCCCTTTATTCGGAATTATGTTCAATCGATTTAATGTCGATTAAATATGCAACGTAATAAATGTAAAAGGTAATTACACCTTCAAAATATATCGCAATTAACACACACTGGGTGTAGTTCAAAACCCACGTTAAACTGTAGGTCCCGTTTGGATGATATTACCCAGACGTTAATGGGGGTAGCTTAGAGGTTGTAGGTATTTTTATAACGTCCATGGTGGCACTACCGCGTTGTCTAAAAGGTGCAGTAAAAAACATTACCTGCATATTTTGGTGCGTGTCCAGTGTTGGGGATAAAATGGGTTAAACCTCTAAAAACCCGGCATCCATAGTACCTTGTCCTTAAGCTTTATATTCATAGGTAATCATAAAGATTTAAGAAATATAAAAAAATAATTACTCCTTAATTTCATTTACCCAATTAAATGTAAAAAAATATCTAATTAATTTACGAACTTCTAAACAATATTAAATAAAACGTTCTAATGGGTCAATAACGAGGAAAGTTTTTAGTAAGATGTTTTGTAACATAAGTCGTAAAAATTTATTAGACTAACCTGACACCTTTTTGAAATGCGAACATTCTCCATAAACACGAAAAATCTAATATTGTTGCCGCTGTACATTTACACTTGCATGGACTTTCACGCATTCTCCTTGGACTCCTTGTAAATTTTAGGGGACGTGCAACAGTGCATATCACAATCGAACATACTTTTTATGTAATTAATTAGTATGAAAAACAGTGCAATTTGTAAGACTTTAATTATTATTAACAAAAGTGCAATGTGTATGTAAAAATACATGAACGGGTGGAGTATTGGCATTATCTCCTACGATTTTCCCATAAAAGGGTCGACATTCTCTCCTGCAGGGTCTGAATGCAGAAGGGCAATATCTTTTTATTTAAAAAGAGTAAGACATGGGACCCACACTAAATATATACCAGATACTATTCGCCTCTAAGGGAATACTTTAGTTTTAAAAAAAATATTAATTGGAATTTGCGAAAAAAAGTTGATTGTTTGGGTGCCCCCAGGAAATAATTGCACAGCAAATCCTCTATTTGTTTTTTTTTTCAATTTAATTAAATTTTAGCGCCAAATCCCAAGTTTCGAAAAATTACCTCTCTTTTTGATGGAAAACATAGCAAGTTAAAAAAATTTCACTCGAGAATTATGCAAATATTTAAAATGCCTCTAATTTCAAGAAAAAATGCATATTTGCAAAATTACCACTAACCAGAACTAATCACGAGCAAAGTTTAGATGACACAAACAACATCGATACGATGCCGATGGCGCTAAGAAGCAGGGTTTGCCCTCCTCAAAAAAAAAATTCCCTTCATACAGACGCTTCCATATTTATACTGTTGTTTAACGCAGAAGAAAATGTCCACCCTTTTATGAGCAAATCTTTGGAAATTGCTTGTGATTTGACTACATTTTTTTAAGGTTGAAAAGGATAAAAACAATGTTTCGAACGGGAAAACCAGCCTATGCGCCCAAAAAAGGGAAAATATTTCACATGTGCCATTGATTTTCCCCAGCTGAAAAAATGCTACAAACAAAATCCCCCCCTACTTATAATGCATACTGTTTAAAATTTTAGGTTTTTAGACGCTTGTCTGATGATATTATATAGATCAAACCGGTACGAGATGTCGTTAGATGAAATCTCTCGAGTTAAGATATTAACTGCACTATTGTTAATAATCGTAAAAATAAAACAAAATTTCCCCAATGTTTGTAAAATTATTTCAGCACCAATCAGTGATACAGAGGAGTATGCTTCGCCCTTTTCGCAGAGGGCGGCGTCGGTTTTTTTTATTTTTTCAATGCATTCTGTTTAAAAGGGCTTATTTGATAAGATCTAATGAGATCAAAACCGGCATAAAGTTGGTGAAATCCCAAAAAAAATTAGTTAAAATATCAACTATATTATTTTTAAAAAAAATTCCTTATTTATTAATTTTTTTCTCAATTATATTTTAAAAGACGTAAAAAATTAAGTCGGTACTTTTTTACATTAAATGCGTTTTTTAAAAAAAACCCTTTTTCCCCAAATTGCGCCAGTTTTACATTAAAAACATTTTAAATGTGTAAACCCTTTAAAAAAAAGCTCGCCAACTTTTTTTGATCCCCACTTTCCCGGGATAACAACTTCGCTACATGAACCCCACATTAAGAGATAGAAGGGCTTTTGACAAGTTCCCCCACTAATAATACCTAATGCCCCCAGATTTTTTTGGAAAAAAACAATACTACCGGAAACCCCCAAAAATTTTGGGATTTCAAAAAATCCCTTTTTTTTTCCAATAAATTAAATTATTATACCCCTTAAAAACCCGGGGTTTTGAAAAAATTTAATTAAAATAAATAAAAATTATGTATATTGAATTAATAACAGTTTTTTTTTTTTTGCGGTTTCTGCGGTTTACGAATACTTTCACAGATTTTTATTTAAGTTCGGTAATCCCTTTTTTTAATTATGTTTGGGGGGATGTTGAATATGAAACGTGTAGTTTGTCATGATGCATTTCTTCATCTTGAAATTTAAATACCAACTCACAATGTATTGGGAGTGTCGTATTTTCCTTTATTTTAAATAAAATTAAATAATAAAATTTTTTAAAAAAGCATTACTACTTCTACAAAAATACCTTATCAATAAATTTTTTTTTTGAGCCACATACACATCAAAACAGTTTTTTTATGGATTGGGCCAATTTTTTTTTGGTCAAAAAAAATTGATAGAATATATTTACAATGAACATATATTTTTTTTTTTAACCCCTTTTTAAAAAAAATTTTCAATGTTTTGATCTTTTTTTTAAAATTGTTTGTTCCTATATAGATAGTTTTGCACTTTCTAGCCCCAAAAACCGCACTCATTCTGAAAAACCATACGGAATTTTAAAAATTCGGTCTTTTTTTTCCCATCATATTCGAAAAAATTCAAAAGGTTTTAATTTTGCCATTTTATTACATTTATAAGTCCAAGTACCTTTATTTAAAAAAAAATTGAATGGCCCCAACCAAAAAAAAAAAACCTTTAAATTTTTCCCCTTTTTTTTAATTTTTTTTCCCTTTTTTCCCATTTGTTGATCTTTTTTTTAAAAAATTACAATTTTTTCAACACTTTTAAAATTAAATGCTAGTTTATAAGCTTATTAAGTGTAATATTAAAAAAAAAAAAAAATTTTTGTTGGTGCACAAAGCCCCAAATAATATATTAAAAAAAAAAAAAAAACGTGTAAAATGGCAAAAAAATTTAATAAAAATTCTTTTTTTAAATTTTTTTGTTACCCCCCAATCTGATTTTTTTACCAATTCATTATAGATGTAAATAAAGATACTTGGACTTATTATGATAGTAAAAAAAGGGGCTTTTACCCACCTTCTTTGGTTTTTTTCTTCGATTGGCTGATTTCAAAAAACCATTTATAAACTAATAAACGTAAAATATCCATGTGCATATGAAAATTATGAATTTTATTAAAAAACTGACCCTTTTTTAAAAACTATTGGGGGAAAATCGTTAAATATTGTAGGCTACGAAAAGTTTTTTAAAAATTTTTGATAGTATTTTTTTTAAATTTTGACTACTTTTGCAATGATTTTCGAAAACACCCCATTAGTTAAAATCAATTACATGGTTGGTTATAATTTATATTTTAGCAGATTATGTTATGCATTATCTAAACATTCTAATGGGCATACGGCGAATTAACACAACATGCAAGTTTAGTTTTACATAATAGGTTGTAAAAAATAAGTAAAAGCTGTTGTATTTAATAATATAAGTTGTTTAATCTTCCTGTTCGAGTAGAATAAAAATTATAATGCGAAACATACTCATAATATACTAAATTTGTTAAAGCCCCATTTTAAAATCTTAAAAAATTTTTTTTTTTTACGGCCTAAAAAATAATTTTTTTTCAAAATAAAAATTTGCACTTTTTTTGCCCCTATATATAATATATATATATATATATATATATATATATATATATATATATATATATTTATATATATTTATATATATATATATATATATATATATATATATATTTATATATTTATATATATATATATATATATATATATATATATATATATATATATATATTTATATATATATTTATAATATATATATATATATATATATATATATATATATATATATATATATATATTATATATTAAAAATTTAAATAATTTAATATTTTTTTTTTTAATTATTTTTTGGTTATTAATTTGGTGAATTTTCCCTTTTTTTCCCATCATACCCCATACATGTTCGATGGGGAAAAGGGTTGGGGTCGGAAGGCCATTAAACAGTTTACCCGGACGCTTAAAAAAAGTAAAATTAACAGAATTTTGCCTCAAAATCATCCATAATGAACACTAATCGTGACTGTCCGTGCAATGGCACCCCATCCATAACCCCACAGCGCGATGAATATGCTTCGGGGAAAATTGGACGTTTTTTTTTTCCCCATCCCTTACTTTCCACGACCATCAGTGTGCCCAAACAGAATCTGGCTTTCCTGAAAGACTGGTTATTCCATATTTCATTTTAGTCCTTCCTACTCCCTACCAATCGTTGTTGAGTGTGTAAAGGTCAAGGTAGTCAAGATAAAGGGAGGGGTAGAAAGAGTTGGTTATAAAACTATTAAATCAAGGTAAATATTTTCCTTTGGCTTTACTTAAAATTAATTTTTTTAGTTTTTTTACTTTTAAAAAAATTGCAATTTTTTTCTAATTATTTAAATTATTTATTTACCAAATTTATGTGGGTTTTTTACATTATCATAACACGCGGCAGAAAATTATTTTTTTAAATAAATTTGCAGCTTTAAGTAATTATAAAAATACCGGGAACATAATGTGGGTGCGTTTATGTCAAATTGATTTTAGCCCACTTTTTGTTTAACTTTATCATATATTTATCTAAATTAAAAAAAAAAGAACAAAGAACGGGGTTTTGTCTATCTTTTTTTTTAAAGGGTCAGACCATTTTTTAAAAATGTAACAATGGTATTATTTCGTAATTTTTTAATGCAGCCATTACTTCACTTTAAATTAAAAAAAGTTAAAAAGGTCGGTAAACATATCATTGTATTTGTACATTATCGTAATTGGTAAAATTTTATTTTACTAGGGGACTTAAAAAATTTTAAAATAACCTAATGCCCGCCTTTTACATGGTTGCAAAACTGCTTTACAAACCCTCTGTTTACAAGGTTAGTTGGTATTTTTTTTTTTAAAATTCCTTGGAAGATGGGCCCCGGCGGATGCAAAATGGGGAATGTAAACTGCCCCCCCAAAAAGGGGGCTCAAAAGTTCCCGTAAATCGTGCCCAAAAAAATTTTTTTTTAAAACCACACTTGTAAATTCAGTCCGGTTAAAAAAATTTGACAGGTAATAAAACAAAACATAACATATTATATACCGGATCTTTTGTTATATTATAACTAGAACTAAAAATAAACGATTTGCACTTCTTTTTTTGTAAATCCCGTTTTTTGCCTTTTTTTCAAGCACTTTCAAAACTATATTTTAATTGTTTAAAGGTAATTACTTTTTTTTTTTACTTAAAATAATACAAGATCCATTGTTGAAAAATTTAAGTCGGTGACCGGGAAAAATACATAGAATATATGATGGGTCTCCCAAAAAGTTTATATTTCTAATTTTATAGAATTATTATTAACTACACCATTCGTAAAACCTCGACAGGTAACAATTAAGATATCGGGGGCCGTTTGTATACTGATAAAGGGTAACAGTAGATATTTAATTTGCAACCTGCCGGGGGGCCCCTTAACCCGTATTAAATATTTTTTCATACCCAATTACCAGTACCCATCAATTGCCTCCCTCATTTTATCTTAATTCGGATTCTGGGGTTTTTACGCATGGGGATTATAAGTATTTGTTTTAAAAAATGTTAAAAATTGCGAAAAGCGGTGGACTTGCACAAACAAGGAGTTCTTATTCTGGTTAAATAATAAAATGATCCCTAAAATTTCCCTTGTTATACTCGAATTTATTAACTGGGACTGAATTTACAAATGTAGTTTAGTTAGGGTAAATATAAATTTGGGGCTAACTTTCAATTTTTAACCCCCCTTTTTTATGGGGGCAGTTTGTATGTAGGTATAATAGATTTTTCCGGATGTTTATTAGAAAAGGGTTACCCTGTATTTTCCGGGGAGATTTTTTTTTTTTTTAATTGGTTTTTTAAAAAATTTTTTTTTGTGGGGGGGGTTTTTTTTTTTAAATGCTTGACATGTCAGTTGTCCTACTATTTCTCTTTTTTTTTACCCCCGAAGTAGGGCTTTAGCGTTTTTCACCCGTGGTGTAAACTTTGTATGTTTTTCAGGTGACGCATGCGACGCTTAGATGATTTTTTTGGAACTGTTTCTGGTCGCATGTTTTTATAGTCCCGTGTTCAGGAACCCGAGGGTTCTATCTTTTTTTTCCTGAGGCAAGTTTTTTATATTAACAACAAAAATAGCAAATTTGATTAAACTTACTTTAAAAACAGAATAACATATTAGGCTAATCATGGTTAAAAAGATAAACACTTAATAATGATAAAAAAGTAATTAATCACAAACACGAAGAAAATGATAAATTATTGATGAAACTGAATTAATGGGAAAAAAAATTTTTGGCTTTTTTTGTTCCCAATACGCAAGCGCGTCGATTTTAAATTAAATTAAAGGCTGAATAATCCAAGACCACGTCCTGACCTTCCCTTAAAATCTCGAACTGTAAGGGAAAACACAACCGATTAATATCTAAAAGGGGTTTCGAATGGCATTTCGCATAAAAAAATTTACGAGTGCGACGTTTTGAACGCAGCCCATTGTCGTGAGATTTACGGTAATAAGACTGTTTTTCTAATCATTGTTTGTATTTTAATAAGGGAATATTTTTTTAATTAAACAAAATTAATTTTTTTTCAAATAAACTTATTTGTTCTTAAATTGTCCCAAATTTATATCAATTTGTATTCTAAATAAATAAATAAATAAATATAGATTGCAAAAAAATGCTTTCATGCTTAAAATAATAACTGTATTCCGAAAAAAGTACATCTGCCAGATGAATTAGGTATATTTCCTGTCACCAAAATAATAGCATTATTTAATTCTTTTAGTTCTAGTTAGTTCTGATTAGTTCTGATAATGTTATTTTAATTGTTTGGTCATTAATTGCATTTTTGGGTGATTGCAATACATTTATAGATAACACAGGCGCACAAAAAAAAGTGGTGTGTGCTGGGTATCGAACTAGAATTTCTTTGCGTATTTTTTCCGCTGAACACGAATCTGAAGTCGAAAGTGGGGGTCAACCAGCAAAAAATGGAAAAAAGGCGTAATTTTAGATATTAACAATTTTTTTTTATTTAAAAAGTCAATATCTTAAAAACTATAAAACATACAGAACCTTTATGACATAAAATGGCCTTTACAAGACCCTAATTTAAGTTAAGTACCTTTTGACTAAATGCAATATTTTTCGAGTTATAATCAAAAACCAAATTTTCAGGTTTTTTTAAAAGGTATCCCCCCCCAAAAAAATTTGAAAACTTTTTTTTTTTTTTTCTGCTTTTTGAATTTTTTTAAAGAATAAAAGTAATAATATATTTAAAAAAAAAGTTTAATTAAAAAAATCCTATTTTAAACTGAAATTTTTGTCAAAATTACATTTTTGTTTATAATATCTTCTTTACTATTTATATTATCAAAAATGTTTTTAATTTTTATATAGACAATTTAAAAAAGCTCTCTTTTTGGTTCCATGATTTTTTTGTATCTCTTATAGTTTATAATATATAGTCGATAGTCCAAACATTCCGTGGTAGCAGGTTTCTGTCGGGTTTTTCTCGATTTTTTGCTGTTTGACCCCCAATTTTGACTTCAGATTCGTGTTTAGCCGAAAAAAATACCCCAGAAAGCTTAGTCCGTCACCCAGCAGATATCAATTTTTTTGTGAACCTGTGTAATTGTTTTTAAATAGTTTGAGTTTAACAAGTCGGTGACAGATCTTTTATTTTAAAAACATACCAATTTATATGATAACTATAAAGTAAATAATTTGGTGAACTGTTTATATCGTACCCTTTTATTAATATAATATTCTATGACCCATCACTCTGGTTAATATGGTATTTTTTCCACACTTTATTTAATTTTTGATGCGTAGTGCGTAATGATGGATTTTTTCAGTTTAAAACAACATTCGTTTATAATTGCTATTTTTAGTTGGTTAAAATAAACTAAGGCTAATAATAACTGTTTAAAAGTGCTTATTGATTTATGCAAATTATTTTTTTGCTAGCAATAAATTGTTGTGTTATTACATAATACTATATTATTTTACCATTGTAGTTGAATACGTGTACGTGCATATTCTTTTAATCATTCGATTTATACGATGATTATCTTTGGAATTTTTTTTGATAATCATAAAAATTTAATGTCACCCAAATTTTTTCGTCGATTTCTTATAGGTTTTTTTCCATTTACAACATAATGTGCTAAAATTATTTTTTTTAATATTTTCTTTTAGTTTATTGTCATTGTAGTGCTAAACAGTTTGCAATTTCGGGTCTAAAGTTTTAAAATTAATACCAGTTATAAAGGGGTTAATTTAAAATTTTTTATATTTCATAATAGGCATATGGAATGTATTTGTGGTTAACCAATATGAAACGTAATATAAATGCAATAGAAAATTTCGAGTTAATAATGAATATTAACTAATTTGTGTATTGAAAAATTATCATGGGAATTTTTAAAATTAAAAATTATAGAAAAATTACAGAATATAGTTTTAATGGTTAAAAAAGGGGGGTTAAATTATAAGTATTAAAATCTGTTATTTAGTTTTTATAATCTTTTAATCAAAGTGTAGATAAATCAGCTTATCGTTACCGATAAATACTAAAATAAATATTATGATACAAAAAAACATAGACCTGGGTTTTTGAACAAGTATTATGTAATGTATACCTCGGCTTACGCCTTGGTTAGTAATATTCAAGATTAAAATTACTTTTTTAAATCAGGCAATCCTTAATTTTTTTTTAGATACTAGAACAGCAAAGTACCCTTTTAAAAGGCCAACTTTCGGTTTAAATCTATAAACAAAAAAGGCGTTTTTTGTTAATTGGGCATCAGTGGGGCTTCAAATCCTAAATTTAATTTTTTCGATAATTTTATATTATTATTTTTTTAATCCCAAAATTGATATTTTTAAAAAAATGTTTTTTTTTTTAATTGTTTCTCTTTACACGTAGAATATAAATCAAATCACTAAAAATTGCTTAACTTAAAATGAATGCAGTCTATTGAGGAAAACTTGAAAAATACCCTTTTTTTATTTTTAAAATAAAAATTAACGTCGTCAAAAACTTCTTTTTTTTTTGGTTTTTCTTAAAAGATTCGTAAATCCACCGAAAAATAGAATAAAATAAAAAAAAACTGTCAATGCCTCTTTTTTTAGATTTTTTTATGTCCAAAAATAGATGCACAATTACCCGTTTTTTTTAAACAATCACCAAAAAAGTTGGTAAGGGTTTTATTAAAATTTAAATTGTTTTTAATAATTAATTAAATTTTTTAAAAGTTTGCTATATTTTGTTATTTTTTTATAATCTTTAATTAAAAGTATCTATAAATAAATCAGTTTATCAGTAAATATTACCATTAAATAACGAAGAACTAAGTTTCTTAAACAAGTATCTTGTATTACACGCCTTAGTTAGCAATATATAAGACCAAATTTTTTTTTTTTTGTATTATGCACGATTCGTCGATTGTAACTTTTTGTAAATTAGGCCGTCCTTGAAATATCTTAAGGTACTAGAACTGCATAGACACTTCTTAAGAGGCTAAGCAATGACCAAAACAAAAGGTAAATATTTTATTATAATTTTAATTGTTTTTGATAATTTACATATTTTTTTAAAGTTCATGAGTCATTTTTTCTGTTCAGTTTTTTTTTAAACGAATAAAAATATTGTATTTTTATTTTATTAGGTTTAGCTTTTTGCGATAGATATATATAAGTTAAAAACTATGTAAAAAAAAATGTTTTTTTTAGGTTGAATCGTTTAAAGTTTGTTTATGATAATATTTAAATATATTTGTTTATTATTTTTCTCATTTTAAAACAAGTATATGTAACATGAGTTCTGTCTGAAAATAACAAAAACCATTTAGTGGATATTTCGTTTGGCCATTAATTATATAACTATTAGGGTTTCTGTGGTTATTTTTATTTTAAAAAAATGCATACAAAAATAGGTTTTAAAATACTGATACAAAATTAATTATTTTACCATAATTTTGATTATTTTGTTGGTAGTGAAATATTTTATTTTTTTTTACTCATATTTTTTTTTATTTGATAGTACTAGATTAAAAGAAAACATGTCTTGTTGTTTTGTGACTAGTCCCACAAAAAAAATATAATGACTTTGTCACATGAAGAAAAAAAATTGAGTTCTATCGTATAGGTTTTAGTTGGCATATTTTTCAAGATCTAAGAGCAATAATTGCTGGTTATATCGATATTCTTAACTTACGTTATCTGGGACAAAACTTTGGTTATCCATCTTGAGATCGAACTGTTGTCCTGTAAATATGTCCGAAAATGAAGTATATTTTGTCAAAAAAAAACTCCTCAGATATCATCCACAACACACCACTCTCTTCGTCTACAAGTGCACGCGTTCGAAAACGTCTACGACGCTCTGGCGCTGGTTTGGCGCGAAAGCTGCTGCCGTTACTGAAACAGCCGCCGGTTGTGCTTTTCTTAAATAAGTTCTTGTCACCGAGGCGAGACCGAATAGCCATGCAGCAGCTTAAACAATGTTGCCGGACCGATAAAGTAAAAGATTTTTTTAGATAAAAACAAAGGCTTGATTTGTAGGACGTCTATCTAAAATAATATCATTTTTCTCGGATATGCATAATCATAAGTGTGTATATAAAAATTATATTTTTCCAAAACCCTTTTAAGCATATATCAGTGCATGGTCCAAAAGTTAGAATAATCTGCTCACTTTTTTGATCTATTAAAATGCCAATTTTTTACCACGTTTAAAAATTAAAAGAGACCCTTTTAGATGGACAAAAGCGGTGCATCCGTGGCATTTGATTATTGGGGCCTCCAGAGGAAAATAATTTTGGCTAATTCCAGCAGAAGCTTAAAAAAAGGGAAAATCCTATACAGATCGTCGGTGAGCAAGAAAAGGACACTATAAGAGTGGGATCAATAATGAGGACCACGCTTTTTCTTAAATGTAATCAAGAATGCATAGAGTTGTGGGAGGGGCCATTCGTGACATGGGACAATATTCTCAAAAAGGTCTGATTGGGATACATACAAAGTATACAGATTAAAAAGGAAGAAATGCTTTCTATCTTGAAAAAGGAATTGGAGCTTTTTTGGAACAGCTGCTGTGGCTATGGATATATTGTGTTTAAGGCAATGGATGGATTGAAGTGCTGTGGCTTTTGTATCTCTAGAACAGGTTAAGAAAGCTTTTATAAAGCCTAATTACTAGGTACCGTGGGTGCCCTGTAGATGTTAAACCAATTTTTTCCAGTTCCGTTAACATTTCCCTATTACCGAAATATGAAGATATTGCTTTTTACGGCACCTTTTAGGCCCGGCGCAAATTGGACCCAGCCCATGCACAACCCATGCGTTGCCCACGTGTGACCGAAATCCAGCCCAAGGACATGTTTTTTAATAGCAACCCATATTGAAATAAGCTCATACCCATGACTCATACCTAAATATCATTATTTCATCCAGCATTCAGGAAAAAAGTTAAATAAGAAGTATTTTTTTTTATGTAATTTTCATGAGTAGTTTCACATAACACATGATAACTCTTAACGATTTCAATTAATATTTTCATTTTCATAGAAATTAGAAAAAACTGACCACACTGACAAAAGTAGGTACCCACGATCCACGAAACCGTGTTGCTAGCACAACTCGACCCACGCGAAACAGTTTGAAATTGAACCTGGCCGTGGAATGGGTTTAATATGCGCCATTCCGCCCAAAAAACACGTTTTACAAAATATCCAGCTGTCCCGGGGTGGAATGTACTTTAAGGGGGTTGGGTTCAATTTACGGCGGGTCTTAGTTACGGGGTATGCAAATTATTACCCAAATACCCCCCTTCAATTAACGTTTAGCTAATATCATTCAAACCAAACGTACAATTTAACGTCGATTATAAAACACACACAGCAGCACACGGTCTTTGCCTATGGTGACACATAAGATTGTTAACCATGCCCGACGTTGCATAACTTTTTGTGTAATCTTTTGCGATTTTTCAATTGTACATTTCTGTTTACGCTTTTAGTTCTACTAGCAGCCATTGATTTTTCTAGGGGTCATCCTTGCTCTAGCTCAAAAACGTCTTTAGAAAGATAAAATTTAACCTCAAAATTAAAAATTAATTTGGTTGTCTTTGTACAAGAGTAGCAGATCAACACAATATTAGGGTTTAACTTTTGAAACCATAACTTCCAAGTGGCATTACCGAGGATGGTCATTTTTTACCAAGATTGAACTTGTCTTGACCCCAAAAACGAGTTGTTTCATAATATCCAGGGGTGGCTAAGCGGCCGATTGCGATCGACAGATCGATCGCGTGTATCAGTCCAGTCGATCAGGGTAAAGCAAAATAAATATAAGTTTAATATACCTAATAATCATATTTAAAAAAATTAGTTATCCGTTTAATAATTCCATTAATCCAGATTCCAGTTGCATCTATGAAATGGCAAAAAAAAATACAGATACATTTCAAATGGACTAAATGATATTTTAAAACTAAATTAGTACTCAGCTCAGCGATATATTTTTAAAAGAAAGGTCACCCTTTCGTCCAGATTTCTGGGCATTGATATCCAACGAGAAATATCTAAATTGTGGAAATCTGTTGAACAACTGCATTCGTGTTTTGGTTCAAAATATTTACCTGAATCAGCATTTACCTATTTAATGACAGCCCAGCGTCACTGGGGGCACTAGAAAAGGGAATGCCAAAAAAAAGCGGGAATCTTGGGAGAACGCAACACATAACTCTCTTGTGGGTACCAGGACATTGGAATAGAAGCAACGAAAAGCGGAGGAGCTAGCGAGACAGGGATCACCCAAACATACTTTGGACCAGAACCTGCCCTTGGGTGCCAAACTACGCACAGGCAAACCGGGGTGGATCCGAAACAAACACGGGAAATCTGGAAAAACTTCGGTAGAATTAGAATGGAAAAAGCTTTATAAGGGGCCAATTCAAAAAACCGAAGGAAAAACTACTCAGACAAAAAAGGGAAAGGGATTTCGCATAAGGGAGGGTTGCACAGGGCACGATAACCTAAGAGGACACCTACCCAAGATAGGCCATACAATGGGGCCCAAAGTTCAGAATGTGCGACGAGGTGGAAAAGCCTCCCATATTTTGTGAATGTGAAGCATTTTCACAAAGACAGGCATTATTTGGGCAACGAAAATAAGCCTACAGGAATATATCAACCAACCAGTCTTTTGGGGTTATAAGACTTGTGGAAGGCAAGACTAATGGGAGGGTTGGTATAAAGGTAATGGGAGATTAGGCACAAAGCCCAAGAAGCGGGGCTGCCTCCGGTAGTGATTTAAATTCCAAAGAAAAAAAGAAGAATTTACCTACTTTAAATAATAAAAACTTAACACCGTACCCCGTTTAACAACGCTTTTATTGGATTCTGGGTTGGAAATTCCCAAATACAAACCTGACTGTCTAGCGGGGAAAAGTTCAAACGCAATGCTTCCACTAAATAAATAAGCTATTTCTAAGAACTATTTTTAATTTTATCATTTCTGTTTTAAAACATGCTACATAATTGTATTATCTTTTATTTAAAAATTCCAGAAATGCAGGGTTTCGTCAGGAGACAGTAGATCTTGGGTGTAATCAAGTTGGTCACCCTTGCAATATACAGATTAATTAAAATGTCCCTTTTGGGTTTTCCCAAAACCCTTTTTTACCGAAATTAAAAGTTTTGCATTTAAATGTTCATGGTAAATACTTATGATATTAGACTTGGCATCAATTTCCCAAACATTACCGATTTTCTGCAGGTGGGAACTCCAGCTAATGTTTGCGGACTACTAGAGACATGCGGATGCCGGATTTATATTAATTCATCTGGGATTTTACAGATTTTTTTTTCCCGGGGATTTTGGGACCTTTGTTTTACCTTTGAACATTTTTGACTAAAAAAAAACAATGACAAAACATTAAATTGTGATGCATTGTTACTTTTTCTTTATTTTTGTTTGTCCAAAATATAAACATGTTCGGGACAAAGTGATTTACCTTTTTTCCCTTATAGTTTTTTTGAGTTTTTCTTTTGGTGATTAGGTTTTTCAAAAATTTTTAAAAATTTTTAAATATTTTTTAAAAATTAAAAACAAATTTTTTTTTATTTTTTAAAAGGTTTTTTTATTTTTTCCAACCGTTATATTTAAAACAATTACACTCAGTATGCCATCTACTCGATATAAACGCGATAAATAACCTTTCAAAACTTTAACTTAGCTTACAAAGTACGATTGTTTTAAAATTTTTTAACAAAACAAAGTCGAGCTTGGGCCCCTTTTAGGACGGACTTACAGGCATTCCGAAAATTTTTTCGCCATACTTTTTTATTAATTTTCATGGGGTTTTAAAATATAAATTGTATCAAGATGGCTATTATTTGCAATTTTTCGTTTTTTTTTTTTGTTCTAACAGAAGACCCCAGTTATCCTGAAAAAACCTACAATAAATAATGAGGACATATTAATATTTACTATTTAAAACGGCATACTAGTTGCACTGAGCATTTTAAAAACAAAGGTTTAATAAAGAAAAAAAATTTTTGTTTTAATTTATTTTAAAAATTTTAACATTTAATAAAACGTAATGACCTTTTAAATCTTTCATTTTTTAAAAATTTTTTTAAAAAAAAGAGGTATTAAAAATAAATGAAAAGGTTTTTTTTTTAAAGAAATAATTTTTCCCATCCCCCTTTAATTGACCCTATTAATTTTGCATAATATTTTTTCAGATTCATAATTTTTGAAAAAAGCATTTTTTGTGTTTTTTTAGTTTGGTCGCCATCATAGACAAACCCCCTGTGGTTCGTCCTGTAAAAAATTGGAATTTAGAGATATCGACATTACCAAGAACAAAACTTGTAGTAACTAACAGTCGCAAAAGCGGCAACCCTTTTTTAGGAGATACCGTGTCCTGAAAATCTATGTTTAATACAGAAAAAAATTTTAAAAATATTTTTCATGCTGTAATATCTGGAGCTACCAAAAACGAAAATTCCTTTTGTTTTGATTTTTTTGATATTGAGTAGAAATATCAGTCAAAGTATCATTTATTACTCATAGTAGCGTCAATGAACATTTTAGTTGAAACCCCGAGAACAGTTTGATTATAATATTTTTTTAAAAATTTTTTAAAAAAAATTTTGCTCTACAACATATAAAAAAAAAATAAAAAATTAATTTTCTTTTTTTTTATATAAAAAGATTTCATTTTCATTGGTAGGTGGTTTTTGCAGTCCTTTCACGCAAACAATGCCGTGAGCAATAAAGGCAACTTTTCTATCTGAATCGCTTTCTGTTTTGCAGGAGCAAAATATTTTCAAAGACGTTTTCATGTGCTGCTGGTTTGTCTTTTTTACTGGTTTTAATAATTTTTTTTTGCCAACCTTTTCTTCGGGGAGGAATTAGAGAATTAATTTTTAATTGCTGACTTGTATGTAGACTCTTTGATAGTTGTTTTGCTGCACCCTCTGTCGGAGATTGTGAATAAGTTTCCCTTTTATCTTTGTAGCTAATGTAAAAAGGTTTTGTTGGAGTATTTAGGTTTTTCAGTTTTAGCAATACATTGTGAGTATACAACCTAACCTTTATTAAAAGGACTTTATCACTTTGTTTTTCCCACCATAAAAGTTTCAGCTGCCAGTAATTTATAATCATCAATAAAAATTTAAATAAAATTATTTTACCTTTATTATAAGTAATTTATGAATAAATAAAATATGCTTTCTTTTAATATTTTTATATTTGCTTAACATAATTTTTGTTGAATAAACCGTAGGCCATTATTTTGGAATGGTTTTTTAAAAATATATTTTATCATCAGTGCTTACCATCAATAACATTAACACATCAATGTCTTTTGCTACAACAACTACATGAAGAAAGGTACAATCTACAGCAGATTTTTACAATTAAAAAACAGCATCCTTTTGCTTGACTCCATTGAATATTATTTTCAGCCAGTGTATAACCAATTTAAGTAGTTCCTATATCCACTTTCTCTACGACACTTCAGTTCCATCAAATATACCCATTAAATACAACTTAACAGTTACGCAATAGTTATTACGTAAATATTTTATGAATAACTTGACCATTAATAATTGGAAAAATTAAGTTATATCTTTAATATCCGTTACGCATTGTACAAAAATATCATACAGATTGATTTGGTCGCTTTTCCATTTAAGCGTTATCAAATAGTGAAAAGAATAGGGAGCCAACTCGTAGCTTTTCCGTTCGTCATTAGTTTTTTTTTCAAAAAACATAACCATTGAAAAGTTAAATTTGCATCCATAGCAAATTTAATTTTTTCTGCCCCATGCTGTAAAATTTCTGCTCTCAAAATTTAATTTCCATATCTGGAAGCTATGGAAAATACGTGAAATTATTTATAAAACTATTTTTTTAAAAATAATTATCTACAAAAAAATTCCCCTGTAAAAAATGACGAAAACTATTTTTTAAAAAAATTATAGCATTTAGAAAAAATTCCCTTTAAAAAACATAAATATTGTTTAAACAATATAAGTAATTTTTGCCTTCTCCAAAAGGTTTTTATTTTGAAGTATAAAAAAACAAACCAAAATCGGAGCTGTTCTTAAGGACCCAAATTTTGGCTCTTTTATGTATTTATTGATGCTACTATCAGTTTAACATCTGTTCTTTTCTGTGGCAGCTTTTATCAGTAGGGGGAGGGTTTAGCACTTAAACTTTTAAAAAATTTTGGTTTAAATTTTTATTAAAATTGAATATAAAAATTTAGTTTTAAAAATGCCACTTTGTTTGATCCTAATTAATCTTTCTAAGACTTCATTAAACGTAAGTATTTTAACGTTATTCACTTTTTAAATACTAAAAATTTTTTCCCCCAAAAAAAAATGTTAAATTTATCCTATTAGGAAATTACGTCCGGGCCTTTTTGTGATATATGTATTTACTTTTGGTGCCGTTAGTAACTGCTTCCCCCTTTTACATTCTATCTTTAAATGAAATAAATTTGTAGGGCGTAACGTAACACAATAGCGGCTTTTTAAATACAGTTCTTTTGCACGAGGTAAAATGATTTGAAAGTTACACTCCCATCTTCTCGAATATTTTACTATTATAAAGACATCAACCTTTGCATTGTTTTGTTGTGGTTATTTAATAAAAAAATCATAGTTGAATAAATTTGGGATATTTGGCGTCTAGGAAAATGGTATTTTTAATACCACAAAGTACATGTTTATTGCTTATACGTTGTTATTACGAAATTGGCTGGTATGGTTTGGGTCAATAAATTAAAAAATATAAAATAAAAATGCAGTTGAAGTGCGGGTTTGTGATATATTTATGTCACATTAAAACTTTTTTCTAATCTTTTAAGAAAAAAAAACTTTTCTGCTGTTAATAAAAAAAATTTCAACAGTATATTAAAATATGATTAAGGTCTTTAAACACGCGATTTTTCGAGCACGACGGCGTACCCAGAGTACTCTAAATAGGGCAAGTATTTTAAAGACCAGTTATCCACGAATACTTTTCGCTATTTTTGTATTGGTACATTATAGTATTATTTTTTGACGAGAGTTAAGTACTCATGTCAGATCAATATTTTTATTTTTAAAATGCTCATTACAGCCAAAAATTCGCGGTAAAAGGTTGGCAATGCCATCTTAGACTTCACATTTCTCGTGTTGTTGATTGATGTACCATGATAACCTTTAAAACAGGCGCATTTTTAAAAGTTGGGTTTAAACTAGTGATGAGTGAGACCGGTCTTGTCTTGTGGTCTTGGTCTTGGTCTTGCAGCAAGACCAAGACTGTTCTGCCTTTTCGCTTGCAAGACCAAGACCGGGGTATGCAAGACCAAGGCCAAGACCAAGACCGAGGTGTGCAAGACTACGCAAGACCAAGACCGACCTGCAAGACTCTTGCACTTCTGCAACTTTTTTGAAATTGTACTTATTTTATTGTTATATTTAATATACAGAGGTATTTCCTAAAACATGACAAAAAACTGTGTCAAGAACTGTCAAAAGGGGCATTATTTAATAAGTAAGAGTTTCTTTTAAATAAATAATAATTAAATCGGATCACTTTGTTCTTTAGTTCTATAGTTCTTTAACAACGATAACGAATAAATTTAATAACATGTTTCAAAAAATAATGAGATGGTGACTCAATGGTCCCACAAAGCCGATATCTCCGAAATCGTTACGACAGAGAAAAACTAGGGTACAAAAGTTATGTGGAAGCTGAATATTTACAATTTTAATGTTTTTTTTTAATTAGCCATCAAGGATGTCACTTACAGGGTGGATCAAAATCTCCAAAATTCAGAAATACATTATTTTTTTGTTTTACACTGTAAGAGGTAGCACCATTAGATTGCTTTAAAAAATTAAGATAATGTGAAAGTAATGGATTAATAAAAATATATTTGCCATCTGATAAAGTGAATACTTTTTTATATAAATGGATTGTAAAAATCACTTCCGGTTTAGATGAAAAGTCAAAACCAAAATAATATTTAAAAACCATCTACGTCGACATTGTTCCTATATAACTACAATTTCCAGCATATTATACAGGGTGGCGATTTTTTCTAAATTAATTTTTTCCCCATAAATTTTATTTTAGGGGAAAAGCTAAAATAAGGGAGTTTTCTTGAGTGGCAGTGGAATAATAGAAAAATTCTGGAATAGTAAATAATTTTACATTTTATGCCCTTTTTGTCTACAATTTTGTATGTTTAGTTTTTCACTATAACGATTTAGAGATATCGAGCTTTGTCACACTATTGGGCCCCCTTGTATCTGCAGATTGTTTATAAAGTATTTTTACAAACTTTGTACGACAAATTCTTAACCAATTTAAAGGTAAAAGTTTATATAAACTAAAACGTTTTTTAAATAATTTTTTTTTTTAATCAGAAACCAATGATACATATCAGAATTATTTTCACATATATTTCACATCTGGTTGAAATTAAAAAGTATTTTTTCTGCTCACACAGCACAGTTTTGTATTTGCTTAATTTTATCTGCTTCTTAAAGAAAATTTATATAATTCTTATCCCTAAAATGCTTCTATATGCCACCAAATGAATAAAAAAGGTTTGTCTTAATTTAACCAAAAATAGAAGGGGGTATAAAGGGGTTTTGGTTTACGCAAAGGCTGAGAAGGCTGAAACCTAGGGGCCCAAAAATTATGGGGGAAAAATTTTTTAATTTTAATTTTTTTTAAAAAAAAAAATGGGAAAAAATTTAAAAAATTTTTTTTAAATTTGGAATAGATAAAAAAAAAAATGAAATTTGTTTGTTTTTTTAAAAAAATTTTTTAAATTTAAATTTTTTGTATTTTTTACTTTTTTTAAAATTTTTTTTTAAAAAATTTTTTTTAAAATTACTAGTTGGGTTTTTTTTTAAAAAAAATTGGGCAAATTTTTGGGGGAAAAATTTTTCCATGGGGGTTAAATCCGGCCCCGGCCTTTTTAAAAAAATAAACCCTTTTTTTTAAAAAATGCTTTTTTAAAAAAATAATTTAAATTTACGTTTTTAAAAATTTAAAATTTTGGGGGATTTTAAAAATTTTTTAAAAAAAAAAAAAAGTCCCCATCTTGATTTATATTTAAGTATTAAAAAAATATATTTTTTTTAAGATTGATTAGTTTAAAAAATTACTACCAAAAAAAACCCCAAAAACCCGCAAGACTCTTTGGGCCAAAACCAAAAAGACCCAAAAAGAAAACCCCTTTTTTTTGGGTTGCAAGACCAAGACCAAGACCAGGCTTCCCCAAAAACCCAAAACCAAGACCAAAACCCGGTCTTGGTCTTGGTCTTTTTT
>JAHBCN010000707.1:157884-186722 GCA_019359885.1 Listronotus oregonensis
AGCCCCAAAAAGCAAATAAAAGTTTTTTGAAAGTAAAAAATTTTTAACGAAAATGTGCAAGTCTAAAAAACCCAGATAAATGCTCCTTCGTGATTTATGGGTTATGTTTTGACATATATAGCCCATTTAAAGAATAATCGTGGGCGTTTCAATATAAAAAGTTTCCGGTGCAAGGAGTGGGTTAAATAAATAGTAAAATAGTGGGTTTTGACGACCTTTTTTGGGGAGAACAATCGACCGAGACCGCATCAATGTTCGTGGCCGTTGCGTAAATGGGATACGGTTTTTCAAGAATCTGAAGTACACTTGAAAAAAAAAAATATTGACGGTCAGAGGATGGTAAAAAGGGTTTATGTGTTATTTGTAGATTGGATATTTTTTGGGGGCAGTGCTTTCATTTCAAAACGAACCACCCTAAATATTTTAAAAAAAAAACACTCCCCAAAAAAAAAAAAACAAAGAAAACGTCGATTTAGAAAACAGGGGGGAATTTTCCGTATTTGAAAAAATTTTTATCGGTCACCCCCCTAACCTCCATTTAAACCCTCACTTTGATATATTAAAGGGGAACCCCCATAGTGTGACAATCATTGTAAGCGGCATGAAATTTGCTATCCAACAGTACTAAGAAACTTTAAATCGATGGATGGCAATTTTGAAGAAAAATGTGGGGAATTAGTTTATCGTGTTCAAATAATTTATTTTATCAAATGCTCAAAATGTGCGCCGTTATTGGCGAGACAAGCTTGTTTTAAAATTTCCTCGGACTGTTTTAGTGGAATTCTTTCCCAAATTAATTTTTTTTTGGAACCGTTACAGAAAAACACTGCAATAGCAAAGTTTTAAGACTTTTTGGGAACCAGTTAAATATTACTGTTAGGATTGTCATTTTGACATCTTTGGGTTTTAAAAATTAAGAATCTTGTTTTAAAAATGGTGTATACTTAGCAGAGAGAATAGAAATAATTTTCCATATGGGGTTGAAGATCGAGGGGTAGAACCCCAGAGTATTCAATGAGAGGCATCAAAAAAAAACGGGGGGTATAAAATGGGAATTGGGGTAATTTAAAAACTGGTCTGTATGCAACAAGAAAAGTACTAATGAAAGGGTTTTAGACGAAGCACGCCAGGTTGAGGTACTAGGACAGTTCGCAAAGATCCGAGTTGTCTATTCCAAAAGTTTCTTTTTTACCAATATTTCTACGGGTTCCGTGCAAAAAATTTTTGAAAAAGAATGTTTTTTCCTAAAAATCCCAAATTTTCAGAACTCAACGAAGAGATTATGATAGAAAATAAATTTTTGCAACGGGCCAGCGAATTGACGAAGACCCTTTTGATAAAAAATATCTGTTTTTCTGAGAATCAACTTTCTTAAAGGAATTTTAAAGAATAAGAGATATTGGGATAATGAAAATCCCAAATTTCAGGAAGGAAACTCAATTTCCAGAGGGATCAACGTTTGGGCAGGTTTTTTGGAAACAAAATTTCGGGCCATCCTTTTGGGAAAATTTAATGGGCAACTGATCTAAACCCTTTTTTGGGAAAAAGCGATATACCCTTTATCGTCCAATCTTGGAAAAATCAGGTGGATAAAAATGGTCAGGAACCAGTGAAAAAATTTGCATTTCCAGCAAGATGGGCCCTTTTCCACTATGCTTTAGCAGTTCGAGAGTGGCTCAATGAACAGACAGGCAGACGAGGTGCCATCGAATGGCCAGCACGGTCTCCAGACTTTCCTCTGGGTTATTTAAAAGTAAAGTGTACAAAACGCCACCTGCAAATATTCAAGAACTTAAATCTAGAATTAATAGAATGCAGAGGTATTACCAGACAAACTTTCGCCAACGTTCACGAAGAATTTCAAAACAGACTTTATTATTGTCTCGCCAATAACGGCGCACATTTTGAGCATTTGATAAAATAAATTATTTGAACACGATAAACTAATTAACACACATTTTTACTTCTAAGTCGCTTCTACGTCCATCGATTTAAAGTTTCTTAGTACTGTTGGATAGCAAATTTCATGCCGCTTACAATCATATGTCACACTATGGGGGTTGCCATTTGACATATCAAAGTGAGGTTAACTGGAGGTTATCAGGTGACCGATAAAATTTTATCAAATACGAAATTAAACTTCCCCTGTATATCTAAATCGACGTGTTTCTTTGTTTTTTTGGTGAGTGTTTTTTTTTTAAAGATATTTAGGGTGGTTCGTTTTGAAATGAAAGCACTGTATACGCGAAAAAAAGTTAAACGAGGTTTCATTAATCTCGCAGATAACCTTATCATTTTTATAATCTGTAGAACATAACTAAGCTAAATGTCTCCTTGGTACCCATTGAAAGCTTCTAAAACTGCCTCTTTTTCAAGTAGTTGAAGTTTTAAGAGCAAGCTTTTAACAGTAGAATTTCTATCGGCATAGACGCTCCTTATTAAAAAGCAAAATCAACTATTTTGGTAGAAACCACTACTAAGATTGATTGTTTTAAAATTACGAAGCCCCCAAATTGGGTATATTCATGTTTTAAAAAAAAAAAACATGAAATGATAGCATATATGCATATAAATTTTATAGTAACCCTAAAAAAAATTGAAAAACATATTTCAAGCAAAAACTGCCGTTTAAAATTTAAACGTCAAGAATTGGTGTCTGACGTCACAGCGCATATAAACAGTAATGAGTTATTCGTGTTTCTAATACATTGTCACCTTTTAAGCGAGGTCACAGCCCTACTTCACTACAAGCCGTGAACAACCACTTGGCAACGCCGCAACCGGCAAGAGATTCAGATCGGTTTCTCTCGAGCGCGATGAGCAGTGATCCGGGTATCGAGGCGCGTATTTTTAAATTCATTTAAGGCTCAATTCAAAGATCGCGTAAATAGTTTTGATATTTCCATTAAAATAATTAAATCAGTATAATAATTGAAAAAATAAATATATTTATATAATATTTAAACTCTAAAACAAATTAATTTATGTGCATAGGTCAAGGCATAAGAACATGATGCTGTTGTAACAGGAAACAAGTGTAATTTAACATTTAGTTAGTAATTGTACTTAGTTTTAGTTTTGTTTATTTATTTATTAAATGTGTCTAGTTTCCTTTTTTTGTTTTTTGACTCAGCCTTTTCCGATTTTTCTGTGGCATTTTTGTTATTTCTTTTTTAACATAATTATTTAAAAGAATGTTTGAAAATATAGAGCACATCATAATGAACATATTTTTGTTCTCGTTACCACAAATACATTGCGAGCATAAATCATTAAAGCCTTCATGTTGTCTAGTGCTCAAATTAGTTAGATCACACAGGATAGCTTTTTGATTTTCCATTTTTAGGAAGTCACTCTCAGTATCAGGGTCATTAATAATTTTCTCAAAATCGCGCACATATGGAACAGAACGTCTTTAACAATTTCTGTAGGAACCTTTAAACCGCCACGTTGTAGACAATCAAAGTATTCGTCGTCAATTAGGTTTCCCTTACTTTCAACAAGAAAAGAAACACAGATGTTACAATTATTATATTTTTTTACAATTTTGTGGGCAGCATAACCGGCTATATAAATTTGTACCGATTTGTCAATTTCATATTCATTTAGGGTAAAATTTTACTTTACGGACACCACGCCGATTTTAATGAATTTTTGCATACAGGGGTTTTTTGGGGCGCTGATCACGAATCTAAAATCAGTTTTTTCCGGCAACCTCCGGTTTTTGAGTTATGAGGCCTCAAAGTGGACTAACCTCAAAATTCTCCCTTCTTGAAACTGATTACCAACAAATGGGAACATACACTGATTAGGCACTAATATATTAAACAAATACACTAAAATTTACAATAATTTATTGTCTATTTTAAGTAAAAATTATCTCAAATGAATCCACTTTTCTGTACGTTGTTGGAAGATTTATGATGTATAACTGGTTGCCTGTTCATAATTAAGTTTTCAAAATAGAAAAAACTGAATTAATTTAGGGTGATTTTACTAAAAATATGCAATAAACCTTGTAAATTTTAGTGTATTTGTTTAATACATAAGTACCCAATTAGTGTATGTTCCATTTTGATGGTAATCAGTTTCAAGAAGGAGGAATTTTGGAAAATGCCCATTTTGAGGTTAGTCCACTTTGAAGCCTAATAACTCAAAAACCAGAGGTTGCCGGAGAAAACTGATTTTAGATTCGTGATCAGTGCCCCAAAAAACCCCTGTATGCAAAAATTCATGAAAATCGGCGTGGTGTCCGTAAAGTAAAATTTTACCGATCATTTTCCTGGATACAGCTGTCTCCCTGTTTTTTAATCTCAGCTAAAGAGAAATTACCATCAGCAGCGCTTCTAAATATATGTTTGAGTCTAATTTTTTTCTCAGCATTTAAAATATCATCAAAGCTAACATTGTAATTACAACCTCCGAGAAGTCTGTATTTACCAAATCTTTTTTCTAACTTTTCAGTAGTAAATTTACCTGGTAAAATATACGAGGTTTAATTTTATTACAGCACTATTTATGTGGCTACTTTAAAAAAAAAAGTTTTCGTTAATATCAAGAAACATTTAACTGTTTAAATGAGTAATATGTAAGAATCACAAAATAAATAGTGTGTTGTGCCCCTTTGCACGAGCACATCTGTGCGTACACCAAACAAAATTTTTGTATGTGTGCCTCAGAGCGATTATGAGCGTAAAAAACGATGATTTACAGCAGCAAGATGTGATATGCCAAAACCAAACAGTATTTTTTTCTGTTGTGAAGAGGACTTTAATGTAAGTTAGAAATAAGGTTATAAGTTACAAGTAAATACCTACATGAACATATTTTTTCTAATTTGGTTTAACCATTAAGTATTATAAAAAGATGATGTTTTATTGTATTTAACACTAAAAATAAATACTTACAATACTGCTTTTGAGCCTCTGCTGAATTAAAACGTTCTTTGTAACGTAATTTATCACCATAAACATATCCACAGAGGGTAAATTGTTTGGGGAACCCTTAAGAAATCCTCCGTTAGCCATAATAAATGAAAAACACTTTATTTAGCGACGCAAAATAAAACAAAATACAAATTATGTCGAGATTTTCCGCCGCACAACTAGAAACAAACAAAATCGATATGTAAACAATCTGTATTTATATGCGATGTGACGTCACGAGTCGTTTTGCAGTCCTTTTAAATTTCTCCATTTTACCTATGTTTTCATACCTGAAATATTTGGTACTGGCTTATTTATACGGACTTGTGAGATTTTAAAATTGGCCTGGGGACTCGTTCCTATAAATTTATGTGTATTTTGCTTTGTCTAAAATATATGGATAATACCCAATTAATGGAAAGCTCCGGGTCCAGCCCAGACAGTTACACCATGTTTCATCCTCGTTCACTGCTGTTGGTCGCATCGTTTTTAAATAAATTATAATATACTGAGCCGCATTGAGAGGTTCTAGTTATATTTTCATTTAAAGAAGAAAAAATAACATTTGACAGATTTCAAAAAAAAAACCTTAAGTCCTTTAGCAACAACTTTTCATGGAATGTAGGCGATCTTCTACGGTATTTACCGCGATAATAATTGATTTTAAATGACGGACTTGGTGATATCTTTGACATAAATCATATGAATAAAACTTTATAATTAACATGAATACTGATTTCTTTTGGTTATAATTGGCTCAACGCCTATCTTCGATTGTTCTCTTTAATACTAGAATAAATGGTTTGAATACTCCACATGCCTATTTTTAAATATTTTTTCAAAAGTTTATAAAATGCTTTCCACCTGTCGCAGGATACAAGAAATTAGAACTTACATTGGTTTTATAGAGAGCTACACACATTGTAGATTGGTGTAGCTACATGTAGTAACATAAGACTAGGTTTTCCTTGTTTGTTATTTATACTTAATAGTATGGTAAATGTTTGGTTACTCATTATTAAAAAGGTTTTGTTAAATTTCTTGTGTTTAGTATTATCTGAATCTGAAAGTGAGAAGGGTGATAAACATCACAGCACCTAGCCCTCAGTAGGCCGGTTGTGCTATCTTCTAAAGGGAACTCCTCACTCAGTATGTCACTCATCCTACTGATTTGAAATAAGTGACGACGTCGCCCAGGGGAATTTCCGTAATGTCGGCCAAAAAAAGCCAATACTCGCCCAGCATGAATCTTCTCTTGGACGATAGTGCAGAGCAGTCAAAAAGGATGTGCTTCACCGTCTCATCTTCCTGTTCACAGCCTCTACACAAAGGTGTGTCATTTATACCTCTAAAGAGGTGCTTTCGCAGTTGACAATGTCCAGTAAGAACACCCCTGATGAGACGAAGGTTCGCCCTGGGCATTGTCAGCTAATGATTAGCTGTATCTCCGTCAGAATAGCTCACTAACTCCCTGGAAAAGTCACAGTTTACTGTTTCATCCTATCGTCTTGTGAACTGCCGATGAAAATGCCTTTTGATTAGGTCTCTTATCGCAGACCCTGTCAGACCTACGAAAGGTCGGGTTTAAAAGGTTTGGTCCCAGCAGCCTTCCTGGCCAACGAGCCAGCGATGCGGTTGCCTTTGGAGTAGGCGAGTCCTTTGGTGACCACATTCCTGCTGAAAGCGTCCACACAGTGACATTCTAGTGGTGATGGGTAACTCGATCATTCACTGGCGATCGAATTAATCGTTGACCATGTCTCAAATGATATACAGGGTGGCCCACCCCATTCGCCTCGGTTTTTCTACGAGAAATAAAAAGAGTTGGGAAAAAACTTTTAGCACGGTCATATGTGGGTCCATGAGAAGCATATTTCAAAATTATTTTGAAATATACAGGGTGACCCAAAAAGAAAGTACATATCAAAGTTATATTTTTTTTAAGGAACACCCCATATTTTTTGCTATTTTTAGATACTAAAGACCAAATAAAGGTTAGTTATTGTTATATTTCCTATACCTAAAACTAACCGTTTCTGAGAAATTTAGAGAAATTTAAAAATACAGACCATAATTTAAAAATTCTTTACACCCTGTAACATGCAACGAGCTGCTCGTAATTAAATTTATTGCTTAGCTCAAGGTTTAAGTTAACTATCACATAAAAGTTTAACCTTAATATAACACTAATTGGACACACATTTTATTAAATAACTTTCTTAAGTTAAATGAAACACCCTGTATTTAGTGGCTTATTTTAACGCGGAACTTAATTCCCTTTAAAACCATATTAAGATTTCCTATACCTATCTCTTTATATTTGACTTATTCTTTATCTTAAAAATGGAACACCCTGTATTGTAATTAAAAAACCTTTTTATTAAGGATCACATAGATTCGCTAAAAGCACAAGTTTAAATTTTTGAAAATAAGATGTATCTCAAGCAAAATGCAGGCAAAAGTAATAACTCCAATTTATTGCCATTTCTAAAATATTAAAGCATTTTTAAAAATGAGGATCGAAATTTAGTAGAAGGCACACCCGTCCTAATTGTTGAGACGAAATATGTTAAATTGCCCTTGTTTCTTAGCAAATGTATCAGACTTTATTTTTCATAACAACGGATTAGTTAACAGACATAACTTTTACTACGAAAATCCTAATATTTTTGAAGCCCTTGATCACCAGCACAGATGGTCTGTTAACGTGTGGGGTGGAATAATTGGAACACAAGTAGTTTTATTTTACCATAAAATCTAATACATTTGTTAAGAAACAAGGACAATTTAACATATTTCGTCTCAACAATTAGGACAGGTGTGTCTGCTACTATATTTCGATCCTCATTTTTAAAAATGCTTTAATATTTTAGAAATGGCAATAAATTGGAGTTATTACTTTTGCTTGAGATACATCTTATTTTCAAAAATTTAAACTTGTGCTTTTAGCGAATCTACGTGATCCTTAATAAAAAGGTTTTTTTAATTATAGTACAGGGTGTTCCATTTTTAAGATAAAGAATAAGTCAAATATAAAAACGCCTTTTGCATAAAAAGCAGAAAAGATAGGTATAGGAAACCCTAGTATGGTTTTAAAGGGAATTTAGTTCCGCGTCAAAATAGGCCACTAAATACAGGGTGTTTCATTTATTTAACTTAAGGAAATTATTTAATAAAATTGTGTCCAAACTTTAAGGCAATTTTCTTCAACACTCTGTATATTATTAAGGTAAAACTTTTATGTAATAGTTAACTTAAACCTTGAGCTAAGCAATAAATTTAATTACGAGTAGCTCGTGATATGTTACAGGGTGTTAACAATTTTTAAATTATGGTCTGTATTTTTAAATTTCTTTAAATTTCTCAGAAACGGTCAGTTTTAGGTATAGGAAATATAACAATAACTCACCTTTTTTTGGTCTATAGTATCTAAAAATATCAAAAAATATAGGGTGTTCCATAAGAAAAAATATAACTTTGATATGTACTTTCTTTTTGGGTCACCCTGTATATTTCAAAATAATTTTAAAATATGCTCCTCATGGACCCACATATGACCGTGCTAAAAGTTTTTCCCCAACTCTTTTCATTTCTTGTAAAAAAACCCAGTATATATTTGTATAACTAGAACTAAGTCCGGGACTTTGATTATTCCTTTTAAAATTAATTTTATAACAAACAGGATACGCCTCCATGCAAATTAATTTCACCGCCTAAAAAGAACTAACCATTCGCTTAATTTTCCCATGTTTCTTGTCAATTAAAACAACAAAACTACTTACTTAGTAGTAAACACATTTGACATCCTATTTAATTAATTTAACTCCTTGTATTTCCCTCAAATCATTACTCACCGGATTTTGCTAGACACTTTGTGTCATTAGCAATGACATACCGATATTTCAGAGTTTTATTCTTTCTTGTTTAAAGCTGTCGTTAGAAACTTCATATTACACTTTTTTAATTTAAATTAATTAATTTACGTTTTAATTAATTTGGTTTCATAATAATTAGTATTGCGATATATAGATAAGAGCTGTAAATAGGAACTAAATTCCTTAAAATAGAATAGGCGAAAGTATTAGGAATAACGTAGATACCAGTGGCGACTCGTGGCTTATCAAGAAGGGATACTTAAGATTTTGTTCATTTAATAGTATATTATATAAGTGCGGTAACTAGGTTTTTAGCGCACGCAAATCAAGTTTGCAACCCAAGCTGTAGGCAAGGTTTGCATTCACTTAAGACTTTAAATAATTACATCACATGATATATACACTATTTTATCTACAATCGTGGCATTTTAAATCCATTCCAAAAGTACTCAATTTTTATCATAACAACTGTTTCAGTGTCTTTAAAAACTTACAACAAAATGCCAGCCAGCGTTTTTTCAAATACAAAATCACAAAACATTGTTGTGGAAACAAAGTTGTAAAAAAAGGAGTAACAAATGTTTGGTTTTTTATGTCGCCTTTGTCAACTCAAAAGTAAAGTCAAACCGAACCTTGATTCAGCAAGCGAAATTCTAAAAAATCCGAAAATTCCCAAGTTAGTGGAAGCCGCTACGACAAATTTATTTCCTCAAAATTCTAGTGCTCGCTACTAAAAAGAATATGATCTATTTGTCAAATGGTGCTCTTCAAAAAATGCACAGTCTACGAAGATGTTTTATTTGCATATTTTGAGGATAGCACTAGTGCGGTAAAGTGATAGTTACTGCACTAAAAATAGTGCGTGTAGCTTTACCGCACGGTTGTAGATAAAGTTTATTATATCGGGAGTTGCATGTTCAGGGGGAATATAGAAAATCCTATGCAAATTGGGAAGTGTTCAAATATTGGCCCCCAGTAATTTTAGGGAAAAATAATATAAAGATTTATTAAAAAGCAGCAGGAGTTGTAATTTTTTAAAATTCTTATGTAAACAGCAATTCTTTGCTTCCTTCAGTTTAATTTTTCAAAAGAAAATATAGCCATAAAACAAAGACAAGTTAAATTTTTTACCGCAACCATAAAAAGAAAAAGGATCTTTTTAGGTACTTCAGCCCAAAAATAATTTGCTTTTTAAATTCCTTTAAACCCCAAAATCTTGAATATGACAAACAACTTAATATATTCGGATATTTCCTCTTTAGTCCCCCCTTTTGTACCCCATTTAGGTCAGAATACTAAATGTAAGTGGCGTTTGGCGTCGATATTGACAGTTTTTCTGGCTCTTGAGAGTGTTTAAACCATAATTATGTTAGGGAATTTTAAAAACAACATACAACTATATACTTTATCTCTCCATCCCCCTTCCCTTAAAGCGATATCTCTAAAAATAATGTGTTTCTACAGTGTAACAGATTTCTTGCGCAACATTTTTCTTGTTAAATTTTTCAATTTGCGCTCGCGCACTTTTTCGCTTTTAAAAATTGCTAATTTTTTTTTCATGCCACAAAAATACGGCATGCCTTACAATATAAAATATTTAAGTAATTTTTAACGTACCAAAATATTTTTACAGTAATTTGATTAACCTTAAACAGCCTCAAGCATTACTTATATTTATAAATAATAACTGAAAAATAAAAAAAAAAGATTTAAATAATAAGTTTAAATATTACACTAAGTTAAAAAACCTTATTGTCAAAACAAATTGCTGCAATAAATTTAAAACTAAACATTTTAAATAAAATTGCATGCAAGAAAAATTAAAGGCAATACAACTTTTAAACTGTAAAAATACCTTTACACAAATACCAAAATTAAAATTAATATCTTATTCTGTTCGGGAGTTATAGCACAAACAGACAGACAGTTAGACAGGCAGAAATGTGAGGCCATGTTTTCTCTACTCTAGGAATCCGAAGACCTGATAGACTATAAAAATCTGAAGATAGTTTTTTATTCACAATTACAGTAATCTCTTAGTGACGGAAGTAAAAAAAAAATGTTGCTTTAAAAAGTACAGCGATGTTTGCTTCTGCTAGTCATATATAAATTTTAATAAGGGAAAAATAACCACATATCGTTAATAACAATAAAAGCTAAAAAACACGCTATCCCAATTTTGAAAATACCAGATATATTTTTCAGGATACCAAAATACGTTACGTAACATGCATATTACTTGTTTATTTTTACCCACCTACATGCTATACGGGATCTGTCGCTCTTTCTAGGTACTACCACGGCTTCTACTTCTAGGAATAAGTCAATATAATTTTTCCTCTGGCAGCACCCAGCACCCAGCAACGTAGAAGTTAATTCCTGTATTGTAAGTAAATCCTAATAAATAAAATAAAAACCATTTTTATGACACCATCTTCAAGGGCCTGTAGCTCCCTCTGGAAGCATTTTCGGATCTTAAAATTTTTCATCGTCATTTCCGGACACCCTGTATAATTTTTCTTCTACTTTTTATTCAAATTTTGAAAAATTATCTTTGAAGTTTGTGTTTAATTAAGGTTTTGATTGTTTGGATAAACCCTTGCATTAAAAACTTGTCAAAGTATAAGGTAAGATTTAAAATCACTTAAGACATTGACATTGACAAAACATAAATTAATAGGCATGCTCAGATGGAACAGGGAGGTAAAAATTTTACCTCCCTAGGGTGGTAAAGCGCTGTTTTTTACCCTTATTCAGAAGTTGAAAACAGTATTTTCTAAGAAGGTAATAGAAAAAAATATTTACATATCGCATATGTTACAAACCGCCTCCTTGAGAAGCATAGGTCTTATTGAAAAATAGCAGTTATTTAGTTTTACTGTAAAAAGAGCGTAATTGAGGAAAATAAAAAAAATACAGTCGCAGCGGCTTTAGAGTCTGCTAGTATGAGTACCACAATAAATGAAAATAAATAGCAACACGTGGCTAATTAAAATTCATCCGGGAAATTATTCGATATTATCGAGCCACGAGTGATGAATATATCGATCTGGTAATGGGATTTCTCATGGCTTTAGGTCAAGGCTGTCGACCGACAGGTGAATCTATGGCTATGCGTTATGCAATATGCATTTTTTCTTGGGAATTTGTTCAAACAAACAGATGTACTTGCTAAGGAATTTTTCTCACTTCTTTGTTTAATTAAATTTATTATTACACAGAGTGTAAACGTGCTGGTTTGTTTCATAATGTTAACAACTTTAAATTAATTAAATTAGGCAGATTTTTAACCAATTTACATTGTTAAAATATGTTTGTAATAAAATAAAAAGGCTTGCCCATTCGCCTAGATAATAAGGAATAGTTTAAGAAAATGAATAACTATATTAAGTACTAACGTATGTAACAAAAATTTTCGGAAAAATTTTAATGAAGGATTAAAAAAAAACGCTAAAATATATTCAAATAATATTTAAATTCCTTAGTAGCTACGTAACAATAAACACAATTTAAATTATACTTAAAAGTACATGGTCTTTAATGGTACGCAATTTTCGATTAACCTGCCGCATCATGTTCTGGATGGTGTGATTGTCTACTTCGCGATTGTTGTTCATTTTCGCCTTCCCAACCATTATTGTAAACCTTTCTACTTACTATTGCCCAAAAAGCTTTAATCGGACGAGCCTGGGGTACATTTGGGGGTTGTAATTTTTGGGCACAAATGGGATGTTGTGGGTCTCTAGCCGATTTCTTGTTGTTCTAGAATAGTGACAAGGCGCAAGATCGGGTCAAAATGTGATGTCATCGTTAGGGTGATGTGTGATAATAAAATCAACCAAATCCGGAAGGCATCGCTAAATATAAATATTGGAATCCAATGCCTCACACCTCACTAACCACAACATACGGCCTTGAAATGCCCATCACTGATATGGCATGTCCTCGAATTTCTGTTTTGATTTATATTTGACATTATTTAGGCAATGCTGTATGTCATCTGTTTAAAATCCGTCATTATCTCTAATTTCCGAATGAGACAACGTAAAGTATTTTTCGTCATTCATGATCACAACTTTCTTGCCTGTGAAGTGGTGTCTTCTTAATGTCCGGCAACATATTGGGATTCTGCGCAACTGTTCTTCAGTGTATTTCGGACATTTTTTCCGTTTTCAATACTTCAGCCCCTTTCTGCGTAGTTCTCGACTAACGGTCTTGTGACTTACGTCGTAATTTTCGAGAAGATTTTCCCAATCAGTCTTTTGCGTATTTCACCTACCTATTTGACTGGGCATTAGTCAAAATTTTTATTCCGTTCGCTTTTTAGAAGATTGACACATGTTATACCTTGTTCGCATTCAGCTATGGTTTTATAAAAGGTCGAAACTGCGACATTTTTGCCTTTAAATATATTTACAATTTTACGTTTTGGCAACCGTCCAACTAAATTGTATACGGATTTTCGGATATCTAATTTGTACACTATAACTTTTTTAATATTTGACAAATATATAAGATATTGGTTTTGAAAATAATCTAAAATTTGTTTCCAATGGCGACTAGATTCGAAGTTATTTAGGATTGATTATCAGACCATTCACTTTTTCCGATAACTTTTGTTACATACGTTAACCCTTTTATTATATCAGATCTAAACGTGATGCCATGGAGATTAAATTTAGTATTTTTTTATCTATCAGCGCTGAAAAAATGGTACAACGCTAAATATTTTCAGTCAGGTTATGGGTTCCATGATATTCCATCACACGAAATTCCATCGCGTGATATTTCATTACAGACACTTCAGCACGGCGACATTTCATCACTACGACACTTTATCATACTCTATTTTATCACATCAGTCACTAACCAGATCTCACCAGCAAGTTTTTCTTTCCAGAAACTTTAGCAAGTCGGTTATTCCAACAAAATTATTCTCTTATTATCATCCCTGCAAGAATCAAAAAGAACGCATGATGAATGCATTTTGTGGTATATCAAATTTATACCGCTAGGGACTGGGGTGGAGTTCTCAGCTTTTTTACTTCTTTACACAGTAGAGCACTTTCCTTTGATTCACAAACCTGAACATAAACTGAGCGGTTCCCATGCTTTTTTAAATTTGTGTGATGAAGTTGCAGTGATATAATTTCGCCGTGCTGAAGTGTCCGTAATGAGATGCCTTGTTATGAATTATGGAGTGATGGACACGCAGCTTCTCTTCAATGCGTTCATACTTCTTACTACGATGTCCACATGCCACATGCTTACCAATATTAATCTTTGTGATATCTGTTGTAGAAAGTTATATTACAATCATATATATGAATAGAAAGTAATATTTTATGCAAAAATTAGTGGCCTATTTATAACGTATATAAGATTGCTGTATCATATTTATTACCAGCGATATTTCTTCAGAACTTTAGCCCAACTTTTCCTGTGTCTTGATATCTACCTTTAATGACAGCGGCACAACTTAATAACATTCTTAACGTTTTATTTAGTTTTAAAAACATTTGTTTTTTTTTCAGTTAACAGTTCCACTGGGGATCGATATTAAAGCGAATCGAAAAAAATTGGAGGTTGTCATTGAGAAGAAACATCTGACCTGCGGTATTTTAGGAGAACCTAGAATCATCCATGGCGCTCTTCAGCATGAAATCAAAGTGGATGAATCGATGTGGACTGTTGAAAATAAAAAGACTATAGTATTTACTTTAGTAAAGGTATGTTTTGCATTAAAAGAGCAAAAAACTGTCACTTATAGAAACGTGAAACCGAGCTATTGCCTTTGACAGTACATTAGTAATATATTTTTATTTTAAAAATATGTAGGTATACAATAAACGCAATTACACATTTTCTACATATTTTAAATATTATATGGTTTTATATTTAAGTTTTTTTTTACTTTTAACGGTCTATGTTTGGCCACAGCGCATGAACTAATCAAGATTTTGTTTTATTTTATTCAAAGATAAAGTCCTGAAAATTGAAAACTTTGATGGAAAGATTTTGTTTGTTTCCTTTATAAAAGATAGTTCTTTTTTGTCGTGCACATATTAGACCGTCAAGTCACCATAGAAAAAATGGACCAATCGTATGCCCTTTTAAATGGTGAAGATTGACTATACGTTGATCATTTATTGATGATAATAGGCCTAGAAAGTATAAAAAATAGCCATCTTGGAACAATTTATGCTCAATATGCCATCTAAACCATACAAAATTTGATGAAAAAAATAGATGGTAGAAAATTTTCAGGATACGTATAGTTCTGTCTGCCGTGCTAAGGGTCAAGCTCAACTGTGGCTTTTGTTATAAAAAATAGTAGTTTTATAATAATCGTACTTAATATGCTACCTTAAAGTCTTCGAAAGGTAATTGTAACTTAACAATGCATTTATTTCTCTTTGTATAACTATTTACTAAAATTTACAGATACAGAAGTTATTGTTACCTTTGTTAAAAAACCAGGTAAAAAAGTAATAACATAAAAGACTTTAAAAATACTTGTCTAAAAGTGGTATCATCATTTAATCTAATATAATTTTTTAATAAAACTTTAAAAAATCTTAGTAAAACACAATAGTTATTTATTGCGAATATATCCATTAGATGGACATAACCACAACTAACCACAACTGAGCTTCTCTACAGAGGTGAAATAGAGATCGAACGCTGTTAGAACAACACCGATACGTCATGGTTTTATATCAGTTGGCCATATGAGACCGTGACGTATCGGTGTTGTTCTTACAGCGTTCGATCTCTACCTAGGGGTAACCTTTGATAGTAAGCTAATATATGTTTGGATTTGGATATATGGGGAATGTCACCTAGAGTCACCCTATGGATCTATACAACCATCATAAGACCTATGCTAACCTGCGGTGCTATCGTCTGGGAGCAGAAAGCCCAGCAGACGACAGTCATCCCAAAACTAGACCAAGTTCAGAGAATGGCTTGTCTCAACATTACTGGAGCCATGAGAACAACACCAACTAGGGCCATGGAGGTAATCGTTAACCTCACACCCCTTGACATATTCATCAAGGAGGTTGTTGTGACGGTTATGCTGCGCCTCCGCACTGTTGGTATAGTGCCCGATGTAGGAGTTGGCGCACAGAGACGTGGCTTGTGGATTGAGGCGATAGGTTCGCTTCCACTACTGCAGGCAAAAGTCGACTCTATTGCGCCATATTTTGTTTTTAACAAACCCTACAAAATCGACATCAAGGGAGAATCGAACACAAACGTGGCAGGTGTGATCAACATCTACACAGACGGTTCGAAAACAAAAGAAGGTACAGGATGTGGAATCTATTCCAGATCTCTAAACTTAAACATCAATTGGGCTATGGGTGAGTTACCAAGTGGCCTCCAAACTGAGCTCACAGGCATAACCATAGCTGCAAAAGAAATAATCAGTAGGCACATCACTGATAAGGTCGTGCTTATCCATACGGATTGCAGACAGGCACTACTAGCCCTGAGGAGACCACGCTACACCTCAGGTCTGGTACTAGAATGTCACCGTGCCCTTGCGGATGCTTCCAGCAGGAACGTGGTCACCCTCTGCTGGACCAAAGAACACGCTCACTCCAAAGGCAACCGCATTGTTGACTAGTTGGCCAGAAAGGCTGCCGGGACCAAACCTTTTGGACCCGAGCCTTTCGTAGGTCTGACAGGGTCTGCGATGAAGGACCTAATCAAAAGACACTCTCATCAGCAGTTTAAAAGACGATGGGATGAAACAGTAAACTGTAACTTTTCCAGGAAGTTACTAAACTATCCTGACAGAGATACAGCTAAACATTACTTGGCAATGTCTAGGGCTAACCTTCGCCTAGTCACGGGAGTTCTGACCGGACATTGTCCATTACGAAAGCACCTTTTTAGAATGGGTATAAATGACACGCCTCTATGTAGAGGTTGCGAACAGGAAGACGAGACGGTGGAGCACATTCTTTGTGACTGCCCTGCACTCTCGTCCAAGAGAAGATCCATACTGGGCGAGTATTGGCTTTCCTTAGCCAACATCAAGGAGATTCCCCTCGGCGACGTTCTCACCTACTTTAAATCAGTAGGATGGGTGGCGTACTGAGTGAGGAGTCCCCTTTAGGAGGAAGTACAACGGGCCTACTGAGGCCTAGGTGCCGTGATATCTATCACCCTCCTCATCTTCAGATTCAGATTCCATTAGATGGCATATTAAGTACACTAGAGTCCTGCTAATCCGAACTAATTGGACCGAACCCTGTTCGGATTAGGCGGAATTTTGTCACATAATGCCACATTATTGTCTTTTTAGGCATATTTAGCGTCTGATGTGTAAACCGATAAAGGTCAGACGCTAAATACATCTTTATTATTTAACAATAGATGGTGTAAAGCCGATTTAGTGCCTTGCGTTTTTGTTAATAAACGTATGACGTTACTTAAAAAAAAACGTGTTTTTCTTTACTTTATCTAGTTTTAAAATTTTATTATTTTTTTTGTCCTGGCCCTGTTCGGATTGTTCGGGACTCTAGTGTATAATTGTTCCACGATTACTATTTTTTCATTTTATAGGTCTATTTTTTATTTAAGTAATTGCAGTCATCCTGTAAAACCTATTAATAATGATCAGGGCATAGTCAATATTTAATATTTAAAAAGGCATATACGGACATAGACATAATAATATAGGCTGCCTATGCCATACTGCTGAATTGTCCCGAAGAGTGAGAGAGAACGATATACGATCCGCAGTCATGGTCGCGCCTGACGTCAAAACTGTATAGCTTCGCAATGAGCGCATGTGTGCGGTTCGTATAGCGTTCTCTCTCACTCTTGGTCCCTTATTTCTGTGGTGCGCTGACGGTCTATATGGTAATGTCTTCAAGCTGAGCTGCAATCTCATGTGGTACTTCTTTTTTTAATATATTTTTTTTTCTTTAAATAAATACTTATTTCGAAATATTTTTTTAGGTTAATAAAATGAACTGGTGGAGCAAATTGGTCATGTCAGACCCAGAAATAGACACCAAGAAGATAAATCCGGAGCCATCAAAGCTTAGTGATTTGGATGGTGAGACAAGAGGACTTGTTGAAAAAATGATGTACGATCAAAGACAAAAAGAATTGGGATTACCCACTAGTGACGAACAGAAAAAACAAGATGTGATCAAAAAGTAAGATGCTAGACTGGTTATATTTTATTCTTTATCCTGCTTATTTGTCTTTTTAATTATTTTATCAGCATAGTGTGCCGTTATCCAGTATTTCACTATTTCTGTTTATAATGAAGAAAAGTACAAAAATTAGATGCATGCAAACAATTAACCCTGTAACTTAACTTTCTTTCTTCTTGTTTCTTTTGCCACTTTATTGAGAAGTTTTTTTATAATACTTGACATCAGAGATTCCGGAATGTTTTCACAATTCCAAAGATTTAGGTTATAACCTTTTGTCTAAACTTTTTTTAAGTGTAATATGAATTGTTGATGACAATAAGTACTGTTTGTATTAAATAATATTAAGATTTTCTTTAAAGACGAAACCAAATCGGAAGTAGAAAGGACAGCAGTTTATAATTTAGATCGATCAATTTTTCATATTGCCAAAACACTTTTGTGTTCAGATACCTGAAAAGATTTTTTTTCTAAAACATGTTTTTTTTTAGTCCAGAGGTTAGAATAGTATTCACTCATTATAGTGTTAGTAATCAATAGGCAAAATTCCTTCAGCACCTTAAAACATACACACAGACACACACACTTTACTCGCTGAAGAAATGAACTTTGTTTTTTGGGTTCTGTCCACAGTTTTACTCAGGAGTATAATGGTGAACCGAAATTTCATCCATGGTTATAAATCGTCTAACGGCTAACGCAATCAGTCTTATTCCTATTAGGCCGTTACAAACACTGCTCAGAAATTATCAAACCAATTCGTTTTTTATTAGCAAAACCGTCTTTAGCAAAGGTTTTTCATATTAAATTTTTTGCTTAAGATATATTTTAATATTGTTTTAAAAGGCCTTTGGCCTTCGTACTTTTTAAATAATTTCTAGAGTTGTAATTTTTTTGACATCTTTCTCGCGAATCATCTTTGATGTTGGGACGACCCACAGGCCTTAAAAACCTAGAATACTGACTCCCATAAGCGCCGGAGTAATAAATATAGTACATGGCCACTGGCATAGGTATTGATGGAAATAACTAGGACTGATAGTGGCAACACTGCAACTGTCATTTAGCGTTGTAAATAGTGATGTGATGTCTTTTTATCTTGTTGCGGGTTTATATTTGATGTTAGTTCTTTTTTTGACATCTGTGGTATTATTACCAGAGATGAGTAGAGGGATTGCCGATGGTAATGGCGAGAAGGGTACCAGCGAATGCTGTCACTAGACGCACTTTCTCCCCTCTCCGCCTGCTAAAGTGCGTGTACATGGACGAGAACGGGAGACGCACCGACGTTCTCGGACAACCAGTGGTCGATTTTCATTTTAATAAAAAATTATTTATTAACAATTTACATTTTACGATGGCATACAATTATAATTTTCTTAAAAATATTGATAAACTTCTTTAAAAAAAGTGTTTTTGAGTGGGAATTGAAGACGCACATTAGCAGGCGAAGTGCGTTTAGTTCGGGAGTTGACCATGCCGGGGCGCTCTTTTTTCGTCGCGTTTTCATAACACGGCATCGGCAATCTCCCTATTCATCTCTGTTATTACATTTCCAGCAGCATTTGTCTAGTAGAACTATATTGTAGTACTTAGGTCCACCATTTTGTCAAGAGATTATCTTATGAAAGTTTGTACATAACAGTGTTGCCGATGTGATGAGTAGTTATAACTCTTGGATATAATTGCTACTTGGGTATCCTATCATGAATTTTTGTCGGTGGTAATCCCTCTATTACAGTTCGATTTTTTTTTCGTTTTTAAGAACATAAAAAACGTGTGGTTTTAAAAATCTATTTATCAAAATTACGTGCGCCTTTGAACGTAGTTATAAAAAAATGTACCAACCTAAGATGAAAAGTTTGCCTATAGCGTTAACTACCCGTGTTTTAAGTTCTCCTTTATCTTTAGGTTAATGTATCACCGAAAGATTCACTTTTATAAAAACATACATCATTTTATGTATCTTTTTTTAATTTCCACCAGGCATCTAATTTTGCATAACCTGCGACGCTACTAAAAAATTCTGACATTTAAATGTGTAGACTGTAACTGGTAATCGTAAGATCCTAACAATTCTTTTTTTTTTCAGATTCATGGAACAACATCCAGAAATGGACTTCTCCAAATGCAAATTCAACTAGATCTAGATCAATTTAGTTTTTATGTTAACTTTGTATTACTAATTATAATGTTATCACGTTTTGTTGCACAATTTTTTTAAAATAAAATTCCCTTACTTATTTTTATACAGCTCTAGCGTTATTGTAATCCACAGCATAGTTAATAAAACACAAAGTTTTAGAATAAAATCCAGTTTGTATTTAAAGAAAGATAAAAAAAAGTTACATGCATAAATATATTAAAAATTAATAAACCTTAACCAATTAAAAAAAAAATGGTTTATTGTATAAAATTAGGCACTTTAAAAACATGTTAAAATTTATTTCTAAAATCATTCAAAAAATAAAAATATACCATAAGTATCATATACACTCCATAGAGATATCATTGGCTATAATAAACCACCTGTATGTAATTAAAATAAATTTAATTAATCAGAGAATTATTAAATGCTATCAGAATCTTTTAATGGTTTAAAAGATTTTGTAAAATCATTAAAAAATCTGATTGTGACTTGTTGACCTTAATAAAATAATTTGGGTTAAAAAATCTCTTAGAGTGTAATCTTATATGTGACGCCACGTTGAATCTCACTGGCTTGTATGGAACTGATCTTTTACTTTTAAATTTTTTATCCAATTTTATTACCATACTATTTAACTCTTTATATAAAAATGAGCAATAATTGAAATAATAAGAATTAAAATGGCTGCTCCTAGACCTATGATATACATAAGTTTGCTGGAATCTGTTACGATTTTCGGCAGAAAATCTTCACTTTCCGATTCTATCGCATTTGTTTCTTTGTAATACTGCGATATATCTGAAATAAAAATTGAAATAAATAATTTTTCTATTAAACAAATATTTTAACATTTATAAGGTCATCTTTATATTTATAAAACTACGACTTTTATTAAATATTTGTTTTTAGGTGGGTATAGGATTGGTTTTATTTAGGATATTTTTACCTGCTTGTCCTTCTAAATCCAACACTTCAAAGTGTCCATCACTTTTAATATCCAATAGTTCCTCCAGTGATGCTTTTGCTTCTTCAGAACCTTCTCCGGGAAAAAGATAGTCTGATATGGTGATATTGCTTTCTGGCAGTGTAATTAAAACTCTTCTTGGTGGTTCATGTACACTATTTATGTCTAAAAATTAACAAATATGGATAAAGCTGCATAACAGAGATGGGTTTTGGGCACAAAAGTCACAGTTAAAAATATTTTTATTTTGCTAACCCTCTCCTAGCTCTTCTTCTGTTAGAGAATCCCAATGCATTTCCATTCTTGTAGCCAAACTTCTCATAATATCTTCTTTCACTGCCCTAGTAGCTTCACCAATAGTAACTTTAGAATTTAACCAAAGCTTACAAGCTATTTCACCTACTATTCTTATTTGACCTCCAATCTTTGCTAGTTCAAGTTGGCTGGGTGAATTTGCAGCTACCTACAATCATTAAAAATTATAAAACATTGAAAGAATTCTTCTGAATCTTTTGTAAGACATTAGCTACTTACACAGTTTTCAAATATTGTTACTTGTATGGGCTTATTATCAGAAGAGTCCTGAGATATTTTATTTGAGGATCCTCTAGGAACTTTCTTCTTCTTACCAATATTTTCCATACGCTCATCTACATCTTTTAAGTCATTGTCAAAAAGAATAAGTCCTGATTCTAGGTTTTTATTGATATCATCTAAAATGACCTTAAAAGATAAAAACAAATGTGTTTTTTGTAATTATTGCTAGAAAAGCATTTACAAAAGTTATATCTTAACTTACTTTTATATGTTTTCTCAAAGGCCCTGTAGTTTCATATTCCTTTAAATAATATACATGATCAATTTGATATGTACACTCACAATTTACCCACTTGTTACTTTTCTGAGAAAATTTAAACTCAGCTGGTTGAACATTAGAAGTTACTACATCATAAGTCTTAGCTAAGAATCTTTGGCTTTTAGGAAAGTAATGTAAAACCAATTTTTCATTATCATTGCTTCCAAAAAGATAATTTTGCGATGAAAGTGTTTTATTGATGGCATTTAAAATGGCCTTAATTTTTGAGTTAAAGGGATTTAATAGATCTTCATCTGATACAGCAAATATGCCAAGAACATGCATTCCACCTGGTAACATCCTAGTTGTTTGTCTTGCATGATCTGCTATCCAACTATCCACAACTTCTAAAATACTAGTTATAGTTTTTATTGGTTTTCCTTGATTTTTATCCTCTTCACTTTGAAAAGGAGGTGTTTTTGCAAAATGAATAACATTGTATCTCTGGGAACTTGCCTAAAAAAATAATTTTAGGTATATTTGGTAACAAAAAGGAGCTCGGAGAAGATAATATTTACCTGTCCCAAAATAAGTCCGACTGCACATTTATAATCGTTTGCAACATTTGATAAGTATTTTAAGAGAAAATCATCCCCTTCTGCATGTCGAACCATTTTCAAAATATGTTTATTTTTCCATAAATATTTGACAATAACACACCACACGTCAGCTGCTCGTGGCAGTTGTGGGCTCTATTTACATTTTACAGATATCTGTTGAAATGAACCTTAGGAACTTTTTCGCGATAATACCGTTGTTATCTATTAAACCCGGTAGTTAACGGTTACTTTTCAAAATTTTTTATGGATTTTGATCAAAGAAATTGGACCCACCTAGAGGCACTCCTGCCGCTTGGCTGTGCGAACAGTGTGCGTGAGAGAAAACAAATAAGTCTTCCGTCAGTTTGCAGGTTTCCAGTGGATGATTAGCCTAACCAGAAGTCAAGGATGGTAAACTTAAAAAGGAGTGCTAGATCCCATTTAAGCCCATATACGCCAATTTAAATGTCAATTCGATATTTGTGAGGCATTTTTGACGTAATCGTTTTGCCTATTGCTTTATTTACAAGTAGTATAAAATCTTAATTTTATCAAATAAAATACAATACGGATCTAATGGTAGGTGTGCATCCGAATTGGTTTTTAAAAGTTGAATATTTAACAAAAAATATTAAAACAAATCTACCTTTTGGGCCAAACGGTGACGTCACAAACATAACCTTATCTGCGGACAAATAGTAAAAATCGAGCACTCCTTGTTAAGCTTACCACCCTTGACCACAACTAACCAGTTTGTGTTCTTTGGCTCGTTAGGTTCGCGTTCACACGGCCGAGCGGCAAAGCTGCATCTAGGTAAGTAGATGCTCAAAGCTTCTTAGAAACAATCTAACTTCAAATTTTTATTTATGTATTTATTTATTATCGTTTCCCGCAAAAATTAACAATTATAGTCTAGATATTTTACTGTTTTATACCGTGGTTTATGATAGATTACTAATGTTGATTACCGACTTACAATGCTGATTCTTAATATAAATCCGTGTCATTCTTACAAGACACAAATTTATAATTCTTTAAAATATTAGAATAAAAAATGATACAGCAAAAATAAAAATAATAGAGTTTTTTTGAATATCTAAAATTAGTGCACTACTGCAAATGTGATCTCATAAAATGTCCAGAAAGAGGTCCTTCATCTGTGTAACCTGCTATTTCTTGGGGAATTACTGCACTTTCCTCTACTCCGGTACAAGGCCTGCACATACATTCAAGGGGAGCCTTCGTCGTCACCTAAAATAAAATTGAAACACGTTACAAATTTGGTATTTGGGCTTTTTTGTATAAAAAATTTTCCAATAGGATTTTGCGCAAAGATACCGTTCACTTCCGAGTTCTTCACCGTTCCTTATCACAGGCAGCAGGGTTTAAAAGACCTAGCTAGCCGAATAAATGGAATCTTCGAGCATATACCTTTCTTAAAGAAACTTTGTCGCTAGGCCGTGCGAACAAGCGGAAAGAAAGACGAACCTAATTCTTCAAATTTTTGAACACGATTAGTGCTGTGACGTCATTGATTTAAAAACTCGCCAAAGCAGATGTTTCGTCATCCCTCAACAATTTTCCCTCCATCTTCAAAAACATAATTTCAAGATTTCCTAATTATTTTGTCGGCAGTATATCAACTTTTTAGCTATGTGCACAATGTTGCTACTCTCTGCAACTTCTACTATTTTTCCCTCCATAATAATTTGTTTCAGTGCCGATATTTTTTACGTTAAACTAAAAATAAACAAAACAATCGGCCCTCTGCTAAATTTTTGACTTACCGAAAAACTTCGGGTAATATCGAACTACAAACCGCAGTTTTGTGTAGGTTAGTGCATTCGACAAACCTGGTTAATTATTTTGATATTAAGACGTCACTAGTTCGTCGCCAAAACGGTTATATTAAAAAACAGGCGACTGTAGTTCGTCACGAAAATTTGGTTAATGCCTCCTTGATAACGACAACTGACAGAATTTTGACATATTTAACTTTGACATTGACACAGAATTGACAGAGGTTAATGTAATGGTGGCGGCGAGCTTTGCGTTTGCTTATTTTTTTGGCATTTGTATTTGGGCTTGAAATTTTATTAAGTGAATCATTTAAAAAAAGTACCACAGGCAGAACAGTGTTTTATAATTGGATTCTTGACTGTTGAAGTTTCCAATTAAAAGTAAGTTACTTTTGTCAAATGTAAATATCTATAGAAATAAACCTTTGTTTATATAAAAAATCCTACAAACCTTAATAAATTTCCGTTCTCCTGGCTTCGCTTTGGGACAAAATAGTGAAACTGAAGCTTCTCTTTCCCCAGATTCTTGACAGCACATGCATGACCTTTCCATTTGCCAGATTTTGCTACCAGATACCTAAAGCCATGATAAAAAGTATCTGACAAGATTTGTTTCAAATACATTCATTTTAATAAGTATTTACCTAATTCTAAATATTCTAAGATATTTCCAGGAGAAACTTTTGGATACGGCTAGCAATGTAACTTACTTAGTAACATATTTGAATTTGTTGGTCTTACCTAGATATTAAATTATATTGACCATTTTAAAATACTCCAAGTGGCCTATTGTATATATAAATATAGGTACTAATAAAGAGTTTTACCCCCAAAATATTTTACTAAAATAGAAATGTGTTTAAACACTTTGAGATCGATCATAAGTACTTTCAAACCAGACAAAATGGACTGAACTGGAATTTCAATTAAATGTTTATAAATAGACTAAATAGAGAAATAAATATATTTTAGTGAAGTATGCACTCTACATTTAAGAAAAATACCTATTTGAGGGCCTATGTTTGTATAAAAAATAATTATTGATTTTAAAAATATGATAAGGGAAAACGTTTTCTACAAGCGGAAGCAGTAAATATAAATAAATCTAAAATTGGGACCATTTACAATTTTTTTTTGTTAAAAAAAAACTTAAAAAGAGGAAACATTATTTTCCCAAAAATCCTGTGTAAAAAATACACTCTAAGGTAGTTTTGTAGAAATTTTAAGCAATGTGGTATGTTATAAAAATAGGCAGCTCCTCTACTTTACTTTTATTTAAAAAATAATGAAGATGCATTATATTTTTTCAATAATAATAAAAAATATATTTTAAATAAAACTGGATGTGTTAAAAAAATGCTATGATTTTTAAATTAATTGACCTAAAAATCTAAAAATGACATACCTACAATTTAATATATTTAAAGTTCTTCAATAACCTCCTCTTTTTACAATCCCTGTAAGTCCAGTGACGAAATTATAAAGGTAGCATATATTAATTGTCAAAATAGAAAAAAATATTAGTAAGTTCAGATAAAGCACCCTTAAAATCTTTATTTTTAGATAGAAGAGCAAATGTTTTATTATTCATGAAGATTTTCAGGTGTAGAAAACGATGACGAAATTAACAAATCACTATCAACTTCTTGTTATTTTAAATGGAACATTATATGAAATTCAAATTCATATCTTAATCTTCTTCAAATAATATAACTTACTATGTTCAATAATTGAAGTTGTTGAATTTAAAATCTGTTCTTATAAGCCATAGTTAGCCATGGATACAACCCAAAATTGACTTCTGTCAAACATTTATATTTTTGTTTGGTTTCCAAGACGAACCATGGCTAAGGGCCCCTTAACTTTGCCAAACTTTGGGTTGTATCCATGGCTAACTATGGCTTATAAGAACATATTTTAAATTCAAATTACTTAAACCCTCATTTATCCAACATAGATAAGTTATATATATTTGAAAAGAGGAAGATTAGCAGAATTTAATTTTCAATCATATACAGGGTGTTCCATTTAAAATAACGAAGTTGATAGTGATTTGTTAATTTTCCGATCATCATTTGTTTTTCTATCTTACACCATGAAAATTTTTCATGAAAATCCCGAATTTCATATAAACTATTTTTTTCTATCTATAAAAATAAAGATTTTAAAGGGGTGCGCAATTATACGGGAAAACCCTGTACAATATCACATAAAAGATCAAACTTCATTCCCTCTTTGCTCCTTCTCTTTAGGTATCACATTTATACTAAATTTGGAGTTACTATTGGAAGGGTCATTCCATTTGAAGTTATCCAAGGTTGGTTGCTTGACAATTCTTAAAAATAATAATACTATACTGTTATTTTTCTTATATCTTAAGACTTAAAAACCAATTTTTATTTTTTTTAAGGGTTTTGGTTTTGATGCTTAAACTTAATTTATATGATTGCAAGAGTTTACAAAAACATTCTTATAACTTTAACAGTACCTGTCTTAGAAGGTTGACACAAAAACCAAGTCCAGTAGTTATGTGTTCTATGTAAAGTCACAGGACAAATTAAAATGTAAAATTCAACAAAATTTTACTTTTTGTTTTTTCAAGTAGAAGGAGAGTCAAATACAATCTGTTTTCTCTCTTTTTATTTTTTTAGCTCTAAATGATGTGCATGGTCCAGCTATATCAGCACATATTTTACCGTTAAAACTATTACATTAAAAGTTTGAAACCCACTACTATAAATTGTTAAAGTTGTGTACAGGTCAGAGGCTACTAAAAAACTAAATAGAGTGAACCTGCAGAGCAAACATCAGGCATGTCCTTACAAGATAGTTTTGTGTTCAGACATAGTCCCAAGGCTGGCAACCTACAGATAAATTGGATAGTGTTAACAAACAAAGAACCAAGCACCATTTTACTGAATAAGAAAACCCTAAAAATATTTTTATTTTGAATATACCATTTTAACTACATACTAGATATGAAAAGCTACTTGATAAGTCAAAGTACAATATTTTGTTTCTGTGAATTGTATCACTCTTAAAGCATTTTTGCCTGATTATCTTAATTTTTTTGTTTTAACGCGTGGTTCCTTGTATGTTTACGCTATCCAATTGTTACACAAAATTTGTTTTAACAACATAAATCATAATAAAATATTAAATGTGAGGTAGCAGCATTTTATAGTGCCAAAAAATATCGCTCAGGACCGAATTTTTGTCATTTTTGGGGTGCTTCAACTTTTTTCTGAAAACAATACACATTTTTTTTTAAATATATAAAAATTAAGAAGTAGTTTATTATAATTAATATTCTTTGTAATTATACTAAAAATCAAATTGTATCTGACTCTCCTTCTAGTAAAAAAAAAATAAACGAAAAGTGAAATTTTGCTGGAATTTATATTAAATTTGTCCTGTCATTTTTACATATAAAAAATAGATAGGTAAATACTAGTGAACCTCTATTTAGCCTTGCAAAATAATAAACAAGATGATTTTTGTTCCATCCTTCTAAGACAAATACTTCAAAAATTATGAATAATTTTGTAAACTCTTGCAATCATACAATTTTAATTTTAAAAATGGTCAAGCAGCAAACTCATTAATTATTACTTTTTTTTTGGATCGCTTCAGATAGTTATAGCAAGGGTATACTTATAGAATTTCTAAAGATCATTTAATTAAGGAGCTCCATACGTTTATATACAATTTGGAATAATCCTAGTTAGGATTATTTAATATAATTTGGAAAGTTTTAAAATAAAATTATTTAAACCAGTGGAAATTTACTAAATGACCAAACATACATTAACAGTTCACTATTGGTAAATATTTTCCAATTTGAATGGCTTAGTTGTATTTTCCTTTAATTAAATGAAACCAATTTTAAATTATTTTTTCATATTTAGTTTCAGGTAAAATTGTTCTTGTTAGTAGTTTAAGTAGTGTAAAATAAAAATGTTATTAGTACCTCTAAAGTTCTGATAAAGTTATAGTGTTAGCCAAATGATTCATGTAAAAATACATAAAGTGGAAATGTAACTGTTTTTATATCCTTTTATTTTTTCAAAGTTAATGCTTATTTATCAAAAAATATTCATGTACAATATAAATATTTTATAAATTCTTATATCTATAATTGTCCTAATATTATATTAATAAAACATTTCATTCTGACATTCAGCCATTAACATTATGGGGACTTCTAAAAAAATTAACTTTTTTTGCAACTTCCAAAATTAAAATTTTCTTTACCGAAGAGGTTCCCTTAAGGCCAATAGCATCTGGTATATATGTCCTAAAGTCTTGTGTCGGATACATGTTTTGATATGTTTTTTGGGACTACTCGCCTTGAAATTTTCTAGAAAATGGGACCACTTTGGTCCAGGTCCTAAAGGGGTCTTTTCTTAAAAAAAGATAACCCCCCTTTTGGGGCGCTGGAGGCCTAGAGGGGGGGGGGAAGGGACCGAGAAAAAATTCCCCAAAATTTTAAAACCTTTTTTCTACACAACATCAAATTTTATTAGTTCATATTTTTATCCTATTATACTGC
>JAHBCN010000707.1:186739-335797 GCA_019359885.1 Listronotus oregonensis
TTTTATTGTTTCCCAAAAACTCAGCACAAGTTTATTTAAAGAGAAAAAACGGATTTCCATGGTAAGAAACAGATGTTGGCAAATATATTTTTTTATTCATGATAATACTACTATTGCTCCAAAAAACCGCAGAAACTTTACATAGTATTAAAATTACTGTATTTTTTTGAACTGTTAATAGTATTAATTTATTTTTTACAATTTTAATATTCCTGTTTTGTTTAAATTATTAATTTATTGAATAAAAGAACACATTTTCATGACCTTTATTTATATGCTTGACAACACAAAATTACATTTGTTCCCTATTCCAGAAACGTTATAAACCCGCGGTAACCTATATTTAGGGCAAGTTTTTACTTGCATCGATGGATCCAGCGCATTAAGCGCTAATTCATCAAACCGTTTTTAAACTACCACTAGAGAGTCCAATGGATTCCATTAAAGCGTTTTAATAAAATACTTGAGCAAAAAAATATAAATAAATACCGAAGAGAAACACAACAGTTGACAGTTGCAGAATAAATAGCAAACGTTTTTAAACATTTCATTTTAATTCGTTTCATCAGAACTTCTCATGACGTCATTTGACGTTCAGCGCATAAATTCAGCGTACTTTTTATCGATGGAATAAAGAACTTGCCCATTTACAATTTATATATGTTGGCATCAAACACTGAAATCTGTCATTTCATGAAATGAGTAGTCAGCAGCTGTATAGCGTAATAACCTGTTTTTATGTTGGTTTTTGTTAGTTAAATAAGGTTTTTACGCTGGTTGCCTGCAATACATGTAATCACTAATCATTTCAGGGAATAATAGATTTCATTGTTTGACGCTAACTTATATAACTACTCTACATTTACTACTATAATTTAAACTATTTGAGGAAGAAAGTTTTAATATATACTTGTGCTTGTGTGCTGTAGGCTGACCAAAATTACCGATATTTGTTTATACTACAGCTTTTTAAATAAAAAAAAATAATATTTAATAGTTTTATGAATAAAAAAGTTTGGTTACATCATGGTTCGAAACCGGGTTGTCTTAACCATTGATCTATTTCACCCATCAATTCTCGCACTAGCACTATCAGTTCCTATAACCTCTAATTTAAAAAAATATATATACATTATTGTTAATTTTATTATTTTATATGTTTTGTTTTTGTATCGTATCCGGTAACACAAAAACATACTAATAGTAGCTAATGATTTCGCGGATAAATGACGCTAAATGTCACTTTTTGAGTCCTGCACATAGCCAATAAAATAATAACGATGTTTATTGTTATTGATATAGTTTTTGACATTGTCAAAATTTTTGTAAGTGACAAACCAATATAATCTGAATGTACCTAAGAGTTTTTTAGGCCTGATCTATTTTAAAGTGTCTATTTCTAATTTTAGATTTAACAAAAAAATGCCTGATGGACAGTAAAACTAACAATTTTAAAAGACGTACGCCAAATTCAAAAAAGAAGGTGACCAAAGTAAATTCTAAGGAAAATTTATCCCTATCCGAACTGAAACTACGGTATCAGGCTTTGAAGAAGCAGAGTGCATCGTTGGATAGGGAAATAAAGGAGCTAAAAGTAAAAGGTACTGATTATTGTGAACCATAGTTTTATAGTTCTTCCCGTAATGATATAGTTTTTTTTTAAATAACCGTGGAGAAGTGGCTCATATCTAATTTTATTCTTTATCAAGATAGATCCAAAAATTTCAAGAAACATTTGATAATGTGATAAAGTAGGTAGCATATAACTGTTTGTTCTATAAGTTTGCTTGTTTGATAAGAATGGTAGTACTATTTGATAAATACATGTGAAGTTTCATATAGATCTGTTAAGTGATTCATATTTATACCGCTTGATATACAGCTGTTCAAATTTGGCGTGTTACAGTTATTTTTTTACAATAAAAAAAACCTAATCGTAAAGTAATAAAATTATGTGTGCAAGGTAAAATACCAAAACAAATTTATTAACGATTGCTCAAAGCATATAAGTACTCTCAATCATCATTTTAGAACAGTAAAAAGATAAGTTGCTGGGTTTAAATGAGGTCGTACAAGTCTTGAAGACGATCCACGTAAAGGACGTCTACAAAGTGTATGAACTCCAGAATTGTTTGAAAAATGGGTAATTGTCTAGAAAGTTGTCTCCACTCCGATTTTGACCCAAATTGGTATGCGGGGTTTTTTTGGGGCGCTGATCACGAATCTGAAAACAATTTTTTTCGGCAACGTTTTGTTTTCGAGATATTCATCATTAAAGTTGAAAAAAACTAACCTTATTTCACTATATTCTCCCTTCTTTATGCAACGTTGATTAAACACACTGAGTGACATCACTCCGGAAATAATAACTTTTTTAATGTTTATGGCATTGCACCATTAACAAAATTTTTATAAATCGATGATGCTTTATTGGTAAAAATTATTTTTAAAGCCAGAAAAATATTTTTGTTTATTATATGAAGTGACAGGCAGATATGTCATTCACTTTGGATGCTCAATTCGATTGCTGTTGATCGATTCAGTTTACAAAACGTGTTATTGAATAATACAACCTAATAGAAGGAGATAAAATGACATCGAAGTGCCGTACAATACCTGATTTAATATAATTTTTTATCAAACGAATGCAGCAACTGTCCAAATCAACCTTGTTGCCGGTGCAATCGAATCTTGGAACTGTTATATCAACAAATGTTTATATTTAAATCGATGTTGCCTATATTAACACAAAAACCAATATTTTTGAATAATTTTATTACATTTTCAAGATAATTTTCTGATTTTAATTTTTAAGATCTGGCAATTTGTTTACATTTTTCCAAAACAAAAACAAACAGATCACTATACCAAACACCCTGCCTACAAACTGGCGTTGCGTTAATTCTAGTCCTTGAGTTCGTTGTTTAGCACCATGTATCTTAGACACTATCCATTTTCGGAGCCATATTTGTAGAAACTTTTTTTAAATATGTTTCAATAAAGAATCACTTCCTAAAATTTGGACATATTATTATTGTAAACTTTTGGACCAAAAATTATTATTATTATTATTTAAATTGTGCTTCTTTTAGGTGTGTCTGAAGATTTGAAGCCCGAAATGCAAGCGTTGCATGAATACAATGACATTAAGGATGTGACTCAAATGGTTTTGGGATATTTGTCTGACGCAGAAAATTGTACAGTTGCAGAGCTTCACAGGAGATACGACTTACCTTTGGAGTAACTTATTAAATTGGTGAGTATAGTTTTTTTTTAATTCATAATAATTTAGGGGAAATAAAACTATATAAAATACACATAATTAAACAATGTCATTTTATTTATAAAGCTTTAACAAATAAAAATAAAGTGTAATCAACATTTGCTGCAAGAAAGATAGCATCAGATAAAAAAGTACTTGAGTTTCCTCATAGATAAGAGTTTGTGAAACAAATTGAATAAAGTACGTTTAAAGTTATAAAAATATAAATAGAAAAAAAAACAGTAACAAAAATATTGCCAGATACCAAATGAAGATTTCTCAAAAGTACCAATGGTTGTAAATTAATTGCACTTTAGTTACATCAGCTTGAATAAAGCTTACATCGAAAAAAAGCTTTCACACACAACCTAGGTTAATTGAGGCATGTAGGGTCTTAAGTTTTTACTTATTAAAATGGAATATTTTTCAGACATTTACTTTTGGTTACAACATGTTTAGGGATCCTATTTTCAGGGTGTAAAGAAGAGCTTTTAACAGGTTTTGAAGGTATTTACCAAGTCGAAAATAACGGCTCAAGTTCTAGAATAAGGTTTGGTAAAATTTAATAGATTTATCAGAAATTAAGTTAAAAGTCAATAACAAAAAAGCTACTTGCGTTAAATACCCTAGCTCGATTTTAGAGGAGAGAATGTTTTCTAAAAGTTTTTTGGATTTCCAGAGGCAAATGCGCATAGTTTGTGCACGTTTGCTTGTTCTATAATTTGTTTATTTATGTTTTTAAAAATCTAATAACAGTTAGCCATATAGTTTCTCCATGGATGTACATAAAAAAACATCGAAAAGTAATTCCATTTTGACACTCTAATCTTAAAAATCGTAACTCCTTAGTTTGATTAAGCTTTTGAGTACACAGTTATAGCAATAGATAACTTTATATTTTGACAATTTTTTCCTATATTAGATTTATCAAAAATATTCTATCTACAGTAATAGTGTTTATACTTAATGTATAAAATTGTGTGCTTATAAAGTTTTGGTAGTAATGAAGTTAAAAATATGTTATTCTGCGATTGTTATTAATTTCTTTATGACCTGTCAACAAACTTTGTCAATTTTTTTGAAGATATTTTATATTTAATTAACACAAATAATTACAGGAGGTTGTTTAATGATAATTATTACTAAAACTTTACACGAAATGTTAAAGAAAGGCTAATGGTGAAATTTTTATGTTATAAATTATCGCATGGTATCAACCCTTAAAATTTTTTATCTTAATAGAAATTCTAAGATGTCTCCCGTAACTAAGCAAAAAACAAACGGGAAAAAACTGAAGTAAAAGTTAGTAAAAAGGTCACATTCGCATAGAATCAAGGTATATTAGTTCCTAATTTTACTTTCTATTTTTAAACACATCTTGCCTTTTTTTCACTGCTAACAGATACCATTCAACTTATGTACAAAATGTTTCTTTCAAAATACGTTTTCGGGTTTAGCGTTTTGAAAGTGTTAAATTATATGATATTAAATCTTTTGACTCTCCTGGCTTTTTGCTTGTAATCTTTTACAGGTCTATAAAAAATTCTAAAAATCATCTTAAAATTTATTTTTGAAACATTAGAATCCTTAGTTAGTTTGTAAACCTATCGACTAAAATCACCACACTTGTAACATTTACATTCAGATGGTTCCCTTAATTTAACGTCCATGGAATTTTCCCCTTCGTTCGTTAGGCGCACACCGTCAGGATCATAGCAGTGAGTCAGTGTGATTACTCTTTCTCTTAGGTAACTTTCACGGCAACAGTAACATTCCTAAAAAAAATACAATTTTATTAACGAAAAACACACGTTTAAAAATTTTGAGTTCAACTGAAATCATTAGGCTATTAATTATAACTTGGAATAAGGAACAAATAATAATATAAAAAAGTACAAAGTGATATTTCTCATCATTTAAATTATCTTGAAATCTGCATTTTTAGCAAATTTATGTAGAACACTTTTTTTAATAGAACATTTAATTTCCTATTAATGTGGCACCTTCTAAAGTTGAAAAAAAAATTGTCCACAACTGTTTTTTAAGGCAAGTAGGTATAGGCGTTTACAAAAACAAATCTGTCAAAATCTTTAAAATGAGCTTTGCTAAAAGTATTTTCATTAATATTTGATAGAGATATGATTTTTTAAATTTTAAAACTTATCCATTTTTGCAAATTTTTTATATTTATTATGTAAAAAAAATATTTACAAATAAAAGTTGTCTCATAACCTTAATCGCTACCTCGATAAACTTAATGGATTTTGAAATATTCAGATTTTAAACCTGCATGAATTCAAGCAAGAGGTGGACATGTTGAACTGTCTTTAATTTTAAATGTTAGCCATTAAGGCAGAATTTTTCTTCATTTGTTTTTCTTACATCATACAAAAATGGAAATGTACAGGTTTTGGTATGAAGATATTTTTTGTAGTTATAATATTTTTATTAATCAGTTTTAAAATTTGACAGCAGGTTCGTGTTTATAGAGAGCTTATAGACATACTTTTTAAATTAATAGTCGATAACAATACTTTATGAAAAAACATATTTTCTGGTCGACTCCCTAAAAATACTTTTTTTTGTTAATTAAAGGTTGTACCTTAAGAAATCCGGTTGGTGTAATAACCGATGGTTGAACTTGACTTTTGCACGATCCTTCGCATTTATTAACAGCTACTTCACCATTGCAAGTCCTTTGCAGTCTTCCCAATTCGTCGAATTCCTCTAAAAAAGTAAATATCGAGTGTCATTAATAATAGAAAATGAGTCAATGACTTCTAAGAATACTGATAGTGCGTATTTGGAAAATTTTACTTAGTTCGTAAAGTTAGTAGGGTCTTTGACTATTTCGTGTATTGGAACAAAATATTTTGGGATCCACGTTAAACTGTAGGTCTATGCTGTGCAAATAATGAACAAATTACTGTTAAATATGACAACTGCACAGGGTGTCCCAAATTTAAGCCTCATCACTGCAATTTAGTGCCGATCAAAATAACACCTTATACATTTTAAAATTTCGAAAACTTTCAAAGTCTTTTGGAAATAAAAATGAAATCGAATATTCGCGATTTCATTTTTATTTTTGTATGACTCTATTTGAATAGATATAACAAAATAAATCTGTATGAGATTTACACATCGACGTTTCGTCTTTGAGCTGCTATCATCAACTTTGTTTTTTTAAATACGGTCCTGAATTTTTTTACGGATTTTAAAAGCTTCTAAGGTCCCAAAACCAATTATGTATCGCACTTAAGTAGATATGCTAGGGGCGTATCACCATCATAAGGGTTGTTTTTCCCATGTATTTCTTATGGGAGAAATTTCAGCCCCTAAAACACAATTTTATCGCCATCTTCCACCCTTACTCAAAATAGGGGTTGTTTTTGTAGAGTGATATATAGGGGTAGTTTTTGTAGAGTGATATCATCTAACCATACTAGCCGCCATTAAGGGAACCCCATCTGACGTCATCATGGTCATTGGGTCATTTTGGAAATAATTAAATACGTCATCAGCTCATCAGAGTTAAATTGGAAATAATTAAATAAAAACCTAGCAGGATTCGAAAGACCGTCCTATTGCTTTACAGCTCAGCGCGCTACCATTGCACCACGGGAGAATATTAGATATTGTTGTGAAATAGTTGAATAGTAGAAGTGACGTAAATAATTAAATAAATAATAACCTAGCAGGATTCGAACCACCCATCGCCTCGTCCTATTGTTTCAAAGTTCAGAGCTCTACCACTGAGCCCCGGAGATATTAAATTTTTAAAGTTGAAATAGATGTAATAGTAGCTGGCGTCATTACAGTAATTTCAAGAGTGACAGCGTCGTAGTAAAGAAAATTAGTAATTAATTACTATTGGTTATGGTTTACCTTAAAAACTCTTAAAATTCGTAATAAAAATCCAGGGCCGTATTTAAAAAAACAAAGTTGATGATGGCAGCTCAAAAATAAAAAGTCGGTGCGTAAATGTGATACCACTGTCTTGTAGAACACAAAAAGTAGCAATAAGTGTGTGAAATTTATTTTGTTATATGTATTCAAATAGAGTCATAAAAAAAGAAATCGCAAAATTTCGTGTTTTTTTCAAAAGTTTTTGGAACTATCTGAATCTGAAAAACTTTTACGGTGGCATTTAGATCAGCATCAAATTGCCCAACTTTGACTTCATTTAACCGACCTTGAATCTCTTCAAGGTCCCGAGATCCCAATGATGAAGCTCGAATTTGGGACACTCTGTACAGGGTAGCCCGATTAGTAAGTGTTTATACCTTTTGTCGGAAACATAGGTTATACAAAAAAAAAATTATAAAACTTGTTTATAGTAAAAGTATCTTTACTTTTATATTTTTTAGGTTTGTTACTCTTTTATATACAGGGTGGCGCACAATTTTTTTTTTTTTTTTTTGATAAAACACCTCATATTTTATTAAGTTTTTGTATAGTCCTTTTAAAGAAAAAAATTATTATTAAAAGAATTTCGTCATTGTGCACATCTTAATATTCTGTTTTTATTATGACTTCTTAGGAACCTCCTAAAACAGTTAGGAACACGTTTATAAGGACCTAATTCGTTTAATTAAATTTTATAACCAAAACCATGTTATATCATAAAATTGCAATAAAAGTGGCTATTTAAAATTACAATAATAACATAGTGCCTCATTTGAAAAAAAACTTGCGAAAAGTAACAGCTAGCAAACCTTCGCAACACTGCGTTGTTTTTTTACAAATTTTAGTTGCTGTAAATAAAAACGCAACAAACCTAAAAATATTATAAAATTAAATCTACTTTTACAACAAACAAGTTTTATAAAAAAACTTATAGTTAAAAAAAAAGGTATAGCCTCTTAATAAACGAGCCACCCTGTACATTTAATGCAAATTCTAAAAAAATAATGTTCCCATTTTGTTAAATAAACGCTATGTTTTTAGGTAAAATTTGACTTGTTTTTTGCTGCTAATACCATAAGAAATATAAAGTTGACCAGTTTCTTGTAAACGTTTTCTTGCCTATTTTGTATTTTCTGCATATGTTTTTTCCAATTGCCAATTACACATACAGATTCGATCATTATTTGAATCAACTCACCTTTTGTTATATGTATTTCTGATGGTAACGTCTCACATGATTCTTCCGTCAGTTCACTTACACAATATGCATACGAAACAAATAGAGTGAAAACTAAGAACTTTTTAAACGACATCACCGACGACTAAACGATAGAAAAATATGATCGATAATTTCTTATTTTGCAAAAGCAAATTGGAAAAAACTATAATATTTAGATCGGATAACAAAAAACCGTTTCTTTTTAAAAATAAAAAAGGTTTACAGACGATATTTAAATCATTGTTTTTTTTTCTTAAACCTACTTCCTCTAGTCAACTTCTGTTATTACCAATATTTTATATAAAGTTTTCCTTTTATACAGCTAAGTTAAAGTACGCTCACCCCTATGGTTATTATGACATTCCCTACTGTGGGGAACACGTTAACAGTTTTATGCTAAAATCTTTCCAACCTATTTAGAATGTCTTGAAAAAAAAAACATATTTTGTTTAGTAAGTATGTATATTGCTTTGCGATTGATAAATGATTTAGATTGGGATATTAAGTTTCTAGAAGCTAGTAAAATGTAACATTTTTATAGAGTGGATTTGGAATAAATTCAATAAATTTAAAAGAACTTATTTTTTCGAAAAATGCTTGGACTCGTCGTTTAGTATTTCAGATCGCGCTCTTTTAAAATAAAATAAATTAAATGCTTTTATTGTCATTCATATTTCAAAAGGACGTAGACAACGTCATTGTACATAATATACAAATTAAAAACATGTAAAAAAACTTAATCCTAGATACAAAAAGTGGAACAAAAATAATTTCACAACAAACAAAAATATATAAACATGTTCACAGGAATACTAATATTTAATCGACAAACAAACCGGGCGACAAACTAGTCCATATAGGAAAAAAACAATAATCAGCAATAGTACAGCAACTATGAATTTAAGAAGCGATACTAGAAGGATAAGAGCCACCAGGTAGGAAAAAATATAGGTATTCGTCTACCGAGTAATATTATTTTTTAATTAAATAACTTTAAGTCGCGTTTTAAAAGTGGTAATGCTTCTAATCCCTCTGATATCCGCTGGAAGGGCATTAAATATCCTAATGCAGCCCATCATTGCACCCTTACCGCACAAAGCCGTACTATAAGACGGAATGAAAAGGTCATCCCGACCTCTTGTTTGCATGTGATAACTTGTCAAAATTTTTCTTAAAATGGTGCGGATTATTTTTGGCGAACAATGCACAATTAAAAATAAACAGTGATGGAACCGTGAGTATGTTTATCTCTCTAAATCTACCCCGACAGGATTCGTTATAACCCATTTTAACATGGTTCTGACTGCTCTTTTCTGAGTTACATACACTCGAAAAGAATTTATGACAGACGACCTATACCAAAAAATGATGCTATATGAAATAATGGACTGAATACAAGGAAAGTAAAAGACTCGCAGAGTATTAATATTTACCCGATCTCTGAGATATGGAATTACATAGATTGGTGAACATATCTTTGAAACTATATAGTTAATCTGTTTATTTCACTGCAAATTCGCATCCAGGAACACCCCTAAGACCTTTACACAATCTACCTGTTTAATACTTGACCCATTTATAGTAGTGTATAGTGACTCAAGCGCATTACCCCTAAATCTAACTAAAACAGTTTTGTCACTATTAAGTAATAAATTATTCACAGAACACCAGTCCGCCATGTTCTGAGCAATTTCCATTGATCTACGAGAAAGGCAAACGGTATTCGGACCCGCTATGATACAAGAAGTATCATCGGCAAACTGATATAAAGATTGAAGGTTAACAAATTGATTCATTTCATTGGAAAATATAACAAAGAGAATTGGTCCCAATACAGAACCCTGAGAAACTCCCAGAAAAAAGAATTTGATATGAAGACGTATGAATAGAACATCGGGTTTGTGCATAGAAAAAGGTCAATGAATTTAACTATCTTTTTTGATTTTCTTCGCCTGTAAACTTGGAGCGTCGAGGGATGAAAATAGCACAGTTTAGATTATTGTTGAGGTCTCTAAAGATTAGATATTTGTATTATTCCTTAATTTCATTTATTGCACGATATTTAATCTCTAGTTTCTGTAGTTTATTATGTAAGCGCTCAATAGTAGCAGTGTATAACGTTTTAGAAAGTTATCCCCATTTTTTTCCAGGTTGATTTACCTATAAAGCATTCGAAAATATTTTTAAAAAATGTCTGACACGTCAGATGATATTCAGTCGGACAGACAGAATGATAAAGATGACAGTATTTGCCGAGATTTCGTCAGAGGTATTTGTGACCGAAAGTTTTGCAAGTACAAGCATGAAAATGAAATTCGGCCTTTAAATTTCTGTCACGATTTCCAGAACAACATTTGCCCAAGACTTAATTGCAAGTAAGTTTTCTATTTTCCTGTATTATTAAATTTAAAAATTCACGTTAATGGTAAGCCTGATCAGTTACTTTGTTTCTTAAAAATATAAAAGATAATTTGTAGCTTACACAAAAATCAAGAACAATCACCAAATGATAATTAAGATACATATCGCACCTCCGCAAAAACACTGGTAGATCTCAAACATTAAAATTTGCCAGAAGAAAGAAAAAAGATAAACGAGTTTTTAAATTAAACTTATTTAGTTTTTGGTACAGTTTTAAATTTCAAAAAAAATTCTTGGGTTTGTAATGATGGTCTAAGATGAGTATTCTCGAAGATGTTTTTCAATATTCTCGGCAATTTTGCTTTTACTCGCTAGGGAATCATCAATATAGGATTTGGCTAAACTGGATGACTTCCATCCTCTATGCCTTTTAATATTAGTGATATTGGTTCCAGAATTCGATAACCTGAGGACCTTCGAAAGCAGTGGCCCGTGTATATTTCTGGATTTTTCAAGGTACCTAGCAATGTTAGACGGTATTTTACCAAATGTATTGACACCAGCGCTTTGATTGGTGCATTTTTCTTTTCTATAAAATAGAAAAAATGGTTTTGTTTGTCGTCGCGCAGCCACATACTTTCTAAGCTAGCTAGGTTTGTCCTTATCTGAGTCACAAACTACAAATTTTCCCGGCTTATTGGTTTTGGTAGATTTTATAATGATTACCAGAATATCTTAATCTTCAGTGTCTTCGGTCGTCATCTTTATCATCTCCTCACGTCGACAAGCGCCTGCTATACCAAAAATTGTCGCTATTTTTTTTAAATAGGATGAGAGTTTATAATATTTGCTTATATCAACGTCCTTTTTAAATTTTATGATTCATTTTAACATCGAATATTTCGACCATATCGTTGATGGGGCACCAGGACTTGAACAAACTGAGCCTTTTTCTGTACCGTTCTTTAGATTTTTCTGGGAATCAGAGTACTATTTGCTGTGTTGATAGCCTATATGATGTCTTCTGAAAACCTTCTTTTTCAAACTATGCTTCTTCTCTATCAATTCTACTAAAAACTTGCAAAAATGATGAAACTGAAAAAAAGGCTACAGGTGTTGATTTATCAATGTTCCATTGTTTGACAGTTGCTGAAGCATAAAACAATATTTAATACCTGCTCCAGAACGAGGTGATGTGTATTTGACATTTTAATCACAACCTGCACCTAATTATTGTAATATATTATACCAAGGGGGTCAATTTCTGCACGATCATGGGAAAAGGTTTTTTTATCATCCTATTTTTTTTTAAGACTCTAACAGGCAATAAACCTAAATATCATTCACCCCATAAAGTCTAAAGTAACGCTGTTAAGGAACTGAGGTATTGCATATTACTTAAACACTACGACACTACACACGGTTTTGCGGGCGTGCGATATTCCCAAATTATTAACTAAAATACACTATTTATGTCGTCATATTCCAAATAAATATTTTTATTCTAGATTTATCCACTGCACAGCTGAAGAGGTAGAAGACTACAAACGAACCGGCGAAATGTCTAATCAAATTTTAGCAGAAGCAACGAGAAAAAACCAATTGCCCGGCATGCCGCCGATTTGTAATCAGTTTAAGAAAGGCTTGTGCCGTCGGACACATTGCAAGTTCAGGCACGTCACCAAAGAACAGGAGGAACAGGACATTCTGGAGCTAATACAGAATAATATTCAAAGGGCGCAGGGAAATAACAATATGCATGAATCTCATTTCGTTGGTATAGGCTCTCTTAATGGTAAGTTTAATTTGTTATGATAATACGGGCTTTTTAAAGGTTAGGCTTAAATATTTACAATAATTTCTAACTGAAAAAAGAACGGTTAAGTACGAATTAACAGTTTCCTGCAGTTATTTTCAAATTTGTAATAATATTTCCAGACAAGGGGTTGTAATGAATGAAGGCCGCATTTTAATATTATTAAAGAGTGGAAGAAAACAAAGGGGCTTGGCTCATAAGGAGGTTTGATCGGTCTCTTCACTTTTTGAAATCTCACCCAGCTAGGCTTGTTGAGAATAAAAAAGTGCTTTTTCCTTTTTTTAATTTACTTAGGTGCTTCAGAAACTGTTTTATTGAATCATGAAGATTTTCGTTTTTTTTTTTCGAATATCTCAGCCGCATTAAAATTTTTTAATTTCGCTTGCACAATTTTTTCAAGATATTTGGCTTGAAATTCAATTTTTTCTGCTTTAATTTTTTTAAGTTTTTTTTTTATTATAATTTTTAAAAGGGTGATACAGGGTCAAAAGGTTTCAAAATCTATTTTTTTTCGGTGTTTTTTGGAATTTTTGCAGAAAAACTTTTAATTTTATTATTTTTTTCTGAAGATTAGAAATTTTAAATAACTTTTGAATTGAAAAGATTTTAGATGACTGGTAAGCGATTTTTAAATCTTTATAATCCAAAAGTTATTTAAAACTTCTATTCTTCAAGAAAATAAAATAGTTAAAAGAAAATATCGAAAAATAGCGAATAAAAATATTTTAATACTTTTTGACCCCCTATCACCCTTTTAAAAATTATGAAAAAATTCATAAAGCTAGATCTACTAAAGACACGTCACCTATATTTTTTCATCACAACGTGGGTCAATAGGCTCTATTAAAAAAAGGTAAAAAAAATAAGGCCTAAAAAATATATTTCAAGCCAAAAATTTTTGAAAAAAATTATGGTTAATCACGCTATGAAGACCTTCAATTTTGCACAAGCAAAATTAAAAAATATTTTAATGCGGTTGAGATATTCGAAAAAAACGTTAAATCGTCATAGTTTCTAAAGTACCAACGTAAATAAAAAAAAAAAGAAAAAGCACTTCTTTTTATTCTCAGCAATACTAGCCGAGTGACTGATAGTCGGTTGATACTATTAACGAAAACCTTTTTATAACATATTTTGTGTGACTTATGATCTGTTCGCTTTAAATTTTGAAACTCAATAAAAAACCAGTTTTAAAATCTTATGATTATTGCGCAGATTTGAGTTTCTTTTTTTAAATTAATTGACTGTACTTGGTCATTTAACAATAAAGCGGCTTAACAGTTTTACCATTTAACATTGGGAAAATTAGGGTATCTTGCCATTTTTAATTGTGGCATTAGGTATACGAGTTGCGGCCAATATATTTCTCTCCACTAGATGCCGTAGTTCCCCGACCGACACATTCAAATTCCTGTTAAAAAACTGAAATAAAGTTCATAAAAATTATTTCACGACCAAAAGAACTTCTAGACTGTGAAATACCATTTAAGGTAGTTGTATCGCGACAGTCGTAGCAAAAAGTTTACGCTGGGGTATACACTACAGTCGGTCAGAATATTCGTCTTAAATTTAACTATCTATTTTTTTTTTGTTCTTGATTTGGATTTTTATTTTCCGAAAATATGTCTTCAAACCCGGATTTTTATGAAAAGAAAACGAATTGTCGGCGTAAGAATGATCAAGATTAGGTTTTGGTATACATTTTTTTGCTCAAAATCTTTCTCTTTATAAGTCCAAAAAAAACTGCCTGAAAATAAGGTGCAACATTGTTGTTATCCCCACAAACGGCCATAATCTTTCGATTTTTTTTTGCGCCCAACGAACTTTTACTCATAAAATTTGATTTACTAAAAATTGTTCAAAATCATTTAAGGAATGCGGATAATTTTTTTAAGAATTTTTGAACACATTTTCGGATCTCTAAAAAAATGGCCAAATAGAAAAGGTTTGAGACTTATGCAAAAAATTGTATAATTTCTTTCTAGATTTCGACAGACATGGTCTTTTAGCATTTATTAAGGTGAAGATCCCAAAGACCTTCTAATCTCTAATTTATTTATCCAAGGCCAGACACATTTTTTCGGTAAAATATTGATAAATACCGAAAATGTCGAAAATGGCGCTTTTACAGAACAAGGTTTTTTGTACAAAAAGTGCCATTAAGGAATATGGGTGAATTTTTTCAGAATTTTTGTATAAGTCTCAAAATTTTTCTTTTCGGCCATTTTTCCAGAGGTCCGAAAATGTATCCAAAAATTCTAAAAAAGATTATCCATATTCCTTGAATGTTTCTGAACAATTTTTATTGAATTTAATTTTCTCTGCACGTTTTATGAGTCTGTCCCACTGCGTCGTTTTTGCTCTGTTGTAAAATCTGGCAACTATATTTTTTAAAAGAACAATTAGTAAATTCTGACGCATGCGCGCTGTATACTTTATTTGCGAGTTAAATGCATGCGTTGTTTGCCAGATTGTTTTTTAATGCATTTCTTCCACGAGTTCAATGTGATCAATTTATCATTATTTATTAATTAATATCTTAAAAACTGTATTGTAACAATCAATGAGACTAATTTTTAAAAAATCCTTAGTTGTTTAACATTACTAATAAAATAATATATTGTAAGTAACATTTTCGTCATTCCGTATAGTACAGCGTATAAGAACCTTAAAAACACTGTATTTGCACTTATATCTCCGGAACTATATTGTTCATAAATTTCATTGTGCGCCAGTCGATGCAAAATTATTTAAAAAATAATCGGTATAGATTTAAAAAAGTGCTTCTCGTGATACCACTACCTTAACTATCGGTACTAAACAGGTGCTGCTTGATCCCTATGATTCAGAATATTTTTAAATTGTGGTTCTCAACTAAAAGATTTGTGGTTTTATATATAAAACATATTTTTTTTTAGGTGTACACCGACGCACCGGTGTTAGCTATGATGATTACCAGGATAGCGGTCTTCCCTTAGCTAAGAGACGATTTGCAGTAGCTGAAGAAATTTTAAATAGAGAACTTCAGTTGGAAGCGGACAGGACCCGGCCTGTCTTTAAGGGTTATTTTGCCGGAAATCCTCCTCCCGGCGTACTTAACCACCACATGGATGCAAGGTAAAGCATTTTTTTTTTACCAAATACAAATGAGATACCAATGACGTTGATATTATAACAGAGTCTAAACAGTGCAGGTTGAAATAAAATAACATTTGCGTTTTTATGTTACCTTTTTCACTTTCGGTTCGAAATTAATTTCATTAGAAAATGTTATTTTTAGTATAAAATACTTGGATTGTTTAGGTTTTGACGGGATATATTTTAAATTTAAATATATTTTCAGGACTCTAATGCTTGAGGAAGAGAATACCCTTCTGCATAAGGAAATAGCTCAGTTAAAAAGACAAGTAAGTACGATTTTGAATATAATGGGACTTTGTTTTTTACATCTCAAGTTTTCCTGTCTAAAAGTTTAATAGGACAGTAATTGTGTGTAGAATTTTATTGTCAAATACGGTGAGAATAAAATTAAGATTAAATTTCGGTTTTCTTTGTCATGGAAGGGACGCTAATTCGCCAAACAATTCACCAACTTCTGGTGTTTGACAATCAACTTGTTTAAATTGCTCTTTATAATATAAAGTAATCCACACATATATACAGGTTGTTCAAAAAATGCTAGGCCAAATTTCAGGTACTTTCTTATTGAAAAATATTTAAAAACGTTTCCATAAATATGGGTCCAAAAATGCATAGAATTTAAAGTACTAGTTTTTAAACTAAAAAAAAATAGGCTTTTTGTGATTATCATAAATACCTTGTAGCCGATTTTCTTGAAATTTTTCTATGTTATTTCTAGTAATAAGGGTCTCTTTTAAGCATAATTAAATTAAAATTTTTAAATCCAGTGGCGTCTCAGGGAACACCTTATCGAAAAAAATTGTGAAAAAAATGTATGTCACTGACTTTTTACAATTTTTATATATTTCTTTTAGATTAGGCAACTTAAAATAAAACTTTTTTGTTATTTGATATTTTTTCCTATCTTATTTCGTTTTTGCGAAAAAAAAATTAAAACCAATATATTGCAAATCTTTAAACCACCTAATAGTTCTAGTTGCAAATTAAACAATTATAAAATATTACACTTATCCGCTACCACCATATATAATAAAAATGATAAAAGAAAAGAGAAGGATGCTTAGAGAATATCAGTTAAATCAAGATCCACACATTAAAACCAATATTAATCAGTTTAGTAAAAATATCCAGCAAATGATCTTTCAATATAGAACTAACAGTTGGCTTAACACATGTCAAGAAATAAATGAATCTAATGGAAGGAATTTTTACCAAAAAGTCAACAAATTAAATAAATATTAAGTGACAGCAACAATTCCACAAATTACAGAAGAAGGAGTCACATACTCAACAGACATGGAAAAAACGAACATTTTTCTCAAGCACTACCGAGAACATTACAGCCCAGAAGCAAATTCAAACTTTGACGAAGAAAATTTTGGCATTGTAGATAATTGGTATGAGGAGTATTTTAGTTCAAATTGTGATAATAACCCAGATACTATGGTAGATGAAAACGAATATTTTAATATACTTCATCACCAAAAGAATACCTCTCCAGGACATGACGGAATACCATGGATAGTACTAAAACAGCTAGATAAACGCATTCACAAGTATATTATAAGTATATACAATTTTTGCCTAGCAAACAAAGTTTTCAGACGATTGGAAAAAAGGTATTATAATCAATATTCCCAAACCAAATAGAACCATAGCTGTACTAAAAACTACAGACCCATAACACTGTTACCTGTGTTAGGCAAACTTTTCGAAAAAATAGTATGTAACATGATACAAACTCAGACATCTCAATACCTATTTACCAATTTGGCTTCACACCACAGAGTAGCACCATACATCCATTGTTTATTCTTACATCAAATATACAGAGTGAAAAACACAACAACAAAAAATCCGCAGCATTATTTCTTGACATCAAAAAAGCCTTCGATAGTGTCTGGCATAGGGGTCTCCTATTTAAACTTAAAAAGATAGGTATTTCTGACACACTTATAAGGCTCGAAAACCGCAGACTATCTGTTAGAATTAACCATGCAATATCAGAAGAATTCCAACCCCAACAAGACCTCCCCCAAGGATCAGCACTTTCACCCCTTTTGTACAATCTTTACTGTAATGACTTATTACCACTTCAAAACACAGATTCATATATACTACAATTCGCCGATGATACAGCCATTATAGCCCATGGTCAAAACCTAAACAAAACAATCCATAGCCCTCAAAGCCAGGTAAATAATGCACTGAAATGGTTCAATAGATGGAGACTACAAGTCAATCCAATGAAATCTCAATTTATAATATTTAACCATACAATTTCTGCACTATCTCCTAAAATAAGAATTATGAACACTGAAGTTGCCGCAACATCCACTGTTAAATATCTTGGTATTACGCTTGATTCCAAGCTCAACTTCAACAATCATACAAAATTAGTCAAGAAAAAGATGGTCTCAAGAGCAAAACATTTTAGAACGCTAACCTACAGAAATAGGGGCATCGCAATGAAAGCAGCTACCCAAATCTACAAAACAATTTGTCGACCAGTCATTGAATATGGACATATACTCCTTGCAAATGCACTGAATCCAACCTGGAAGAACATATCCACTGCAGAAACCATATCACTAAGAACTTTAACCAAAATTAGGCATCCTAACAACCCACTACACAATCCCTCAAATGAAAGCTATATGTCAATACAAAAATCCAACCCATTAAAGAGAGGACCCAGGTGCTAGTTAAGAAGTTTGCTAAAACTCCTCATAACAGGCACTTATTAACAGCTCATTGTAGGGAAAGGACCAGAGAGCATTCAAAATTCCGCCATCCAGAACACACCTTATGGGAACTCTTCAACAGCTATACAGCTAACTAAAAATTTTCTATCATTGACTATTTATATTCTATTTTCACTATACTTAATAGTAATATTATTATTGATGTTTTTTTTTTTATAAAATAATTTGTCAGTTATCTACTTAATATGTACATATTAGCTAACACACATTGTCTTGTAAATATAATGGGCTGAAGGACTTCGGTCGATGGCCTTTTGAGATTGTCTCAATAAATTACTTATAAATAAAAAATAATACATATTAGTACTTACACAAGTCAAAATATAAAAATATCAAATAAAACATTTCTAATATTAGAACGTTATCACTTAAACACTAAATACAATTACATTTAAAATATTACAAAATCTAAAAAATATATATAAAAATTGCAAAGTCAAGAGCATGCATTTTTTTCACAATTATTTTCGATAAAGTGTGAATTTCAAGAAAATCGGCTACAAAGTATTTAAAAAAAAATTACAGAAAACCTATTTTTTTAAAAAGTAACACCCTGTATTTAGAAATTGTGTAATTTTCGGAGCCATATTTATAGAAACTTTTTTTATATTTTTCAATAAGGTATCACCTTATGAAAGGCTGTGCATTTTTCAGATATCCTGTATATGAGCTTTATGTATTTTTGGTTGAGGTGGATTCAATACTTATATGTTCTCTTTAGCGAATCAGAATATTGATGCCATGTGGGAGGAAGAACATTGTCATTTTTCCTATAAATTTTGTTTGCCTTTGCTACCCAGAGAAAAGATTTATTTCCAATTAATAATAGACATTTCTTTCAGTGGAGTTACAAAGTTGCGGTCAAGCTACTAACTTTTTAATCTAAAGAATTTTATGATTTAGTTTCATCGGCGTGTATATCCTTTGAAAAAAATATGTCTACCATAAGTATTGTTTATTTCCAGAAATACAAATTTATTGTATTCATAATCACTGTATTATTCTGCCATGTAAGTGACTTTTGTTCAAAATTATAGCACACCATTGTCCTATTTTTGTAATAAAGTTGATATTATTGAGAGAATTTTATTAAAGATAATCCTGTGAACTACGAGTTTGGCGATAATAAAATGAAATAAGTCATGGAGTTGTCTTATTCCTTATTAATTAAACTTTTACTATATCAGTAACCTATAAGATTATTATTATAGTTTTTGTGATTTTCAGGTACAAGACTTAACTGCCACGAATGAATTCCTTTTGGATCAAAACGCCAACTTACGGGTATCAAGCAAACAAAATACGGTTAATATGCCGGCCGTATCGTTGACAAGTACTAATACTCAGCCGCAAATGATCAGAACTGTAACAGCTAGTGTTGCCACGGTTCCAGTAAGTTTGGCAACAGTAACTAATTGCAATCCATCGATCGCTGGCTGTCCCACTGTTAGTATCGCGTCTCCTGCGCAAATTTTGGCGCCAAGTCAGCAGATATTAGGTAAGTAAGGCATTGCAAGGAATAATGTATTTGAATATCGCCGAAAACTCATTAACATATTTCGACATCAAGAGTGTTTTCTTGAACACGGAGTGTATGTGGTGTAAAATGAAGTCGGTTTATACAATTCTGCAGTACACAAAGTCTCGCTGCGGATCTAGCATTTCATAAATTTACTTCCAGAAATCATGTTGCTTAATATAAAAACTTTGCTTATATCTTTTTTCAGTTACAACGAATCCTGCTCAGCAACTAGCATTAGCAACGTCAACCCAACAGTTAACGTCCCAGGCGCAGCATATGGCCAACCAACACATGGCGAATCAACAATTAGCCTTAGCTAATGCATCACAACAGCTGACAAATCAATCACAACAACTAGCACTTGCCAGTAATCCACAGACACATCAGCAGCTAAACCAGCAATTGACTTCCCAAGCCCAACAACTAGCTAATCAACAGCTAACTTCCCAAGCCCAGCAGTTGGCGCTAGCAAATACAACACAGCAGTTAACGTCGCAGGCACAGCAACTGGCTCTAGCTAGCACCACGCAGCAGTTAACAAGTCAAGCGCAGCAATTAGCTTTGGCTAACGCTCCTCAGCAGCTAACTTCTCAAGCGCAACAACTGGCACTGGCTAGTACAACTCAGCAGCTTGCTGTAGCTAGTGTACCGCCTCAACAACTTACTCTAGCTAATACTAGCCAACAACTTCTTGCGGCGCAGCAAAATCTCGCTGCTTCGACGCAGCAAATGGAACAGTTACATAGAAATAATCAGATTACGGCGGCGATCAATACGTCACAGACTATCGCGATGTCTAATGCGTCACAACCGATGGTGTCGTACCCCATTATGACGCAAAGTTTGAATCACCCGCTGGCGCATTAGCAAAGAATTTTGTTGTTGTTGGGCGAATAAAGAGACCCTTTTTTAAGTTATGAAAAGTTGGAACATTATGTGTAACTGGATGTGATTTTTAGTTTTAAAAATACTAAAGTAGTTTTGGCGTAGTGAACTTAGTCAGTGTTAGTTTTGAGAAAAAAACAGTTCTTTATCATTAATTATGTAGTTTCAGGGTTATCGGAAAGGATGATTTACTGGATGTTTCTTGACACTATCGGTATTACCGTATTATTCTGGAAATGGATACGGATATTATGAGGTTCGACAAAAACAAGTATGATCCATTTTAAACAAAAAAGATCTTGTCTGGCACGAGATTATGCCATGGTTTTGGATAGTTTTTTTATTTATGTGGTTATCTTTTACCTTAAGAACACAGACGGTTTATTTACATTAAAATCCTTTGAAAGCAATATAAACCCGTCAGTTCAATGGATATTTGGTTTTACCCTGGCATCATCGCATTAAAGGGCGCACTGACGACATAAATTTTGCGCAGACTGAATTACAGTGTAGTACACCTCATAAATACTAATGTTGCCAAAAATAATTCTAAAAAAAAATTAACGACAAACTTATTTGCGTGCTTATTAACTTTGGGGCGATTTAAAAAAAAACTGATACATGTTTACATAAACAATAGGAAAATTCCCAGGATTTTAAAAATGCTCTTCTGTGAAAATATAAAACAAAACCAAAACGGGATTTTGCTAATTAAAACTTAAACCAAAAAAAAATGTTCAATTTTAATCATGATTACCATGGTCTTTGTTAATACATGTATAGTTTGTATTGTAATTTTTTGGAATATTAAATTCGAGATGTTATCTGCACAGTAAATGGGACTGTAAAAAAACTTCCCAAGAAAAATCAAATTTAGAACAAACTCGGTACAATTTTTCATTACAAAGGTATAATAGTTTTTTTTTATGTCACCAAAGATATATCCTGTGTTCAGGGACAAATCTTTTTCAGGCTCATTATATTATCTACTTTTCAGCAATGTTTCAACAAGGGGTTGTCACAAAAAACTGAAAAGTAATTAATACGTTAAATAATTTAAAAATTCTAGACGTCTTCCAATTCGCACGTTAATCTTTGTTTTAAACCTTTATTTGGTATTACGTTAGTATTATTCGCCCTTTTTAAAGACGAATCCTAATTTTTCATTACCCACAATTCAATTTCACATGACAAAAAATGATGTGATGAGAAAGCTTGGCAACATAGATTCCTTATGACACCACTTATTACAGGACTCATGTTGCTGGAACTAAAATCAATATTCTATATTTTATTTAATATTGGACCTTTAACTGTGAAATGCCTCCATCTCTAGCCCAGCTGCAGTTGTAAAAACCAATAGCCTGAACTATGAATAGGACTTAAGGTTGTGGATAAAAGGTCAGGATTGCCACCTACCAGGAAAACCTAGATGTCAGGGATTTAAGGTCTTTCAAATATATCAGGGAATATCATAAAATTTAACCAAATGTCATAAAAATCGATTACATTAAAATTAAAATTATTTATGTGTTAAATAATCAGTTACAATATTTTTACATACCTAGAATATTTTTGATGTAATTTAATACTGCTTAAAATGCTTCATACTTCCACATGTTAAAAGACATAGATTTATACCTGTACTTGTGACACTGAGGCGATTGAAGTAGTTATAATAACTTTACTATTGGAGTAGGAAATTATGAGACTTTATAAATATTTTTACTGCGGCTAATTAAAGTTTAAAAAGAAATAATCAATATCAGGTTTTATTTTTATGAATTTACAGACGCGCATACCTAAGGAAAAATATTTAATATATAGAAAATTACTACATTTAATTTATGACGCCCAGAATTATTTTGTATTCCTAATATTGTTTCTCCTAATTCTAATTGCCGGTTTATAAACTTGACGTTTTGTTGGCGTTGCCGTTTCGCTTCAGTTGACGCTGCCATCACTACAGTTCATAACTTGTTCAATTTTTAAACTTGATGTTGTCGTTCCTAACCTTCAATTTAAGGTTTAACTGTCAAAGTCAATACTGCTACTTGTCACTAAACCCTTTTCAATTTTGTTGATGTTTATGTACTCTTTGGTTTATGCTTATTAGAAATTATTTAAATAGAATATAAAGCCTGAAAATATTAAATATTACAACAAATCCACAGCGCATGACTGAAAGAAGCACTCTTATTGGTAGAGATAACGAACGTCAGCGAACGACCAACAATAAAAGATAAAACTTGTTCAAATCTGACGACAACTGAACTGCAAGCCAACTGCAGCATGAGTTTAACCTGAGAACGGGAATTGCAACAGCAGCGGTAACGTAACGTCAATTTTTATAAATTGACCTTTAAGTTCATCTGAAGAAGTAAATCAGATTAATTTACACTTCAGAAAACTTGGCATTTATATCAGTGTGTGCTTTTCTGTTAAATTCAACGTTTCTTTATTGTTAATTGCCGATTTTTTCCAGTTTTCCATAATTTTGAACAATAAAATTATAAATTCGCCTTTCAACAAAGATTACGATGATTTCAAAAAGACTGAAAAAAGTTGTGCAAAAACTATAAATTTATTAGTAGTTTTTGATTGGCTCAGCTAAACAGTTGACACATTTTATGGTAACTGTTACCTTTGCTGAGCATTTTTAAATTTGCTTTTAAAAGTTTGTTTAGGCAGGCTAACAAAAAAGCATAATACTATATGGTACAAAGATAAAAAAAATGGTGGTTGCTAAGAATGAATATTCACTCGCGGACAAACATGTTGGCGGTAATTGTTAAAGTAAGAACATGGGGTATTTGTCCGTGAGTACATCCTCCCAAAGCAAAAAAAAAAATTTCAGGATGTTAGTCCTTTCAACTTTTGTGTCTTTAGTTAGGAGTTTTTTAAATGCTTTAATAGAAATTAGGGTCAAGAACCAAAAATTTTGACAGTATTCCATTAACACATCAATATGTGAGATTAATGTGTTATATGTTAATAGTATATCCCGTTCATTTAATATTGGCAGGGTGCGCGATGAAAACGACATCCTGACGGCTGCGTTAAATCATGCTTGAAAGCCGTGGGAGAGATGTAAGATTATTTATAAAATTTATTTGTTTTTCGTAAATAAATAATATATAAACCTGATCAGCACTGTAAATGACTGTTGGATAACATTACAAATGTCAGAATAACTTCTGGTTAAATCTCCAAGGTGAAAATAGGCGGAATTTCTATGCAATTTTTAGGCTATGTCAATGGGGCGTCATAACTCAAAAACTAGCGAGCTCCGTCAAAAATCAGCAATTGGTCTGATAAGTTAAAAATCACCTGACAAACTTACGAGTCTAGGGCTTTTCCAATATTACTTAACATTAATATATACTTTACTGACTTAAAGGCTTTTCAGCCATTTTCTCTATTCACAATCACAGAAGACTACACAGACACTAAAGTCAGTTCTGCAGTCACTTCTTGATTACTTATCCTATTAAAAAGAACCTTTTTCTTTTTAAAACTCGTAAATCATTAAAAAAACACTTTAGGAAGAGACAGGAACATACGGTACACGGCAAGAAACGAGTAAGTTTTTCTTCTTGTTACGTCAAATTCGAAAATTGTGGCTAAGCCTGAAACCCGAAAGTCGTTCGGCTAAGCGGGAAATTTGAATTCAACACTTTTTATCTGCGTGCATTTATCCATTTTTTCCTTTTTTCTAATTTCCAACTAGCATTTGGAAACGTATAAAATTTGCAGTTACTATTTCTGCCAGTATTCTTACATTCAATTACACAAAAACTATAATGCAACATTTTTAATATTTTTATCTAATTGTTTACATTTAAATCAAGCACGATATAACCACAGCGAACGCTGCAATCGATTCAGCTGTCTCTACCATAGACTCCGCTCCCTGCCAATAGTTACAATACAATATAAGCAATGTTCTTAAAAATTGCGAGAGGATAAAAATTACATTAGACTCGCTCTAGGTTTACCAATTAAAAAGTAAAATTCTATAATTTACCAAGATGCCCATATTAGGTGAATGGGGTATAAGAGATTGGGTTACCATTTAAATGGGAATAACCGAGCACAGCTGTGTACTGTTGAGCTGAAGCTACTACAAGTTCAAAGAAATTTGTGTAAATTGTTTATTAAGTAGAATAATTAAGGCATTTTTAATGTTGCCTCTTGTTCATTTGACCTAAGCACTGGTGCTAGGTATTTGACACACATTTTTTTTCAGTTCTGTAAGCAAAGGAAATTGTCTTCTATTTTTCAATTATCAACTAAGGCATTCTAAACTAAAGCGCCTAAGTATAGTATATAAAATGTAGGTTTTATTTATTTTGTATACTTAAAGACCTTAAAATATGCTTATAAAAATTTGAAGAATCAGTTTGTAAATATTATATGAATAAAGTTATTTATGTGGAAAAATTGGTGCTTTTTTCGTATGTCACTATTTGTGTTATGCGGTTACGCAGAATTTCAAGTTTGTCTGATCTAAATTATACTTAGACATTTATAACAAGGTTTAGCCTACCTGAAAATGTCATGAAATTAGTAACTTAGGTTGAAAACCTGGAATAGTCAAGAAATTTTTAGATGTTTTGCATAAACCTAGAAAGTGCTGTAGCTACCTGAAAATATGCTTAAAATTTTGCAGAATGTTGTTTTACAAATTCTTTTGTACCATTTAATTTTAAATAATTTAGAAATTTATTCTTAAAATAGCATGTTCATACAGATTATAAGAGACAAATCCTAGAGTTTAAAAAATGTTTTATATATATATATATATATATATATATATATATATATATATATATATATATATATATATATAATATATATTATAATATAAAAAAAAATATATATTGTTTGCTTTATATCAAAAAATAATTTATTTTAAACACGATAAATACTTATTCGATTCCCATTGTGATTGTTACTGAATGAATATTAAATGCGTAGACGTTCACTACACAGTAAATTAAACCGTTAAAACTATTTTTCGAGAAAATACCAAATTTAAATCATGTTTTTTAAAATCTATTGTAACAAAGGAAATTATTTACATCCTTTTTCAACAAAAACCAGTAAATTTATTAATATGTTTTTAAAAACAATTATTTAACAATACTTTTTTTTTTGCCCTTTCAAAGATATATACTTATTGGAAAATACTAAAAGCTTAATTTTACGTGACAAAGGACCATGGGGATACGTCTGATAACAAAAATTCGTCAATGACACCGTTTATTAAAGGTCGTATGTTGCTTGTACCTCAAAATTAATATTTTAATATTGTATCTACCACCGTTAGACGCTTTGCTTAGCGGAAGTTTATAGAACGAGTATCCGAGGCTAACCCCACTTTTATATCTATCTCCTTTGCCTGTATATGGTAACAGCCGAGCTGTGTTGTGGTCGATATCCTGATCCATGCATAGAACACTGGGTCTGAGTTGTAAGGCGTCTTGAAATATATTATTATTGCATAATAATAATTCAGTATATAGTATATTAGTTCCGCGGAAGATACTATAACTAGTTTATGTTTTGGGTCGTATTGAATGCAGATTCTAAAGAACCATTAATATAACTTACTTTTACTTTTGTTATTCGTACATTTCACCTAAACTATCGAAACTGTTTTTTTAATGGTTGTGGCGCAGTGGCGGCTGGAGATGCAACTGCGCCGGAATTGGGTGAAGAGATACCCGCACCATGGTTAAATTAATGTTCTATAATATTATTTAAGCGTCTCATTAGAAGTAATCAATCATATTTTAAATTGTAATAAACAACTGGAAAAAAAATTTATAACATAAATTTAACAATGGTGCCGGTACCTCTTCACTCAAAGGTCAACATCAGCCGCCGCTGTTGGGGCGTGTGCGGAATGCACTAAATAAATAACTGCTGTCCCCTACTTGATTTCAAATTAAAATATAGTTTATGGTTTTTTAAATACCTTTAATTTTGAACTGATTATTTCCATTTAGTTTATTTATAAAATTTTGGTTTTTCCATATTTCAAAAGATTCTAGAGCTTATATCAAATTATCGAAATGATCCAAAACCGGACAACATATTAAAACAAAAGCTCAGATTACCGTGGTATCTTGACGTGTTTTAAATTTTAATAATTATCTGCCATTTTTCGTTTTATTTTTTAAAATATTTATTCATATAGTTAACAAAATGCTGGAGCTTAAGTCTTTATTATCGATAAAATTAAATATATACTTCTCTAATACAATAAAAATATACAAATATTTGTGTTATATTTAATAAAAATGCTTGGCATTACGTTTCAAAAAATAAAATACAATACCAATTATAATATACTACTCTAAGATCCGGTCGCTTGAATCTGCAGGTATCTCTTTTTTTTTTAAACCTCATTTTCATGAATGATACATGATAGAAGACTAGATTGCAACAGGGTTACCTGTTAAAATTTAGCCGAAAATACCTTTTTAATTCATATACCGGGTGATGCAGGACCATGTTTCACCCTTTTTTTTCTGCACTTTTCAAGATTAAAAATAAAACTTAAGGAAATCATATGTCAAATTTGACGTTTTTTGACAAATCACTTGACTTCTGGTGAGATTCAATTTGACGAGACGGCCTCAACTTTGAATTTTTAAATGAGACACTGTATACTTTTACATTCTGCATCCAACGTCCATATGTCAAATTTTAACAGGTTTGAAAGTGTTTTTAAAATTTTTTAGCTGTCAAAATTTGACAAATGGGTTACAGTTAGACGCAGAATGTTTCAGGATTCCAAAAGTTTATTAATAAACTTTTTCTACCCACGTAGTCGTAAAATACACCTTCCATGAGAGGGCTTATGTAAAAAAAGTGTACACTATTTTTGAATAACAGACCTTATACTCTTACGTATGATTTATGAAAAATAGGCTTTATCAAAAAGCAAGATACCTGCAGATTTAAGCGGCCAAATCTCGTACTTTACATAATTACAGAAAAAAATTATATAATTTTTATGATTTTTCAAGCTCTTAATATTTTACAAATATATATTACTTTTAATTATAAGATAATATTTATAAAATTTAGACCAATTGCTTTAACAATGTGACTTAGAACATTGGAAAACTTAACCTAATATAATTCAGTATTACAAATATTCAAAAAACATTATTTAAATATACTTTTATGCTTTCCCTAGGAATATGGCTAGTGGGAGTATTAGCGCTGCCAACAGAATAATGAGACGTTAAATTTTGCCTTAAATAAGAATATTTCTATGCCTTATTAATGAGTTTAGGCGTTGAAATAATTATAACCAAAATAAATCGGTATTTATGACTGTTTAAGGAGAGTAGGGTTGAGTTTGGTTATGATGTATTATTTATGTATTTTATGTTCAAGTTATTACCAAGTTTTGTCATTTAAACCAATTATTATCGCGGTTAATACCGTAGAATTTTTGGTAGTTCAACTAAATTCGATGATTATGTATACAACGACCCTACACCTTAAACTGTTTCTTGATTTTTTATTTTTCCATCTTAGTAAGAAATAACAAGTTAGGAGATTTATAAACTAGAACTTTTTCTTAAGCTCATTAAACCTTCGTGTCAAATCATCAAAGTCTATCTCATCATCTTGGTTACTGGGTCCCGCAGGTGGGTTACTCGGAACAGACGGCAAGTCAGGCAATTATACTCATTGTTCATTTTCGTTCTTGGGAGAGGTTTGGGCTTATCATCCGTGTTCTAAAAATTAAAAAATATATATTCTTAAGTAAACATACAGCCCATTAAGTATGAAAATGATACTGCACATACTCCCAAGCCATGTATGATATAAAAGCCTTCATTTTGAGCCTCTGGAAATATGACATACTATACATGTTACATATATAATAAAAAGGTTGTGATTATTTAATATAAAGCAAAGGAACAAGATTGATGGCTAGATGATCAACCTGTAATTTATGTTTTGTTTCGGCAAAATTAATTAAACGTCGATGTCTACTAAATTAAAAATAAAATTAACGCGATATCCTAACAAATAACATATCTTAGGCTCTTTTTTTAAAGTATTAATCTATTTAGGTACGTTCTGTATAACATATTGGAAGCTGCTAGAGAGGAATTATATTTGGTAATTCCTCAGAACAGAAACAGTGGGGCCATTATTAAGGCGAACGGCTTTTCCTTATGCAAAAGTTGTAGGAGGTGCCATGGGCCCTTGTATAAATTTATTTTAAACTTTAAATACGTTAAATTTCTTTCTTTGCCTATTAAAAAACCATCTTTCAAATATCTTTTTTTTTAAGTTCACGTCTGACCCTTTAAAATTATCGTCAGGTCAAAATGTCGCGTGGCGACACAAGGGTTGCCGAGTTCCAATATTAGCTTTTTTGATTCATTAACGTATTTCATTCAAAACAAAAACAATAAATCGGTTTAATGTCAATTAAATGTGCTATAAAATAAATGTAAAGGGTAATTACACCCTAAAAATCCATCGCCATTATCACAAAGAAAACTTTTTACAAACACTGGTTGAAGCTCCAAAAATTGTTCATTATCGTTTGAGAAAAACATCTGGTAAGTAATGATGATTACCGACTTTTTGAATCATTTTTTGTTATTCTAACCATAGTTATTGACTTTTTAAACCAATGCAATACGTTTTTTGTTGATGTGTTATATCAAACGAAAATAAACAGATTATAGTATTCTACTTTTTAAATAAATAAATGAAAACGGCACTTATCCTATGAATGAAAATTGGTCTTTTATTCACTACGCTTTCATCCAAGATGTAGATGCTTAGCCCTAGTGGCCGATGTCGATTAAGCATTTTGAACATGTGTGGTTAGTGCGTTGTAACGTGGATATCATTTTCGTGAGAAAGTTTTATATTTGCATTTTAAATTCTTGTAACTCTATTATAAAAGTTCGTATAAAAAATATTTGGAGTCATTATTTGGGTATAAAGGGTTATTTTTAGTCAATTAAAAAAATATGTATAAGGGCCTATTTTCCATGTATGGGAACAGCATTCCATGCAAAGTCTGGCTAGAAAGACGACCCTAAGCTTTTTAGAGCTGCTGTGGCTATGGTTATACTGTGATCATTTGCAAAAGTATTGGCCGTTCATAAGGGATTCCTTGGTATTAGGAGAAAAAAATATGTACTTGATCTGCACGACCTTAAATATGATTTTTCCAACATTAGAAGAGGAACAGAAATAACTGAAAGCGAAATTAACATGAGAATCGAGATTAAAATTAGAAGCAAATTCTTTAGTAACAAATTTTGCTTTTCCTTAGCAGTAGAAGTAATTTTATTTTTGAAGGTTGAGGGTGGAAAGAATAAGTACAGAAGTTTTAATTGATTCTTTTTGCAAAAGATCAAAAAAAATTACTGTCATTCCAGCAAAAGAGGACTACATTTATCGCGACTTTGAAACTTCATTAAATCTCAATGTTTTTTTTACCTGTTTGTATTAAAAGTTATAATAAAATATAATTATGACAAGAACAAGTAAATAGAAAAATCGGTCATATACACTTAATTTAAAAAGCTAAATCAAAAACGACAAAATCATGTACTTTATTCTAATGAAGCTGACTAAAAGATTAGTTTTATATAAGTGGAAAGATTATTTAAATTTTCTTCGGAGTATAGAAAATATATAGACATATCCTAATTATATCTAAATAATATTATATATTGTGAAGAAATAATCTATCCTTCCAACAATATAAATAAAACATACAAATACTACAAATGAAGGTACTGAAAATTAAAAAATATATTTTTTGGGATTGGTGTCATCTAGTAATAAAATATTATAATTAAAAGTAAGTAAAATTTAATTTAAATTTTCTTATAATTTAGGGTTCTGTGAAAAGGATATCTGTATTTGTAAGTAAAACTAAATTTTAATTTTATTATCTTTAATTATTATTTTTAATACTAGCTGACACCAATCCAAAAGTATATTTTTTATTTATATTGTTGCAAGGACATATTATTTTTTTCACAATGTACAAAACAATTTAGATTTTCTGAAACTGTTAGACAATGTTATGGTTTCAATAACACTAAAATCTTGGACTTTCATTGTCTTTATTTGTTTATTGATACATACACATGTATCAATGAACAAATAAAGGCAATGGAAGTCTAAGATTTTAGTGTTATTGGAATTTAGATTTTTATAGAATTTAAAAGAACTCGACACATTTTCTATATTCTGGAAAAAAGCCAAATAATCTTTCTACTAAAATAATATTTCCAAAAACATAAACCAAATATTAAACATAAATGATCAGTTCTATGGTAAAAGCAGTGTGTTTAGCATTATTGATGCATTTCTACATTTCATACCTCCAAATTATCATCTTTAGGTGAGGTATCACCAGTACCAGGTGGAACCTAAAATTAGTAAAAATTAAAAGGCTCATGCATTTAAAAATCTTCCAAATGCCTGCATTCTTTAATTGTTTCTAATATTACCTACATCTCTACACAATTTAATATATTTGGCTGGCTATCAGCTGAATATTGGTCCATAAAATAACAAAAAAAAAGGAAAACTGTCAATTTCACATGAAATAGCTAGGCTATAGAATCCTGAGTATGCCCTTACAGAGGTCTAAACGTCTAATCAATATTTTATTAGATTTGTACGCTATTTAACTGACCAATATCTCACTAATTTAGTCCAAATCCGTAAATCTTATTACTAAGCAGCAGCATATACAATAAAGAAAAAAATATAAGGATTTAATATCTTAAGGATAGTGTCAAAAAATATATTTTTAAGCATTATTATTTCACTACCCATACCTCATCCAAATTTTCATCTTTAGGTGAAGTTTCACCAGAACCAGAACCCTAAAAGCCATCAATTAAAGATTTATGTTTTAGTAGAAATAAATTTTATGAAGAATATAAACTACCCTCTAGCCTAAAGCGATTTCGTAGGGGCGGCCACCAAATTAAATCACTTAGTTATTGACAATCTAAAAAAATTGTGTGTGTAGTAACTACATGGCTTACGTATGACTATAAAATTATGGAAAATTGTCAAGCAACCTATAAGTGCTTAAAAAGTAGAATTTTACAGTATTAAACCGCCGATTGCGATAATAATTTACATAGATATGTTTTTTAGTAACTATAAACGAAGGTAAAGAGAAATTTAAAGGCCCCCACAGACCTCGTTCTTTTTAAGCAGTTTTAATCGTCGCAATCAAAAGCGTCGATTAACATTGCCAGTTTATGCGCGAAAACCGAACATTACACCGTCGGTGAAATTTTTAGCCGCGCTTCAAACCTTAATCGTCGATTCATTAAAAACGAAATGTGTGATGCAAAATGTTACGTCTTTCGTTGGATGACTTAAAACTAAATTAAGTGTAGGGACATAAAACTTTTAATCGTCCGACTGAGCAGTCTTAATCGGCGATTAAGAAGGTTAAAAAGAACGATAGTCTGTGGGGCCCTTAATACAATTTTCACCACTTATATCTGGTTTCGTATTAAAATTGACCGCTGCTGAAAAACAAATTAAAAAAACTGAATATAATTCAGAGAATTTGGATTTAGGTCACAGTCAGAAGATATAAAGCGCGTGTACATTATAAATAAAACTGTACCATCTAATTTTCTAAAACTGCTTTTATAAAGCATATCACACCTGTCTTGGCTTTTTTAATTTTTTAATTTTGGTTCGAGTATCATAAGTAATTTATGTTCTTTTGTGGTTACACATTAACTAAACAGACACACACAATTCTTTCAGTCTATTATCAAATAACACAACTAAGCTTAAATAAAAAAAAAGTTAGTGAAGCTTAAGCCAAGCAAAATAAACACATTACCTTGTTAACATCAGGAAACACCATGCTATAAGTAGGCAAATTATTATCCTAGAAATTAGAAATAAAAATAACTAACACTACAAAACAACAATATTAATCAGCAAAAACAAAATGTTTTAAAAAAGAAAGTAATACATTGATATTATAAAATGTTTATAATATTCACTGTCTGATCGTCAATTCGTCATACATTTGGCATATTTGACTATTTGAAACTATAGAGATTAATGTAAGTTTTACCTTTTCCGCAGTTTTTTTAACCAAATAAAGAAAAATACTTATGTGTTACTTTCTTTTAGGTAGTTTAAAGTTCCAAATTTGAACATATTTGCACAAGGTATTTTGTTGACAAGTGATCTATATAAGGAATGTAAAAGAAAAGAAAGCATAAAACCTTAGAAATAGGTTATAAAAATTCGTTAAACCCCAAGAGCCTTACATGAAATCAAATTATATAAAATTTTGCAAAATAGTGAACAATCATTAATTACTAAAATACCTGACCCCAAAATTGTAAGTCCAAAATAAAATATTTTTTATACTGCAGGGTCTTAAGCCAATAACAGTGCAGTATTGCCAGAGTGACAAATTTTTCAACTAAAAACTGTGGTGAATAAAACACTTCAATATATTAAAGAATTTCCATAACACCTTGCATGTAACTAGAACTACTACTAGTATAAGGCAAACAAAAAATAGTTGCATGTGCTTCTGCTGCTACCTGACTCTAGCATCTAGGTGCAAATATAATTTAAAAAATCTACATTATTTCCTTTTAAGCCTTTTAAAATTATTGTCTAATTTAAAGCAGGACTAGTGACAACAGCTATCAAAATATGCAATATAAACATCCAACATGGAATAAATTCTCTCTTATTAAATTGTCTGACTTTTCGGCGAATCCCTCGGACACGTTAACTAGTATTTTTTCTCGCGAATTTTTTAAGCCATAGCGTGAGTATACAGGGTTAGCCAAAAAATAGTTCTGGTGGTCGGCGTTATTTTTTCAGGTAGCAACCTCACTTTTTTATTTCATTTTCTTAAAGTGCACCTGAGAATGCATAGTACTGCCAAGTTTTATTTTTTCATTTGAAGCTATTTTTACGTGACGGCAATTACATTTTTATTAAAATTGAAAAAATGTCTTTATTAAAACTCATTAAACTTATTTTAAAAGGTGTTAAAAATGTTGTCCATTGACTTGTTGGCAGCAACCTAACTGTAAATAAAATTAATTTCTTACGTTCTGAATAGTATCAGGCATAATAAGTTAACATTTCATCCCTATACGATTTTTTACGGATATATCCGAATTGTAGCCCAAAAATTCTTGGAATAAATTAAATTTGAATAAGCCATGGCAAAATTGCGGCCTAAACGGAAAAGTTTACTGTTCCTCTTTAAGTGATTTATTATGTCTAAAATATAATTGGGAAAAATAAAAAGCCGCTTTAACTAACCAGAACTGAGGTTTTTAAATTTGTCTAAATTATCCCTACATAGAAGTTATTTACAAAATTTTAATAATTTTCAATATAGTATTTATTAGGGGCTGCAATAATTTCATCCTGTTTGGGTCAAACCAGGTAATCATTAATTACCTGAAAATTTTATTACAACCTCGGAAAATAAAATATTCTCCAAGTGTAATGCATTTCTATTGGGATCATCTTCTGCTAATTCCTGTACTATCCGGATTACATAAGGGTAATACTTATAAGCTTTAAGTACATTTTCTACAGAAGTCTGATATATTGCTTTCCACTGCAATCTGCTTTGTACTAATAAATGGATTCTCTTAAATTTTTTATAGTACATTTACTTTGGCATCATTCTTTATTGCAGATTACCTCTTAGTTGGTTACTTCTTAAATGTTCCTTTTGTCGAAAGTTTTCCATTTTGCTTACTGTACCTTGACCCATTCAATTTAAATTTCGATATTTCTCTCTAAATAACTGAACTACTTTCAGTTGGATTCTAGATCTATCTTCGTATATTACCATTATTAATATTTCAATACAATGAGCTTCATTTAAATGCCGCATTTTGAAGACTTTTTGAAACACATTACCATCAAGATTCAATTGCTAACGGCAAGTCAGTGAATGACATTGTCAACACAGCAAGCCTAAATACTCCCAATTTTAATGAAAATTTAATTTCCCTTCATGTAAAAACGGTTTGAAAATTAAAAAGTGAAACTTGACATGAATATGCATTTTCAGATGCACCTTAAGAAAATAAATTAAAAAAGTGTTGGTGCGATTTGAAAAAAAAGTTGACCACCAGAGCTACTTTTTGACTAACTGCATAGTCACACTATGGCTTAAAAAATATGTGAGGAAAAAAACTAATTAACGTGTTAGATGTATTTTTCGAAAAGTCAAACAATTTAATAATATAGAATTTATTCCATGTTAGATGTTCACATTAAAAAAGTACACACATTTGACATATATCTTACCATGTAATCTGTATTTGATTCTTTGGTTTCATCACTGACTGGTGGAATGTTATAAGAAAATGAAGGTGGTGGTGCTGAAGGACCCCCAGCTTTTTCTTGATTGGGTGGCTGTAAAACATGCATTTTATTAATCAGAAGTCAAAGACTAATTGGTGTTATTATTGTCATTATTATTACTTCAGATGTCTGCATTTAATTTTAGTTTAATTTATTTAATTACTGGGTAAATTGTATTATAAATTAACAAATTTTATTCCTGTGTAACTATTAATATTATGGCATTGTTAATTACTGATTAATGAAGACTATAAAGCTTTTGGTACTCACTGGATATGCGAATGGTAGTGGAGGATCAGAAAACATTGGTAAAGCTGGTGCTGGAGGATACCCCACAAAACCTGGAGGTTGAGGCATTCCACCTCCTCCTCCTAAATTGTTTTTGTTGTGGTCTGAAAGGTCAATAAGTAACGCATCATTACCTAGAATTATAAAAAAAATAGAAATATGCTCTGAAAAAATAATGTTAAAACAAGGCAAATACTGCAAAAGCAGCTCTCTGAGTTCTATTATCTCTTTATCACAAAAATTTCAATTTAAAACATTATTAACTCAAACAGATCAGTTCTAATTAATAGGGGTCTTTAGATAAAAAAAATAATACCACTGGTTAATTCCAAACTGATCACAGTCCACATTTTAAAGGACAATTTGCTTACCTTTCTCCAGTGCCATGATCTGTGGATCAGGCTCATATGGTATATTAAAAACCTTGGCAATCTCAATTACATACTTTTCAACTAAGAGTTTAGGTGGACTTTGTATGGACAACTTGTGTTTTAACTTTGCACTTATAGTTTCTACAGATTCGATACGACAAGCTTCTGCATAAGCCTGTCCATATTTGGCTGTCAACAGATCTGCTATTACTTTAATTTCCTAAAATTAGAAGCAGTATTTAAATAAATTGGCCACTAAATTTATTAGGGTGCAAGTAGCAAATAGTTTAGCTTTACTTTTTGTATTTACATATTAAATTTGACCAAAAAAACAAAATAAATCTTTACTTCATCAAAAAACACTTTTATTTTACACATTATGAAGCAAAGAACCACAAGTTTTTACCTGTATATCTGACTGCAGCCTTGGAGCAACCCATATTATACTGGATACAGCTTCAGCAATCCCTTCATCTAATTCTTTCATATTTTGTATAAGACCAAAACGTGCAACAAGTAAATCACAGTACATTTCTACTATTTCAAGAGCTTCAACCAAATAATCTTCCCTAAAAAGTTACTTAATAATATATTTTTTATAGCTGACACGCTTAAATTAAAAATATCACACTCTAAGAAATGTCTGTTATAATTCAGCAGCAACCCATCCACAAAAGCTAAACTGAAAATATTGAGCAAATGCATTAGCTATGTCGTCCAAATCTGCAAGTTCTTTCCCCCTGTATTTCATGACGCTTGGAAGACTGGAATCTTTAAGTTTTTGATGAAGAACCAAACATCATGATTCACATTTTCAGAAATAAGATGTTCAGTTTGAGTTACATACATAAGGTAACATGTCAATGCAAAACTTAACCTTTTGTTGAACATTCGAGTATCGAGTATGCCACATAGTGAACTGTTGTCCAGACTTTTTAAACCTCTGATAAAACTTATTTTTTTGCTCAATCATTTTTTGTAGTGCTTCATCAAACCATTTAATCAATATCAGATAAGAGAAGATTTACTGATAAGGGAAAGAAAATAAATGAAGTTTGTTGTCTATTTTATAGTAAAATGATGTAAATAATTTCAGCTTTTCTACAATTTTTCACAGCCTTATTACTTATCCAAACCAATATTCAAATCAAACACTACACATTTTACATATAAATAGGTTTAGCTGCTTACACTGGTCTTTAGCAAAACCTTAAACAAGGAAGGCTTTTTTTGTCTATAAGTAACTTGATGAGCAGAGAAGTAAAACAATTTATTAGGAAAAATGTTTCCGATATAATACTCGTACTTAACCCGACTTACCTAATTATGTATTCCACGCGAATCTTGGCCCTTTCAAATTTTCCAGCACTAATATAATCAGCAATTTCCCTCCTAGATTTTTCCGTAAGTTCGGATTTCTTTTTTTCCAGTAGTTTAAGGCGAGTAATCGCCAGTCTTAAATTGGTTTTTAGTTTGGTGTAGTTGGGTCCGCTTGAAAACATCTTGAAATGCGAAGTTTCAATCACTTGTAACAAATATTCAATAAATGGTTTAGTTTAAATAAACAAAAGTATTAATTAAGGAATGATTCATAATCATAAAAATAAACCCATGACAAATCAACTGTCAGTGTCACAGATCACAATAAATAAAAAATTAATTAATAACAAAAAGGGCGACCTCTAGTGGAATATAATGTTATTAGGATTTACCTTCGAAAATGTACCTACCTAGAAGCAGCCTTATCGCCATGTCATATAATAAAAGCGTGCTCTCTTGCTTGGCGTGCTGATTAGTCAGCAGGATTACTTATCGCGCGTTCTTTCTCTCGCAAGCTGCACAGTCACGGCATAAATACAACACTGTCGAGCGGCAAGGCTGTCTTTAGACGGTATATGCTCGAAGGGTATTATGGATTCTAATCGTCTGGGTAACCTTTAGGCAATTTTAAGATTTATAACCGACAAAACCAAAGAAGAGCCGGTATTTTTTTCACCACAATTGAAAGTGCCTATTGTTTATTTTTGGGAAGTTTTCTTTTTGACTTTTTGTTTTTCGTGTTTTGTGCTGACTAGCAACAACTTTAACCTAGGAGCTGACATGAAAATCATGTTTTTGTAATATTTTCCAAAAAAAAACATGTGCATTCAAAATTTTTTAAAAAATTGAAATTTTACAACTATGCTCTTTATTCCTACACTTACATTCATCTCTCTTATTTGCGCTGCGAGTTTAGGAAATCTGACAAAATCTGTAAGTGAATGAACCAATTTTTGAAATTAACATACTTAAAAATTGTTGGGCTATTTAAAGCGAAACCGGTAAGCATAAATTTTCCAATTAATCGTTTACTCACATATTTATAGATTTTAATTAAATCTGGCTCTGTTATATGTTATAAGTGTGGGCCAAATTAGTTCATTACTGTGTGCCTGGCTGCTCATTTTACTTTATTCATATGCTTTAATATTATTTTTCTTATAATGTATGTACTTTTTAATGGGTGTATCTCGATTTAAATATTTTAGATATTTAAATGCTTGTAACAATGTATTTTTTTTAGTTAAAAATGAAGAATTTGGCAGTATTTGATTTTGACCACACAGTTATTGATGATAATTCTGATACAGCTGTGACAAAACTAGTTGACAAAAGTAAAATAACTCGTGAACTGAAGGAACTACACAAAGCTGAAGGGTGGACAGCATTTATGCAAGGGGTTTTTGATGTTTTGCACAAGAATGAAGTAACAGAGTCAAATATTTCTAGCCTTATTACAAAAATTCCAGAAGTAAAAGGTATTAAGAACCTAATAATAGAGCTGCATGATAACATGAACTATGACATAATTATAATAAGTGACTCAAACACTTATTTTATTAATGTCTGGTTGGAAGCTAATGGTTTGACATCACGAATCTTGCAAGTGTTTTCAAATCCTGCTCATTTTAATGAACAAGGTTTATTAACAATAAAAATGTATCATATTCAAGATTCGTGCAAATTAAGTACGAGAAATATGTGCAAAGGTAAAATTTTAGAAGATTTTATTAAAAGTCAAACTGAGAAAGGTACAACATATGAAAAAGTTGTTTATGTAGGCGATGGCCAGAATGATTTTTGTCCAGTTCTAAGGCTGAATGAAACTGACATAGCTTGTGTTCGTGATAAATACAAGTGTGCTGATCTCGTAAAGAAGGCCAAGCAGGGAAAACATGTGGATGAAAGTGATGGAACAAAGTACATTGTGAAGTGTGAAGTATGTGTCTGGGAAAATGGTCAACAAATATTAGACTTTTTAAAAAAATAGTCTTTTTGTTCTTTTAGAAACTAGTAGGTATTGATTTTAAATTTTTGATGTCAATTAAATAGTTTGTCCTTTTTTTCTGTGATAATAATTAAAGGCATTTTTGCCAACAGCATAGCATTTTCATTTTTTCTTTATTTTTATATAATTTATGTGATTATATTGGAATCATATCAGAAATCTTATTAATAATAGTACCAGGTTGTTATTGCCAGATGACTGCTGTGTCAAAGTGGTATTATGTAAACAATATATAATAAGCCGAAATTAACGGAAAGTTTAAGTAATTTTCACAAAATGCTATTTTTTAACACAATTGCATTGGCCCAAAGGCAACCTTAGAGTTTAAAGCCTTTGGGCCGGTGTGCGCTGCATGACCTTGTCGATATAAATGGCACGGCCCTAATTATTATTAATTTATGAGGCTCATCAACTTATTTTAAAAAATAAAATAAATACTAAATTTCCGAAATAGGAATTACAAATTTTTATTATAAATTCTTATTTGCTTAACAACACATTTAAACTACATTGTTTTCTTTATTCAAGGCCTTGGCAACTCTTTGGCCTTTATTTGCTATCGTTAGTATTGTACTGCCTCTAAAAACAATGATGGTCTCATACCACATGGAGCTGAAACTGGCGTCTAGTGTTCAGCCGCAAAGCCGATCTGCGCAGGCCCGAAATGCAATGTTAAGGGCCCTGGAATTTCCTTTTTTTATTTCGTATGGGAGATCCTTTCTAAGGTCCTTCAGAAGATTCCCCTAGAGTTATAGAATTTTCGGACATTGCTGGAATTAAGAAATTCGCCTAAATATCAAGTTTTTAAATTTTTCCAATAAATAACGTTTAATTTTGATACTCTAAAATTTTGCTTCTCTTTAATTTATATTGAAGATCCTTCCTAAGGTCTTTCAGAAGATTTGCCTAAGCTATAGAATTTTTGGACATTGCTGGAACTCAGAATCCAGTGGAAACTCGAAATTTTGATACTTTTCATCAAGTTCTACAAGTTTTAGTACTTTAATAATTTTATTCCCTTTTAATTCAAATAAAGGATCCTTCTTAAGGTGATACAGAAGAGTTGCCGAAAGTTTTAAAATTTTTGCTTATTGCTGGAATTAACAAATTCGCCGAAATAGCAAATTTTGAATTTTGCTATAAAATAATGTTAAAATATAATACTCAAAAATATTACTTTCCTCTAATTTACATGGGAGATCCTTCCTAAAGTCCTTCAGAAGATTCACCTAGAGTTATAGAATTTTTGGAATTGAGAAACTCGCCGTAATATCGTATTTTTGAATTTTTTAATAAATAACGTTTAATTTTGATACTCTAAAATTTTGCTTTCCTTTAATTCATATTGGAAATCCTTCCTAAGGTCCTTTAGAAGATTTGCTTAATAGGTCCTTTAAATTTTTGGACATTGCTGGAAATCAGAATTTAGTGAAAACCCTGAAATTTACTACTGTAGCGCTGGCCGCCAGTTTCAGCTCCATTCACCATCATACCACATACTGGCCAAAAGCAACGGTGAAACAAATCTTCATTGTCAGATCAGCACTTTCTGCGAGTCTGCTCAAAACCGTTTTTTGATTCTTGCTGTTAATTTTTGTTTGTACTTTCCAAGTTTAGACGCGGATCCGGACAAGTAAAATTTCCGTTTATAAACCTAATTAGTAAGTGGGATGGAAATCAAATAGTTTCATTTTTAAACACGAAATTTTTCTGGAATATAAAGTTAAAACAACGCATGAAGAAATAAGAGGCGAGACAACGTATTTGAAATTTTTTTAAGAGTTGCAAGAATCATGGTTTAAAAACATTGATATGAACATATTAAAAAATAGCAAAGGGAACCATTTTTTTAAAATACTTAGCAGGAAAACTTGAAAATAAATAAACGCAAAACAACAAATAAGTTTAGTGATGGCAAAGACAATTGTAGTTCCACTATAGACCCACAAAGCATTGCTAAATTTTTGTTAACAGGCTTGGACGCTCGCTTACTGGGGCGAGCTTCCATCAGGAGAAATTACGTTCACACGATGCTTTATAAACCAACACTGCTGCCAAAGCTGTAACAATGGTAACAGTAATTAAATATTTCTGCGGAAAATAATACAAACTCTTTATAATAATGATAATTTTTTGCTATTTAATATTACTATTTTAATTCTGTTCATTTTTCACTTTTAATATATATATATATATATATATATATATATATATATATATATATATATATATATATATATATATATATATATATATATATATATATATATATATATATATATATATATATATATATATATATATATATATATATATATATATATATATATATATATATATATATATATATATATATATATGATTTTTCTTTTTCTTGGATTTTTGAAAAAAATAAAACTATTTTAGTTCCATGTTAAAAATTATTTAACTTTGCATATTGCAGTTTTCATGATTTTTCTATTATCTATATATATATATATATATATATATATATATATATATATATATATATATATATATATATATATATATATATATATATATATATATATAGAGTTCAATCGAGACGCCGAGCAGAATAAATAGAAAATCGAATGAGATTTAAACTTGTGAAAACAGTTTTAAAAGATTGAATGAATGATAGAATTCAACATCCGTGAAACTAATTTTTACATATAAATAAATATTAATATATATGTATATATATATATATATATATATATATATATATATATATAATAATATAAAATATATAATATATTCTATATATATATATATAATATCGTATATATATATAATAATATATATTAATATATATTTAATATATTAATATAAAATATATATATATAAATATAATATATATGCAGAGTCCTTAGTTAATGAATTTTATTCAATTTATGTTGATGCCTTATTTCTGCTATAAAAAGCTATTTTACGTAGCTGTTTGGGGTCAACAATGAAACTTTGGCAACTTTAAGTGTTGACATTTATTTTCGACTCAGGTGAGAATAAAAAGTTCTTTCTAATCTGGGAAGAGATGTCGTTTTCTCCAGATAAGGCCTCATGACTATTAAATGCTCAAAACCTTTATTTTTTACCAGAATCAGTTGCATCAAGAGCTTGTAAAGTTTCTCGTTTTCCAATGGCACATTCATTTTTGCACAACGCATCTGAAATATTTTCTTAGTAAAGTGGCTATAACATACAAATTATTATATAGTTTAATTTGGTAATGATACACCGTATGGTTACGATTTGACCCATTATGTTTATGAGCCGCACATTAAAAAATTAGGCCTAGATTTGTAGGTTATTTACGTAATTTTAAATGCTGGATAAGTACCTAAGAGTAAAAAATAGAAAATTACTATTTATAAATTAAAAGTCATCCTTACTTTGTATGCGTAGATCATAGCAAAATTCCAAAAATTTTTTAGTTGTCAAGCACCTATGCCATAAACTTAGAAGATCCTCACGGACTTGTTAAACAATGTTTTCGTGATAAAGATTGGCCAGCGAATTTAACGATGTTAGGCGAAAGCTCTATGCGTTATTCCCCGTCGCGTTGATTACCATTAGATTCACGCCTCTTACACGTTAATGAGTCGATGTGCCAAAAATGAACCAGTAAAAGATGTAGGATGTAGGTAGGTATAGTGCGTTCGATTCAAAACGACCTCGGATAGTCCTAAAGCAACAAAAAATACTAGAATTTACGTACTGGAATGTTAAAAAGGAAAATATTAATTTAGGCCGTACTTATTGCAGTTTAAAAAGTCTGGAATGAGGAAAAACTTGTAGCAGCCACGGTGACTAAAAAGCATATAATCAGTAAATAAAAAGGCGGTAATTAGTGGCACCACAATACGCAATGGGTTCTTAAAGGGTTAATTAAGGTACGTTGTATTTTAAGCTAATAATAAATAAATAAAAAACCATCAATTACTTTTCACTGTTGTCTTTATTATACCTTATACTTTTCAATTACATTGGCACCTTAAACTTAGTAGCCACTTTTTATCCATCGTTACAGATATATTTACATTGATTTGCGTTTGATACTTTCCATCATATTATAACCATACATATTGTGTTCGGTGTACATTTTAGGTTAAAGTTATAGAAAAATGCAAATGAAACATTTACAGGGTTTGGTTTACATTTGAGCCAAAATAAATTTCTAGTTTTACTAAGTGATATTCCATGATTACACCAATGCATGTAGCTGAAACAGCTGAAACTATTGTAAATTTTAACATTCTTTTTGGATGAGTAGTATAGTTACACCATTCTGGGACACATGTAGTACATTTTAACTACATAGAATATTAAACTCTACGAAGTGACAATATTCCGGGTAGTATTTTGATAGTGACAAAAAATGAATTTTATTGGTTCAGAAGGTCAGTAACCATTATCACTGACTCCTTGAACCATGCCATACATCTTTTGTTCAGGTGTCTTTCTAAAACGAAAATGAACAGATTAAAGAATGTTTTTACCTTTATATTAAAGTTTAATATTCCAAAGTACTGGTTATAAGAATGGCATAATTATAGTACTCACAAAATATGGATAGTGTGGTCCACTAAGTTTGTAACAAAGGGGAAACTTTTTTATTTTTAATTTGTCAGAAAATTTTATTCTTTATAAAAGTTGGTTCATGGTTCCAAACTATATTTGCAGCAGTTAGTTTTATTCAAAGTGAAAGAATAAACAGGGTATAGCAAAAAAATTAAAAAGTACTTTAAAGTACTCTTGTTTAAAAAAATATAACAAAATGTTAAATAGAAAAGTTATATAGAATTAAAGGCAAGGCCTAAATACCAAGTCATGACCTTCTGTTTGGATTTTTACTTTTTTTTTGGAAAATTTTAAATTACCCCTGTATAATACATATTTTATTTATTCTGATGTAATACTTTTTAAAAATAGCTACAAAAAATCAATCTTAAATACCTTTTTTTAAATAAACCAGTATTTATAAAATTTAACTTTTTCTAGCTAACCGCTAACTTTAGGTTTGTTGCGACAATATTTAATAAAACTCTAAAAATTTACAATTATAAATCTTTTTACCAAAGCAAATAGCTTAATAATAAGGTGCATATAAGAAAGTCTCATTTGATGTATGTTTTTTTCACTTTTATGAAAGTGTAGAACAGTATACATATCCACTCTACACTTTCATAGGAGTTTGAAACAGAAATTGTATATAGTCAAGGAAACGAAGTACCTAATGTACAAAGAATTTTTTGTGCAGTAAGATGGATTTGAATGCGTTTTTTGTATTCAATTCGTATGAACGTCTACAAACTTTGTAAATAAATTTGGAAAATGAAAAACTGCATTCGTGCATTAGAAAAATGCATTTTCGAAATGCATTTTAAAGTTTTCAATTATAAAAAATTTATTACCAGGTATATAATGATGGAAATGAGCCTGAATTTCTTACTCGGGTATTTTTGAGGTCGCTGAACACGAAAATGACATTGGCAATAGCCTACAAAGTATCTGGTGCGCGTTAAGGATGGTGTAAACGTCGTCTTCTGGAGTTTTACGACAATTCCTTCTAATATCAGCCCAATTTTGTTACTCGGGGGTTTTCAAGGTCGCTGAACACGAATATGACATTGGCAAAGGCCTGCAAAGCACCCAGTATGCGCTAAGGCTGGTGTAAACGTATTCTAGTTCAGCGACCACAAAAACACCCCGAGTAACAAAATTTGGCTGATACTAGAAGGAATGGTCATAAAACCCCAAAAGACGACGTGTACACCATTCTTAGCGCGCAACAGGTACTTTGCAGGCCCTTGTCAATGTCATATTCGTGTTCGGCAACCACAAAAACCCCTCGAGTAAAGAAATTGGGCTGATATTAGGAGGATTTGTCGTAAAACTCCAGAAGACGACGTTTACATCATCCTTGTCGCGCACCAGGTATTCCCTATGCCCTTGCAAATGTCATTTGACCTCGAAACCCCCGAGTAACAAATTTGGGCTCATTTCCATTAGTATTTACCTAGTTATAATTTTTTTATAATTGCAAACCTTAAAATACTTTTTTCTAATGCACAAATACAGTTTTTATTTTCCATTAATTTTTTTCATAACGTTTATCGACGTTCATACCAAAGTGATATGATTGAAGCTATTTTAAAAAGTACTATAACAGAATAAATAAAATAGGTATCATACAGGATAATTAAACATTAAAAAAAATCCGAATAGGAGGCCATGACTTGGTATTTAGGCCTAACTTTTATTTCTAAATAACTTTTCGATTTACTATTTTGTTTTTTTTAAACAAGGGTACTTTACTATTAGGCATTTTCAATTTTTTATCATACCCTGTATATCCTTTGACTTTTATTAAAACTAACTGCTGCAAATATAGTTTAGGACCATGCACCAACGTTTATGAAGTTTCCCGTTTGTTCCAAACCTAATCGACCACACTGTATATTTTGAAAAATTTAAAACATGCATGGTGGATATTTCTTCGGTAACCACTGATTTACGGCAATAAGTGTAAATCATTGGTTATAATTTTTATTCTAGTTTACTTCTTAAAAGTATTGGGCTTATTAAAAAATATCATTTGAGTTTTAACTCTTTGGCAACATTGTGTTTAACACCACTTAGCTATAAAGCAACACTTAAAAATTTGTAAAAATTAAAATATTTTCGCTATACGGGTCGTTTAAACATTAAGTGCCCCTTTGTAATGTTTTAAAATTATTTAATTTCATGTAAGTACACATTTGGTATTTCCCTAAATAATTGTTGACGCTAAATAGAAATTTTTAAAAGTTATATCATCATATAATATCATCGATAATAAGAATTTTAAGTATTAAAAATTAACATTATTAGTTATCAAATATATTATGGTAACTTGTTTTTAGCAAAAACCATTTGAGCAACAATCTCTTACTTAATAAAACAATTTAATTAACAAAACTAACAATGAAAACTGGTCAATATTTTATTCTTAGGGTGTCTAAATTCATATGGTCAAATTTAAATCAAATTGAGAAAGTTATCTTGCATTATACCTAAAATGACAAATTAGTATCTGTGGCAATGGATTAAATGATTTACCTTATTAAATAGTGTCAATTACCCATAGAATGGTGGACTGTAAACTAATAAGCCTTTTATAGAACAATATAAATCATAATAAACTGTCTAGAGTAGGACGGCAAATGAATCTCGAATTTCGCTGTTTGGCATTTTCTGGAATACTCCTTCGTGAACACGTGTTTTACCTTAACAGGTCCAATCATTAGATTAAATAGCCATAAATAAATTTAGAAATTTACACTAACGTATTCCGATAACAAGATAATCAAGTCTGTTTAATTGTCTTCTTACGTGGAATTTTTGCAACAAACACACAAATTTATGTAGGTACATGGTAGGAACTCTTGACCGTTAATTGGAACAGTAGAAAGATGAATTGTTGAATTAAAACATGGTCGTACAAGTCCTTCACGTGCATCGTCGTGAAGGACGTCCAAAAATGCACCCCAGAAATCGTGTAGCAAAAATATAGGATTTGGTTTTTAAAGATCTTCGATTAACCGAAGAAGATTTAGTAGAAACCATAGGGATTTCAGTAGGAAGTATGAGCAATATTGCGGCTTAACTTTTGGGTTTCAGAATACTGTGTGCAAAGGGGATGCCGCATGTGTTAATAATGAAACAAAAACACATTTGAATGCGACTTTTCAGCAACATTACAAAAGTTTTAGAAAGGATAAAAAGGATTTTGTGTGCCCTGGTATTATGTATGAGACTTAAGCCTATCACCATGATTCTGAAGTATGGCTGGAAAGTAGTATAGACCCAGCGAATTAGTGTTTAAAATTCGGTTAAGAAGGTGTTTGCATTCGTTTTTTGAAATGTTGTGTTTGTGGATGACCGCCGGCCTGCTGAAACAATACATTGAGATTGTTATTGTAAACTTTTTGGACGACCTGAATGTGAAAATTTATAAGAAAAGATCTGGCTTAATTAAAGAATAAATTGTTGCCACATCCGTTCTATTCGGCAGATTTAGTCCTTCTGACTTCTGGCTGTTTTTACATATAAAAAATTTCATGCGTAGGAAACGATTTTCATAAAACGAAATGGTAATGGCAGCTATGGGAGCGTACTTTGGCAAACTTCCGGACTTATTCCAGGATTTTATCCCTGAAGTGGACTTCAGGAATAAGTGTATTAAAGTTCAGGCTGATTTTATATTTGTCGCTACTTGCTTGGAAATCGTGAAGTAGCTTATGGGTAATTGAACCAAAATTTTCAGGGAAAATATTTATATTTAATTATATTTAAATAAATATTTATCGTACCAGTGGCTTTACACTTTTGAAAAACAGCTTGATAGATTTTGTTTTTCATGTTAAAGATACGATTGGTTCTTCGTGTATGAAACCAATATTGTTAATCGTATAAATAAAATCAATGAATATGTCTCATTCGAATTCATTGGTATTTTAAATATATGTGAAAGATATGCATTATGGAGGGTAGGGGTAAGCAGAACCATCTCTGCGTTGAAAAAGTGTCTGTCAAAAGGTGTTAAGTTGGGGTGGCTCTACTGCCGTAAGAGTGTAAATTTTAAAGAAAGCGCATAAAAGTCATTAGAATAGGATAAAAAAGTAAACAAAGAAGGAAAAAGTTGCTTTTTCACTTCAGCATACTTATTTGCGTCTACAACTACTAAATTTATGTCATAACCCTTACGTAGGCCAGCGCCATTCTAGTAAATTTACGAACTATTATTTACTGCTTATAGATGCGTACACTTTTTCAACTATTTCTCCATATGTGATGGTTCTCCCTACATCCTTCCCTCCGGGACAAAAAACAAAATACGGACCAGTTTTTTAGGGTCTGTTACTTTATATGTTTAATAGGTGTGTTTTTAGGGGTAGGTTTTACGTAACGTGCTCAATTTTGTGTTTTTATTTACAAGGTGAATATCTTGACAAATTGCAAGTGCTTAACAGTCTAAAAAATTGAAATATCAAAATGTTGCAAATTAGGATATGCAAAAAATGGAAATATACTTTAATAAAGCCTCTATATACATGTTTCAAAACCAATTTATAAAACCCTGCTTCCCAATTAGGTCCATGTAAATTTAGATCTTTTGGACAGCCGACGGGGACAGAAAGGTTGTATAAAGAGTGAGTACTCGTAGGTTCCGTAAATGCTGGATTTTTAGACAACGCGATAGTGGTACCACGGACGTTATTCAAATAATTCCACGTGACAAACATACCTTTTAAAAATGGTGTTTAGCATAAAACTAATATCTGTCAAAAACTTGACAAATGCCACAAAAATATGATATATGTCAACACTTCAATATCTGTTTTAAATTTGTCTGTGACAAATAAATTTTTTAAACATAAATTTGGTAATTGTTTCATATAGCTGTTTCGGCTATTTTGAAAGATTTTTGAAAATTTCTTTTACGGGCTTCTTATATGGGTACAATATAATATTCCAGTGGGGGAGCTTCAAAAACTTGTTTCAATATTTTTTTATTAACAAATATATAAGCCATGACCGACTAGAACTTAGAGGTTTTGAATTTGTCTAAATTATTTCTACATAGAAGTTATTAACAAATTGTTTATAATATTTGATATGGTGGAAGTTATAATTAAAAGTGTAATTATATATTCCCCGGGTTTTTTCTCATACGTTGTTAAAATTTTGTTTATAACTTCTACAAATAATTTAGACAAATTCAAAAGCCCTAAGTTCTAGTCGGTCATGGTTAGTTTTGGTTAGCAAAGCGGCTTTTTATTTTCCCCAATTATATTTCAGCCGTAAAAATGCGGAGACGTATTAGAAAAGACCCATGATTTGCTTTTTTTACATTAAATGCATTATTTAGAAAAAGCCTACTTTTCAAATTACGCGCCGAGTCCCAGCAGTTTTGGTTTTATTTTCATAAAGAAAAAGTTCCGTGGGTGACGTAAAATACTATTTATTTCCTGTTGAATTATTTATGTTTTAACCCCGCCCAGCACACCTGTTTACTCCTCCATCCCGTAAGTATGTATTAGTATATATTTGTTATAAATTATTGAAACATATTTTTGAAGCTCCCCCACCGGATTATTATTATATTGTATCCATATAAGTAGCCTGTAAAAGAAATTTTTAAAAATCTCTTGAAATAGCCAAAACAGTGATATGAAATAATTTCCAAATTTTTGTATCTTCTCTTAGTGTGTCTTATTTTTAAATCTGACTTTGTAAAAAAAATGTTTAGAGATACCCATGACTTATACATTATATAAAACTCGGAAGTTTTTCTCAACAGAATTTAATCGTAAACTTAGTTCAATTTAATCATTGTTTTTTTTCTTTTAGTTTAAATTCTTAAGAAATTAAGTTAAATTTGGACATTGCGAGTCATTTTCCTTTCCCAATCGATATTTGTATGAAAATTTAGTTAATTTGGTCAAACTTGGATCTTGTCATGGTATTTTAAGATTTGTTAAAAGTATTTACTTTATCATACTATCGTATCACGTATTATTTTAAAAAAGGATGCACGGGAGTCAAAAATTGTTTTCCGCGCCTTTGGCGGTTGTTTTTCTGATAAAGGTATGTAGCCTTTAAACCGCAAGTTGACTTTTTGAAGGCGAAATCGAAAGTCTAAAGTTAAAAACCCATTGTATTCCTTATATGACAGGCATATCTCCTGCATGATGCCACTACATTTTGAGTTGTTGTTCTTAAAACTACTTTTCTCCGTCCATTTTTCAGCTTAGTGCACATAGAGGCTTTAAAAATATTGTTACATTTTATTGGGGTAGATGGGGCGAACATATTTATAATGTTATAAAATGCACCACTTATTACAATTAGTCTAAAATATTATTAAAAAATAATTGTTTCCTATATTGACTAGACTTTTCATAAAAATAAGTGCGTAACATTTTTATTAAAGTACCATTTCTAGTGGTGTCTGCAATTACTTCACATTTACATCTAGTGTTACAAAAAATAAATAAAATAAATAACGTATTAAGCTTAGAACTTAATTTTTTAACACCTAACATTCAACTAGAAAAATTAACAATCCAAATAATGATATGGGCTTTTTGATATAGTCCAATAAAGATACACAAAACGTAATCAATAAAGTACAAAATGTAAATTTAGAAGTTTTTGGATATGACACAAAATTCTTATTAGAACTCTATTTCTTCGTTTAAAACAGAATATCCAACATATTACTCCTTTCTTAAAATATTCATTATATTCCTAATCACATTTTTTAAAATCTCTTATAAAAAAATTTGTGTTGTGTGTTGGGGAGGGGGGGTTATCGGGTTTCGTGCCCATTGAGACCTTTGATAGGAGTGTGGAGACTACTTTGCAAAGTTAAAAAAATACTACTATTAATAACTTAAAGTTTGTGACATCAAAGGATTTAAGATTTAATTTTAAATGATATTGTGTAGGTTTATAAAACAAACATTTATTTTAATATTTTACTTTAAAATATCGTTTTTGATTTTTTCATAAATGGTTTTGCTTGTTTTTATTCTTGTCCATAAAAACACATATTTTTTTGTTCTTTGCTTGGAGAGATCTAATCAATTACCCTCAGTATAAAAAAATTAAAAATTTGTAGGTATATAAGTTTGATTGCTATTTTTGCTAAAATTGTTTTAATATCATAGAATTAAAAAAAAAGTCGCGTCATAATTTTAAAAATTGCAACACATGGTGTAGGCTTTTTAATAAAAAGAGATATTGTTTTATAGTAATTATATATTTTTCATTTTTATATTGTGGGTTTTTGTTAAAAATATAAAAAGGGATTGCCTTGTAAGCAGATGACAATGTTCTTTAGTTGTTATACCTAAATCATATCTGCTTAATAAAGCTGTCGTAAGTATTTAAGACCTAACCTGATTTCGAATCCTATTTAAAAAAATTAAGAAAAGGAAAAAATCTAAAACATCCTAAGTTCAATAAATAAAAATATCATAACATTAAAAAATTAAATTTTTTGGTAATATTTAGCATCAAAAAACTGCTTTTCAATTTTTTTATGAAATTTTTTCATATAATTTATATTTATTTTTCTTTTTTACTTTTTTAAGATTTTTTTTCTGAGGATCGTGTTAGGAACAGTAAGTTAAGACCAAACCAGGTTTTTATAAGTTAAAAAAAATTAATTAAAAATTTATTTTTACTCTTAGATATTGGCAAATTTAAGGGGATGGAGCCTAATTTAAAATTTAAAAATTTAAAAAAATTAGCTCAATATCTCAGAACAAAGAATCCTTACTGTATCATCCTTCAAGTGAGAATTTTTTTCTAATCCATATGATCGTAAAACATGTCAAAATAAGAATATTGATTGGTTAAAAAAAATCTGCTATTTTTTCTATTTTTTTTTACTTATTATCACATAAAATTTAAAAAAATCTCCTTTTAAATTATTATTCAAGTTAATATATTAACTTTATCTTTATTGGACTATTTCTGTGTTTAAGATCAACATACGATCTGCAACCCTTCTCTAACAGCGGCAGGTCACAGAATATCAGTTTCGTATACTTTCTTTTGACCTTCCGGATTTGGAGGATTCTCCTTAGTTTCGCTATTTGGATTTTCTTCTGCGTAAGTATTAGTTTCATTAGCTGCTGGTGCTGGATTGCAGTTATTAGCGTTGGTTAGCGTTGTTTTACTAGTCATGTTAGCAGTCGTATTAGGAATATTTGTTAGAGAACCGGTGATTTGGGAGGTTGCAAGTTGGAGGCCCATTTTCTGAAGTAAGTTTGATTCACTGCCAGTTTTTTTGAGAAGCTGATCGGGAGCTGGAGGAATTATAGCTAAGGCATTAGTTCCTCGCTGAAGTTGCTGGAGTCTAGCGTATTGTTCTTGTAAAGCTTTTTGCTTTTTAAGTAACTCTTGGTGTCTTTGTTCTAATTCTTCTTTTCTAGTTTTGGAGGACTTGCCATCTTGCGAGTTAACGCTTTCACAACTGCTAGAATTACTTGCAGATATTACATCACTATCGCTACTGGGAACCTGAAGGCTTGAACCCACGTTCCTAGGCAATGTTTGTGATTTGCTAGTGTCCTTAATGCTAGATCGGTTAGGAACATTTCTTCTAAGGGTCTGTAATCCCAAATTCTGCGTCGCTTGCTCGAACTGAGACATGGGCTTATCCATGTTCTGAATATTTTGAATGTGTTGTAACCCTGAAGCGGCCGACCTTGGTGGCAAACTTGGGGATGTAGGAGAGGCCAGGGGAGATTTGGAGCTAGTTCTAGGCGGCGGAGGGGGCGGGACTCTTTTCCCCGAGGCTAGATGCTGAAGTAACTCGGTGTTTCTTTCTGGAATAGGAGGTTTACTGGTAGTTTTATTTGCTTGCAGTGGTTGTATCGGTGGGCTGTTATCAGTATCTGATCCACTAGGGTACGAATGCAAGCGTCTAAGGCTACCTGTAGTCGTGCTTACTGTCAAGTTGTTACTTGGCAGAAAAGAAGCGGAATCCATGCTACCCTTTCTGCCGATCTCACCCATTTGGGGTGCCCGATTGGGGATAATGCCTTTGGCGGGGATTGCAGGGGGCTCTGAGCTCTCCGAAGACGAGCGGGTTCCGGGATGGGGTTTTGAGAAAGTTTGTAACTCGTCTAGCAGAGCGTCGAGCGCGTTCTCCGGACGCTGGGAACTGTCTGAGGAGGAACTGTGGCATTCTCCCCCGAGGATGAGCGACCCCATGCGTGGAGCGGCAGGGGGCTAGAAGAAAGAAGAAAAATGTTAGTAATACTGGTAACTTTAATTTTCAAGCATGTAAATTAATTCTACAAAAAATAATAAACAGCAAACAGGTGTGCAAAATTTTGAAATACATTTTTGTTTTTCCTTTACTTAATAGAGTTGACAATAAATTTTTAATGACTTAAAATATTCCTAAAACTGTAAAATAAATATCCCTTGTGTTTTATTTTTACATAAAGTTGTAAAATATTACTGACATAATTACACCAAATATAAGGTTAGTACTATATTTTAGTCGTGTTTTTTTTTTAAATAATATGTTTAACTTAATTTTTGCACACAAGCTCGCAGTTTCCATTATTAAAAATATACGATTTCCATTCGTATCAGATATATGATTTCCAAGCAGGCAACAACGATGATGTCTACCTACTGTAATAAAGAATTTGATTTAATGTGTTCCACAAGAATTTCATTTTTTAGGTACCTATTGCAATTGCTTTTTTTGAGGAACACATTGTATTTATAAAACATTACATACAGTGGCAAATGAGGGTTATAAAATAATAACATCATAATTAGTGTTACATTAATAGCTAAAAAGCGTCAAGTTTCAATAATGTTTAGTGTAGGTAGTAGTATTATGTTAAAAGCTTTATAACATTTGTCTCAAAAAATAAATTTAAAAATAATAATCCTTACTAAATAATAAGCTATCTTTTCTTAGCATATCCGACACAATTTTTTAAGAATTGGTAGCAAATTTCTTTAAAATTAAATTGGTCCACTAGATTTTAAAAGTATTTTTGACTTTTATTATACAGGATCAATCTTAACTGAACTGTGGCTTTCCACGTAATATATATATATATATATATATATATATATATATATATATATATATATATATATATATATATATATATATATATATATATATATATATATATATATATATATATATTTTATATTTTAAAATATAATTTAAATAATATATTAAATACTATATATATATATATAAATAGCTATTTTATTTTTACACCAAAGAATTAAAAATAATTAATTGAAAACTCAAATAATAAGATATTAAACTCAGATTTTCTTGAGGGGGCACCAGATTAAATTGAATGTTTCTGAACCCTCTCTTTACAGTAAAAAGGATTTTGCATTCAGTTTTAGTACCAACAGAATTAATTTAATTACATGTTTCACTTTTTTCTAATCTAATTTTTTAAATTGCAAATGTCTTATAATATGAAATTAATTAAATTTTGTTTTACTAAAACGTTTAAAAAAAAAATAGAAAATTCATAAAAAACAAATAAATAAGGACTCCCGTTAAGTAAACCTTAATGTCGTATCTCTTTTGTTTTTATTCAATTCATTTTCTTAAGTGTTCTTCAGGATTCTACAGAAAAAAATTCACAGTATAGCTGTTTCACACTTTTTTAATACGTGTAAAGCCAAAAATGTGGCCCTGTCAGTCCTCGTTAGATGACTCTGTATATTAATTTGACATTATTGAAACGAGAAATAAAAAACAAAAAAAAATAAAAGGGTTACCTTGTAAATAAACGTTAATGTGCAAATAAACACCACTACTCGTGAAGTATTTCCAACAACTGCAACAACTAAAAATATAATATTAAAGAAAACACACACAAATAACAATAACCTCTAAAAGATCATGCAAATTGATGAGCTGGCATAACTAATTTGTTACTATGTTTATTATATCTGATCAAGCATTTACTTATGTCATGAAAAATAAACATTATCTATTGTAATTGTTTTCCAGAAATTAATATTTTGTGCAAACTTAAAGACAAAATAGAGTAAATCAAGCATTACTTCGTCTATGAAGCGAAACCATAATACATTTTCAAACAACGCTCAAAATTGATTCCAATCTTAAACCTTTTTACCAGTTGACCTGTTAATAAGGAACTGACAGGTCCTAAAGCTAGATTTTCTAGCTCTATATTATTACTAAGAGTCATAATACTCTCCATTGCAAGCTTAAATAACCAACAATGTGGAGCTTTAAAGTTTTATAGTTTACTCCGGATAGAGCCCCCGAATTTCGCAAAGAAGATCCTACTATTTGGCTCATTTCCATTATATATGCGACAGTTGTCATTTTCCACTACTGCCTCAATATCACCGGGAGCAAATGGCAGAATTGCTTTCATCAATAAGTACAATTAATGTATATCTGTACCGCAAATCGGTTTGCCTCAAAAATTTCTAATACGTCTTTAGTAATAACCAATTTTGTTTGCAACCACGTCTCGTTATATATGCACTTTTTTGTTGCCAACTGAATTTAACATACTGTTTTGCTATAAGGGTTGCAGATAAATTAGTATATCTGCAACACTTATAGCAGCAGCTAGGACCTGTCAAGCTGCAAAATTTCTAGTGAAAAAAAGGTATGGTTGTTTAGATACAAGTTTTCTTCTATTCCTAAAAATTCGAAAGCCATGTTATTGGCTTAAAAGTTAATTCACTCCGTTAGTTGTTTCTGACCCAAGACAAAGTTCTTAAATAAGCCTAGAACCATTTTGAGTTAACCCCAATGTTGCGAAAATGATTTTATATAAGTAGTTCGACAAATTCCGAATGTATTATTATTTTTAAACTGACCACATTTTTGACGTTAGTAGAACATACAGTAATCACAAAAACTTAAATTAAGCATTTTATGACTATTTTTTAACATAGCATTCTGCAGAATCTATTATAAGCAGCTCCCTCTTGCAATTCAATAGGTGGATGTAAATCCTGCATAATTTTTTACAATAAGAATGTGTTAAAGATGCCTTTAAACTCTATATTAGAGTAGGCTCAATAAGTCGAAACTCTTTATATAACACTATCCCAGTCTTTCCTAATACTACTAGTCCTATCCTTTTACTGTCAAGAATCATAAAAATATTGGTTTCCTATTGGACATAACCCGTTAACAAATCCTGCCTTTGATTTAATTTTATTAAAATAAAATAAAATCCTTGGCAAATATAGTTATCTTCCCCAAAACCGCATAATTTTAAATGATTTGATAAACCACTTGATAAAAATAGACCATTACAGTCATTTTTATCATGATATGAACACTATTTTCTGGCAACAAATACAAAGAAAATGTTTATTTAATATATCGATTCTAGGTACTAATACTTCATTGTCATGCAATTACAATAGAACATACATAACTACAGTAAACAAAGATGACGATAAATTTATAAAAACCTTACCAATAGAAATGTGCCATGTAGGCAAAAATCACACACACATTCAGTTAAAATTAAAAAGGAAAAAGGTCATGCGGCATGCGATACAATCACAAAAATCATATTTATAAGCTTTTTGACGGCGTGCAAAAACTAATCAAAAAATTAAAACTAAAAAAAATCTTTCCCTTATAGTAAGGTTGAAATTTGCGAACCGAAATTTATTCAAAAAAAACTACTTCGAAGTAATAAACCTTCTTTTTTTACAAAGGTTAGTAAGCAAAAAAGCTACAACTAAAAGCTACTGCATTTTACAGGTACATTCGTTTCAAATGGTGTAAATTTCTACTTTCGATTTTACTTTCTACGAATAATCAAAACTAATAACGTACGATACTTTTTCGGGGTTATAAGCACCTACTAGATTAAGCGATTATAAGTAACTACAAAAACCTTTAATAAAATTAAAAAATATAAAGCAATATAATAGGTACCTAAGGTGATTTAAAAATTATAGTTTACAATATAAATACGACGGTGCACTTTAAATACAAAATGGAGGAATGATTTTTTATTTAGGTGCATAGAATAAGCCCCAAATCGATTTAGGTGATGACATTTCCAATGGCACCTTACTATAAGGAAAAGGTTAGTCTAACATATAAGTTTAAAAGTATTCTAGTCAAGAATTTGTTGGCCTTTTAATAAAAACCCCTATTGTATTTAAATATAACACACTGGATTAAATTTTTTATGGGTAAGTTGGTTTTTTCAAAAGCTGTTTGAAAAGTAACTTTTTTTCCGGCCTAGTGCACTCAACTAGTGTGGAAAGCGAAATCTTACGAGGAAGTGGGTACTTTCTGGACGAAATGGCGAATGCGACACACCCGGAAACTGTTTTTTGGCTTCGCAGATCCCTCAGACTTGCCTACTGCCACAAATAGTTGTGACTTTCCCAATATATATATTTATTTTAAATTTATGACAAATACATTTTCATATATTATAAAGAGTTAATATGTAAATATAAAATTAAATTATTATAAAATTCTACTGACACGAAAAGTTTTGTTTTTTTTTTAATTATACAACATTAGAAATAAAAGTTATCTACAATTATTTATGAGCCTAAAATCGTTTTTCATAAATTTTTAATTAGTTTCTGAATAGGATATGGCACACATAACATGGGATTCTGACTCTCGAACAATTTTTTAAAATTTGAGTATGTTGTGTCTTAGATCAATATAAACATTTTTTAAATGGGACATTTTTGTGCAGGCCTATATGGTGGCCCAAAAATCACTGAGAAGTTGAAGCTTAAATGTTTATTAATTCCAATATAAACACCTAAAAAGAGTGAATTTTTGTCTTAATCCAACGAAATAATATTTTATATATTTGCTTAGAGTTAAAACAATTTAATTTATCATTTAACACACACAGGCTGGTCAAGTATCGTATAAATAGTATGGATGAAGTCAACTAAAATTTTAATATCGTGATATACTTGCATATATTTTCAGATTTTATACATTTATGTATGTTTGTTTGTTTTTGGTATGTAAGCAAGGAGATCGCTTAATTAGCTTGATTTTTTGACTTGGAGCACAAGAAACTGACAGAAAAGTAAATATTCTGAAAATATATACAGATATATCATGAAATTAACATATTACTTGACATAAACATGTTTATTTCTTCGATACTGAAGCATTCTGTATTGTTGAAATGTTGCATGGCAAATCACATTTTTTAACTCTAAGCAAGTACGTACAATATTTTTTTGTTGGATTTAGATGATAAGTCAGATTTTTAGGCGTTTAAATTAGTATCAAGGAACAGGAAAGCTTTAACTTCTTGGTGATTTTTTTGAGCCACCCTGTAGGCCTGCAATGTCCTATTTAAAAGATGTTCCCATTGACCTAAATAACAACATACTCAAATTTTAAAAAAATCGTTCGAGAACAAAAAACTCCATGTTATGTGTGCCATATCATTTAAACAGTTTTTTACTGCAAAAAAAAGTATGATAAACATAGAAGGGAGAGAAAAGCACAAAATTTACGTGAAAATATTGCTTTTTTAAAACTGCTTTCGTATTTATCACCGCGGGTAATTTGTCTATTAGTTTTTTTAACTTTTTTTAACTTTTTAACCAAACTAAGAAAATTAATAAAATCGCTTACATGGAATAAGAAACGGTCATAGAGAGTAAATAAAAATATTTTAAAGTATTCCTGAAAACGGAATACATAATAAAACTAATAAAAGTTAAACTTCTGCACACAAGATATATTAAACTAAAATTGTTTTATCTAAAACCTTTTGTCGTAAAGAAATATCATTTACATTAAAACAGTAATATACGAAACAAATAAGCAGATTTTAAAAAATAGTTATTTTTCTTTTAAGGATAAAAGTTTGTTTGTAATATAAAACAAAAGCTTTAACCGTTTTCATCAATCGAGCAATCTTTTGATTAGACCGTATCTAATTACAATTACCCTGTGACGTTTATCACTTGGTAACACCTTTGGGGAATTTAACTGAATAGGGTTCTTAATCTGAATATGAAAATGAGGAGGATGATAACACCTAGGCCTCAGTAGGCCCGTTGTACTTCCTCCTAAAGGGGATTCCTCACTCAGTACGCTGCCCATCCTACTGATTTAAAGTAGGTGACAACGTCGCCGAGGGGAATCTCCCTAATGTCGGCCAAGTACTCGCCCAGCATGGATCTTCTCTTGGACGAGAGTGCAGGGCAGTCACAAAGAATGTGGTCCACCGTCTGGTCTTCCTGTTCACAACCTCTGCACAAAGGCGTGTCATTTATACCCATTCTAAAAAGGTGCTTTCGTAATTGACAATGTTTAGTAAGAACGCCCGTGATTAGGCGAAGGTTTGCCCTAGGCATTGCCATGTAATGTTTAGCTGTATCTTGGTCAGGATAGTTCGGTAACTTCCTGGAAAAGTTACAGTTTACTGTTCGGATTATCGTCTAGTGAATGGGGCTCTTATTTGGTGGACCAAAGGTACCTTAAATAAACGTTAGGCAATCGCACATTTTTTTTTCATAAAAAAACTTTTGTTTAATAAACTGCCATATAATTAATAAGTTTTAATTTTATAACATATTAGAAAGTTTACTTTCTTTTATAGGCCTGTTAATATCTTGGTTGCAAGATTACAATTCGGTGGGTAAACTAGTGCAAAATTGGCATTTATTTGTGTAATGTGCATTAAATTAGATGAGAATAGCAGTGCATTTAGTGCAAGAATTTTAAAAAGGGTTAAATAAAAGGGTTAACCTAAAATATCGTATATATCTGCCTATTTGTTTGTGTTTTTTTATTTTCCCCAAAAAACAGGTTCTGGTACCGGTGCGTAAAGAATATTTGTGATGGCGCCGAATTTGATATAAACTATTATAAAAAGCTAAAAAAAAATTTAAAAGATAGATTGCGAGTTAAATTTTCTTACAAATAAGATACCTTGAACTAAATACAAATAAAATGTCTATTATTTATTCTAAGCTTATGGATATTTGGCTTTAAAAGCCCATATTTTTTTCGTTTTAAAAGTCCCAATTTTATGTTTTCCTGTATTAATTTTCATAGGTTTGGACTTTCTAAATACCTTACATTAGGTTATCTACCATCAAATAATTACACATTATGATTTACACTGTATAAAACTGCCCTTTAAATTCGGGGCATCAATGTGCAGTCTACTGCGTTGCCAAGCACGGGCATCACAACTAAAGTTTATCATAAATCCAATTTCAAAAATAAACGCAAGGAAAAGTGCAGAGGGGTTTTTGCTGTAGAGAATTAATAAAATTTAATGCAGTGTGGTGCTTACAGTGCAGAAAGGGGTTAGTAAAATATTTTATACAACATTAGGCCAATAAATTAACAACTATTATACTTTTCCATGAGCCAAAAGTAACGATTTCTTATTCAAAATATAATTTTTCCATTGAAACATTAACGAAAATATATTAAAATATATTAAGGCAAGCATTAAAACGGATATTTTTTTATTACTCGTGAGCAGTTATAGCTTCTTTGAAGTTGGAGCTCCACTTCCAGTCATACTACAATGATGATACAACAGAAAAATACAATCTTATCAATGCTAGGAATATACAGTTATGGCGACAATGTAGTATACACCTGACGTAATTAAATTTAAAGGGAATTTAAAAAATCTGTCTAGTAATAATTTAGCCTTAGCGCTATATACATATGATTTAATTTGACAAATTAGTTTAAAAACCTAAATAAAAAAATGTGTGTCATATTAAGAACTATTATACACTTTAAAAAAGCATTGATCATAGTTGCATAAATTGTGTTTCTAAAGTGTAGTAGCGGTGAGTTATGTGATTTATTGTATACAAACATAAACATAATGAAAGATTGTATAAAAACACAAAAAATATGTATGGTGGAGTAACACAGTTTTTGTAGTAAGGTCGCACATAAATAGATAATATTAGTAAATAAATGATCATTTCAATTTGTTTTGATGTTAATAATGATCATTAAAAAAATTAAATGGTTATGCAAATTATTTAAGGAGGTTAAATTTTCTTTTAAAAACCGAATTTGTAAATTTAAAATAAAACAATAACACGACTATATGGATGTACTTTTACGTGTCATAGTTACAGTGCTCGACTATTATAGTTTACTACAATGACCCAGGTAATTTTTGTGGTTAGTCTCTAAAATCCCAGTATTTTTTTTAAATTACCAATAATTAAAAACAGTTTAATGTGATTATAAAATGAAATTTATTTGTGCATGAGGGAAAATATTAGATAACTGGTTAACCAAAGAAAAATGTCATACTTGTTTATGTTTATACTAATATATTAGGTGGTAGGCTATCAAAATTGCAATTGAAAGGAGTAACAGTCTATTATAAACAACTATTAGTATTGTAAAAAGTAAAATTATGGGGTGACATACTTATTGAGTTTATTTTAAATCTATTTAAAAAAAGTTAAAGTATTTTCTTTCTGTCAGAAACTGTCAACCGGCAATTGCGCGTTTAACTTTATTTTGTTTAAATTTTTAGTATCTTCAAAACACAATCTGTAGGCGGTCAAAATAAAAATAAACAAATACATAACTAGAAAAACATCATAAAATTTTACTAAATATAGTATAAAAATTTCTTGGATTTGGGTTATTTCAAATTTTTAGAAGGATAAAATTTTAGTTTTTTATCTATTTTAAAAACGTATCAAAATTTATAAAATATTACATAAAAGAGTTATGGTGTAACTTTTAAACTTGAAATAAGTCCCTTAATATAATTTTAACACAGATGTTTTAAAATATGGTATACTTTTGCTAATTTTTATTAAATATGTTATTTTTTAACAGGGTACACTATACATTTTTAACAAATTCTGACAGATGCCATTCTCGACCGTTGTCAGTTTTCTGGCAGATGCAATTTTTACTAGATGACTTTTTTCAATATGTTATCTCTAATAGATTTAGATTTTAAGAGATGACATTTTTAAAAGGTATTATATTTTTATCAAAAATACCCATTGTCATTAATTATTTGTCAAATTTATCATATTAATTTACGAGTAATATTCAAGTAAAAAGTGAACGAAAACATAAAATGTTTACCAAAAGAATTTATTTTTTCGCTGGTTTAAATATTAAAATAAATATGTGTACTAATTAGTTATAAAATTGCCATCACCGTAAGTTTTTCTATTCGTTAAAAGAAATTTATGATTTTTACAGTGGATGTGTATTTTTAATAGGCACTTTCAAAAAACTGTGGTAAAAATTAACATTTCTAAAATTTCTTGTGCATGGTTCTTATGCTGTTAGTTTTTAGGAATAAAATACAAACACTTAAACAAACTTAGTTTGTATGCCTTTTTTGTAATGTAATACTTTGTGCAAAGATTAAAAAGTCAACATGAGATCCTGCAACCTTGTAAAAACTATTTTTTTATACTATATACTAAAATTACTACTAATATGATGGCGCTTTTATAACCAATACCCTATACAATTAGTTGTAATAATATCATCTAAAAGTAATGGTTAATAAGACTTACATTTCAAAAGGCGATTTTTGATTTTTTGGTGCAAAATTATGTTATTAGTAATGTGATATACATTTTGTGAGTTAGTAAATGGCGGTAGGTTTCAAGATGCGTCTACAGCAAAGGAAGACCTATACTATTTTGGGAATAATAAATTAACCATATTAGCAGAATAAAGTTTAACATTTTTCAATTACAGAGGCCCGCTTCAGTAAAGTAACATTTATTTTCATGATTATGCGAGAGAAAAATAAAAATAAAATGTAGTATACTATTTTCTGGTAGATAATCAGGGGTTTTTAAGAAACATTTTTATATAAAAGAAACAGATGTCTGTTTTGTCTTGAAAAAATCATCTCCAACCTAGTGGGTTAAGATTAATACTTTTAATTCCTATTTAATTTAAAAATATTTTTTAAATATGTATATACTTTTCTTATTAAATAACACAGAAGCTGAACTTACAGCAGTATAATCTTGTATGTACTACTTATACAAAATCTTCGTTTGTTCTAAAATTAATAAAAAACATGACTGTGTTCTTCACCCGGAAATGTGCTAGGCTGAATCTATATTTTCCATGCATTTTAATTTTCTTAAACAATTTTTAAAACAAGAAATACTCAATAAAATTTTCTTTAATATGAAATAAAAAAAAACAATTTAATGTTTTATGAAGGACTTATTGAAAAATAACATATTAGCTTTCAGTGTTGTGAAATTGTAACAATACATTTTATTTTTAAAATAATTTTTAAAAGATTGTTTAGATTTTTAATTAGGTACCTGTTTTAATATAAAGATGTGGAAAAATAAAAACATAAATATTTAATATGATCTTTACTAATATGGTTAATGAAGAAGGTAAAAATAGCTAAGGTAACATTGGAAATGCGTGTAACACGTTTTGTAAATAACCTTTATGTAGAGTTAAAGTTTTTACTTTCTTCGAGAAAAAAATTCCAGGTCAGTAATCAATTTATATGATGTTTTAGACAAAAAAAATATTATCCATTTTCAATTAAAAGATAAAGTAGAGAATCGACGTAACAGAGTCGCAACCCTTAGCTGAGCTTCCCCTTGATAGGCATTGCATCCTGGCTTGGTCAAAGGCAAAAGAAATATTAAGAAAAATGTATTTTTATTAAATTAAAGCCTGCCAATAAGCGAATGCAATGTTTACAGTGTGATTTCGTTTATTCCGAAATAAGCTTTAAAGAGTATAGCCAGAAGGGTATGGTGAAATGACCCTCATAACTATTGTAAAAACTAGCATGAGTTTAAATATCAGCACACTCTGAAAACTTTTAAGAAGTTTTCAAAAAATATAATAAATTTTTGGACATTTTTACATTTTATATACACACATTTTAAGTTTTTAAATGGTTCAAAAAAATAAAAAATTGTTTTAGTAATAATTTTTATCTGTGTTCCAATATACTTACACCAACCAATAAAATTGTCGATATTTCTTAGGGCGTCTAGTTTCACTACAACAAAGCGTATCAAAACCAAAAAGGCGCTTTTTGAGTAATAAAAAAATACGGAAATTTGCTGACCCAGTTGCCCAACTCTCAATGTATTTTCTAATTCAACCTCAAAGTATTTTAGAATATACATGTAAGTAAGCTTTTCGAGTTAAGTATAAGTTTTTGTACATTTTTGAACATTTCGGATTGAAAACATTAACTTTCCAAACTGTTGGGGACTTTTAATCTTATTAGTGGGACGTTATTCAAAATTCTATTTTTACAAGCAACTTAAGTAATAAAACAATTATTATTTTAGATATTAACATATAAAAAAGATTTATTTATTATTCAATAATAAATGTAAACTTGGAGTTATATAACTCGTACTTAATTGAACACCATTACGTACCGGGTGTTCCACTAAGAGAGGTAGTCGGCTATATCTCAGAAACTACTAAAAGTATAACTTTCGGGAAAATTTTTTTTAGATAAAAGCGACCAAGGGAAATTGCTGAAAATTATTTTCAAGTCTGTGGGATGGCCGCTAGGGGGCGTAAGGGTAAAGTCAAAACATAAAAATATACTTTTCTCAAAAAAATATCAAATAAAGTGTATCAATAAGTGATACTATTTTAATCTTTAATGTTTTTTAAACAAAGAAGCTTCAAATGTAATTTTTGTCAGTTCTAAAATAAAGTGGTGGGGGAAGATTAAAATTTAATTTAGAAAAGTGCTAATAACTCCGGTTTGCTTTAACCGAATTTAGTGAACTTGGTCTCGTTTAGAAGAGCATTTTAAGCATTATTTTCAGGTGTATAAACTATTGCTACATTCATCTTACAAACGCCGCTAGAGGGCGTCAAGGTAAAAACTAACTTATTTTACGAATTTTTTTGAAAAATTTAAATACAATGATATATACCTTTTAACATATTTGGATAGAGAAAAAAAATTTCAACAAAACGTCGAAAACCGCAATTTAATATCTCTTTTCAAACCGAATATATTAGCAAAAATATAAATACGACATAGAGACGTAACGCATTTAACGACACAATGTTTTCTACTAGGTCGATTTCTTTAGGTAAAAATTAAATTAAAACTTTTTTACAAAATCTAATGACATACTGCATGATTTTTACTTATTTTAACCCATTTAACGATAGTTAACATTAGATAATTACCAATCTATAACTGTAATAATTCATCGAGCGTGGTCCTTATCAAGTTAGCTTTGAGAACAAAAGGATGCTGAAATATCAAAAATCCAACAATTTTTATTTTAAAATATTATTTTTAGTGTTGTACTATTGTGTTCTTTAAAAATGCATGGGTTGCTTAAAGAAACAGTTGATATTATTGCTATTTATTTTGAGTTTCTGCAAAATGCGACAATAGCTGCAAGACTGTATGCATTGAGATATCCTCAGAGACGCTGGTACGGAAGCAGTAGGCATGAGCTAAACAGCGATATTTGCATAACGCCGTTATCGGTGATCGCGATTTTTAAATAACGGCGATTTAAAAGCGTTATCGCGATCGCGACTTTTCGCACTACGCCCAACTAGTGCTTTCAGTATTTGCGGCTATTACCGCTCTCGAGTGATTTATTTTGTTACTGCATATTAATTTTACTTGCCTGCCTCCTATTGTAATGATAATAAATTGTAAAACTCGAGCTGTTGACTAGGAAAATTAGTTTTTTTATGAAACAAACAAAGTAAAATACTTCTGCAAATACACCTTCCTTGTTAACTATATGGAATAACTAAGTGAAATATTATAGAAAACTATAATTCTATTTCATAGATCAGTTAGGTGTGTGAAGATGGAGTAAAGAACTCTCGAAATAAAATACGTTCATTTCGCTTTATTTCACTCAACGCGCATATTCTAAAAAAAATCGCTGTTTCTGTCAATCGCGGTTATTTGCGATTTTAGTGAACGTTTGCTATCAGCGATTTTTCAATAACGGCGATTAATCACCGGTAATGATATATCGCTCATCCCTAGGCAGCAAAATGTTCACTTGTTTAGCAAATCGCTTTCGTACTACGGGAAGTGTTCTTCGCCCCTTACACCGCAGACGCCGTAGAACTAAGAAAAATGTCATCAACGTTTTAGCTTATGTAGAGTTTAATCCTCAAGCAACAAAGGCATTTTTAAAGAACACAATAGCACAACATTGAAAATAATATTTTGATATAAAAATTGTTAAATTTTTGACATTTCAGCATCTTTTTGTTTTCAAAGCTAACTTGATAAGGACCACGCTCGATGGATTATTATATTTTATAGGTTGGTAATTATCTAATGTTAACTATCGTTAAATGGGTTAAAATAAGTAAAAATCATGCAGTATGTCATTAGATTTTGTAAAAATTTATAAATTTAATTTTTACCTAAAGAAATCGACCTAGTAGAAAACATTGTGTCGTTAAATGCGTTACGTCTCTATGTCGTATTTATATTTTTGCTAATATATTCGGTTTGAAAAGAGATATTAAATTGCGGTTTTTGCCGTTTTGTTGGGATTTTTTTTCTCTACCTAAATATGTTAAAAGGTATATATCATTGTATTTAAATTTTTCAAAAAATTTCGTAAAATAAGTTAGTTTTTACCTTGACGCCCTCTAGCGGCGTTTGTGAGATGAATGTAGCAATAGTTTATACACCTAAAAATAATGCTTAAAATTCTCTATTAAACGAGACCAAGTTCACTAAATTCGGTTAAAGCAAACCGGAGTTATTAGCACTTTTCTAAATTAAACTTTAACCTTCCCCCACCACTTTATTTTAAAACTGACAAAAATTACACCTGAAACTTCTTTGTTTAGAAAACATTAAAGATTAAAATAGTACCACTTATTGACACACTTTATTTGATATTTTTTTGAGAAATGTATATTTATATGTTTTGACCTTACCTTACGCCCCCTAGCGGCCATCCCACAGACTTGAAAATAATTTCCAGCAATTTCCCTTGGTCGCTTTTATATAAAATTTTTTTTCCCGAAAGTTATACTATTAGTAGTTTCTGAGATATAGCCGACTACCTCTCTTAGTGGAACACCCGGTACATTGCCGTCATTAATTCAATAAGCATAACAACGAATAATATGTAACGCTCGATACTTTATATGCATATAAAGAAACAGGTAGAGACGTGTTAATTGTTTGCGCAGCAAAGATGACAATAGCAAACAAACGAAAGTCACTTCTTACAACACACGAGGCATATATCGTATGTAACTTAACTCCATCGCTTTCGAACATATCCCCCAATCAGCAGCCTGTCCATCACTATACGCAGTCTTGTGAAAAAAGATATTTTTGAACTCGAAAAGCTTACTAATATGTATATTTTAAAATACTTTAAGGTTGAAATAGAGGATACATTAAGAGTTCAGTAAGCAAGGCTTTTTTTATTACTCAAAAACCCTTTTTTGATTTTGATCCGCTTTGTTGTAGTGAAAGTACATGCCCTAAGAAATATCTACAATTTTATTGGTTGGTGTAAGTACATTAAAACACGGATAAAAACAATTACTAAAATAATTTTTAATTTTTTGGACCATTTAAAACTTGTAGAAATGTCAAAAATCTATAATATTCTTTGAAATGATCTTAAAAGACTGGCGTTGGCCCCATATTTTTATCTATTGTTGTTTTTAAGAAAAATGGAGTTTAAAAATTATAATCTTTGTGCGTTATCTCAACAACCGTTTGAGAGTCAATGCAAAACATATTATGTATAATGTTTTCAGAGTGTGCTGATATTATAACTCATACTAGTTTTTACAATAGACATCGGGGCTATTTCACCATATTTATCCACCTACAACCTTTGATAAACCCATTTTGCCATGTTAAGCTTTTTTCTTTGGAGAAGAAACTCAATTTTAATTATATTGGTAGTTAAAAGTTTTGGATGTAAAATCGTGATTTTACAATAAAAAGGTTTTATTCCAAAATGTGTTATTGTAAATTACTCGTTTTAAACAAGGTTTATGGTACTAAATAGTTTCTTAAAGTCTTTTAAATATTTACAATAATTACAAAGTAAGTATTAGCAACAATATCGCTAACCCAATTTAGTTTAAAATATTAGGGCGATTATTTGGTAAACTTAGTTGGATGGCTTGAAAATGGATAATTCTAAAAACTCGTTAAAAATTATGTATAAATTGATTAATATTTAACAAATCACATGCGCTGAAATACAAAATTACACAAACTGGACATGTCACAATTTCTTTAATCTACTTTACCTTGCTGTGTGTCGATGAGGGTGTGACAGGAGGTGTCTCTACTGTGGTTGGCGACAATCTTCCGTCACTGTTTGAGTTTGAGCATGGCAGTCGTTGTTCTTGAACACTAGCAAGTCTGGAAAAAGGTAGCTAATAAAAAATCGTAATTGCCTATGTTTTGTTTCTATTATCTATGTTCTATTCGTAAAAATAAAATTTGAATCTTATTATAAACCATTTAAGACATTTTAGATGTATTTGGCAAAAATGATCTTAGCTTTCAAATTTTAATTGAGATAGCCTACATAAAATTTGCGTATTTTGACAGAAAATGACTTTCTGTGTTAGGCCATTTTATTGTGACGTAAAAATGTCAAAATCGACAGGCACGGATTTTCACGAAGATAACAATAGATGGGGCTTTTTCCAAAGTTAATGTTCGTATATTTGGATTTGACAAGTCTAGTGCAACTAAACAACTATTTTTTTTACTGCTGATGTAATTCAACAATTATTTTTACGTTAGTTAAGTTGTATAGTAACTTAATATACATTATCATAAAACTGGCATATTAGGAAAAATACGCAGATAGAAATTAAATAGGATTTAGAAGTAAAAAAAATTAACAAACGATCATTCGGGGTACTCTTCCCGATCCTGCATTGTTGTCAGTTTTTTAAACCAAATCGAAGATTATAAGAGTATTTTTACTTAAAAAGTGTATGATACTTCCAATTTAAAAAGATGGGAAATATCTTTGAACAACTGTCTTTAAGTTGCCATAGTACAAGGTGTTCCCCGGGAACGGGAAGTTTTAAATACTCTAGATTCTAAAGGCAATTTAATTTAACATAATAACATTAACAAACTAGTAATATGCCATTTTTATTTCTTAAAAATAATACCGGGTAAATGTCTTCCCCTTCTCTGTATGCACTCTTGAATTCTTTCATGAAAATTCGCCATAACACGATGCAACATATCCACAGGAATGTTAGCAATTTCTTCAATAATGTTTCTTTAAAGCCCCTAAATGGTTCTTGGTTTATTAATGAACACCTTTTGCTTTAGGTAGCCCCACAAAAAGTAATCGCAAGCCTTTAGGTCTGGCGACCTTGGCGGCCAGTCAATGTCTCCTCGTCTAAAAACAACATGTTGCGGAAACAATCTTTGCAAGGAACTTAATGACAGCTTTCGTGGTGTGAAGTAGCATCATCCTGCTGGAACCATGTTTGATTATTATGTGGAAATCTGTTCAAGCGGTGACTTAGAAACCGGTTTATCATACCGGTATAAGACTCAGAATGGAAACAGCAATCTCATTCTCATCTTCAAAAAAATAGGGCCCTATAATTCCCACTGAAGACATCGCACACCATACCGTCACTTTTGGGCTATGTAATGGTTATTCGTGAAGCTCCTGTGAATTTTCTGAACTCCAGAAACGACAATTTTGTTTGTAGGTATAGCCGTATAAATGGAAGTGCGCCTCGTCAGACATTCACAAATTGTGTATATCGATTTCATTCTCAAGCAGGGTTTCAGTAAAACGTAAACGAGTTGGGATGTCTGTTGGTTTCAGTGCTTGGACAATTTGAATTTTGTATGGATGAAGATTAAGATCTTTATGCAAAATTCGAAGTAAAGATGACATACATATTTATAACGCTTGGCCTCGTTTCCGAGTAGAACGTTTTGGACTGTGTTCCACAGATACTCTTACACGATCGATGTTTTTAGGCGTTCGTACACTTTTCTTTGGTCCTTTATGTTGCATATTGACAGTTGAACCTGTTGTTTTAGATTTACGAACCCATTCCTTTATAGCATGAGCCGAAGGAACTCTGCCATGTCGACCAATTTGAAAATAAAGTCGGAAATGTCGCTGAGCGGCAGCCACACAGTTATTGTTTTTATAGTACGACTTAATCACAAATGCACGTTGCTCAGCAGGCCACTACTCCATGATTACTAAATGGCATATAGTGACATATAATTTCACAAAACAATCCATAGTCAACTATGCATAGTTACGGAATAACATTATCAAAACTTCCCGCTCCCGGAGACTACCTTGTATTATTAATATATTTTGCATATATGCAGATTATGCAGATTATGCAGAAATAAAAAATATATAAAAGCAAGTTTTGATTGCCTATACTTATGGATTTTCCATGTTTTATTAGTTTTGGAGTATAATAATAGTAAACATAAAACTTTGTAGCTTTGGCACAAATACCTATCACTAAAATTCAATTATGTAAAATATTTTATAAAACTATACTAAAGTCTTCATCTCCAAACTTCTCTTGTAAAGAACATAAAACTGTCGTCAACAACATAAAACTTTTATGAATCATTTAAAGTATGAAGGCCAATTTTGTTTAGCATAAAACTTTTTTGTTGTAGATTGGTTACCAGCGAATGCATATATTTTCGCTATTACTTGATTACTAAATTGCTTTATTTAATCTTTCTTGTTTGTTTTTTGCTTAAATACAGTTTAATGATATTAAAAAATAGTACTTAATATTTAGTCTCTTTTTTTTCGTAAGGTTTTTTGCAAATATCTTACGAAAATCAAAAAAATAAAAAAAATAAAAAATTAAGCACGAACTGCATGAGCGAATTTTTGTGTATAAACTGGTTTAGATTTAGAAGAAAATACCCCTTTTTATCTACGATTGTTTTCTCTGTGGGTCAGAAAAATATAAACACATATGGTAATGCACAGATCATAAAAAAAATCTTTTAAAAACATTGTGCAAGGTTGTCTAAATGATATGCTACTAATGTTATTTTTTAAATTAATTTCTATGGATCCTCGATATATAATATTATCTGTTTAAATTTGTTTAAACTTTTTTAAAAATATTAAATCTTTACTGTCTTTTGGTGGGAGTATCAATTTTTTAAATTATCCCTGTGCATCTACCTAGGATTTATTGTGCAAAATATCGTTGATGGATCTCAATAATTAATTTAAATATTGTAAAAATCTACATATGTACTGGGTTTTTAATTATATTTTGACATCCATCTACAACGATAACTAAAAAGAATAGAAAGAAACTTCTTGTATAAAAGTTTCATAGTTTTTCATCTGTTATCTTTTAAGCATAATGAAAGAAACAAATACACATCAAAAAGTTCATAAAAAATGAATAGGTTAACTTTTTTAAATGGCCAGAAAAAAAATATACCAAGGTAAAAAACTGAAAATTAAATTATATTACTTAATAGGAACCAGTCCAATTTTGTTTTTAGTGCAATCAATAATAAATTGAGGAAAAACATTTTCAAGTGCAGAGGGGTTATGGTCAAAATTTGTAATTTTTTTAGATTTTTCAAATTTATAATAAATTATTTGTTTTTCCAAGGCAATGCTCATTTTTACTATTAATTGAATTTTTAATTAAAAGCTTGAATATTTTCAAAACGGCTGAAGCAATATACTATATATTAGCAAAAAATATTTCATTCTAAATAAACTTAAAAAAAATAAATAAAATTAAAACAAAACAAATTTGACACACCCATGAGAATCTTGCGGAAAGATACTGTGTGATTAATTGTTTTTTAAGGATGGACGAGACGGAGGATGTTGGCAGAAGAGATATTTTCGTCTCGTCTGATAGGTGGCTGCACTTTGTTAAGTTTTTTTTTTACTTTATTTATACATCTAAAACTTGTTTTACTTTATCTATTAAATTAATATGTTAATACCTTTTGAGCGTAACAAGAGTTCCAGTCAACTTTTTACACCTTCTCAGGGCACTCTCAAGTCTTTCGGGTTCTTCTTTCAAAAACTTTTCTTCTCTCATCATTTTATCCATTTCCGTTGTTAAAAGTGTTTTCATACTATCTTGTAGGCCAGGAAACCTAAAAAAATGCACCTATTAGTTTTTATAGAGTTATAGTTTTAGTTTTGGTTAGTCAAATCTTTCGAGTAAATAAGAGTAATACTGCCATGTTTAGCGGTATTTTGAGAATTTCTTTTTACTGCAGATTGCCTATTACTTGTATATTAGATTGTACAAAAAGCACCAAAGAAATAACATAATTATTATTAGACTTATATCTTTTTAGTTATTTGTTGTATCTTTAAATCTTTAATAAACTTGTTTTGTTCGTTAAAATATTTAAATATTATTAAATTACCTTAATTTTAAATCTGCCACAGTTTTAGAACTTTTACTTAATATCAACGCCATATTTTCAACATCCGACATATTTACTCTAGTTTTTCTGTTAATAACGTTGCCTCTTAGCTCTTCCACTGTAGATTCCAATTCTCCCAAATCCTTTTCTAGTCGTAACATTTCTTGTTTATACAGATCTTCCTCCCGTGTTAATCTAACTCTTTCCTGATCCATACCTAGAAAAAAGGAAGTATTAATTTATTTAAAAATCAGTTCATTTAAAATCAAAAGTTTTTCTCAATCTTTCATGATAACCGATAAACGGGACCCTCGTAAAATTGACAAAAAATTAAAAACGCCCTGTATCTCCAAAATGAATCGAGTAAGTCTGCGGAAAACTATAAGAGATCATAATCTGATGGCACGTTCTGAAGTGCGATTTTCGAAACAACTGCAACGGTGAAAACAGATCGCGGCTAACTTGATTCGTCTCTGACGTACAGGGTGTTTTTTAACTTTTGACGATTTGAGCACACCTTTATATCTTTGTTGTTAGTATAGAGAAGAAAAAAGTAAAAAGCTAGTTTGTGTAGAATTTTACGTAAAATGCAATGGCGTGCTCATTATTCTTGATCGACTACAGTTTTAACGCTATATTGCAAAATTGCTTATTTTAAAATGGGCCACCCTGTATATTATTTTGCTATTCGTTTTAAAATAAAATTATCTTATTACTAATACTACACATTTTATATTTATTTCAAGAGGTTATTTGTAAAAAAAAACTTATGAAAAAAAGACACTAAGAACCTGACCATAGCATTTAAATTTTGCAGAAAATTTATTATTTATTTTTGTTTTTTTAATATTTATTATATTTTTTTATAATTTTAATACTTATTTATTTTTTATTATTTTTTAAATGATTTATAGGCAACTAGGTTTTTATCTAGTCTTTTAAAGTAGTAATGCTTGGTTGCCTTCTTTTTTAATATCTATCATAATACATCAGTAAAGCATTTGCATTTTTTTCTTTCCGCTTTCAATGTAAAATTTAATATTATAATATATATATGTATATATATATATATATATATATATATATATATATATATTATATATATATATATATATATATATATATATATATATATATATATATATATATATATATATATATATATATATATATATATATATTATATATATACTTTATTTAAACTCCATTTCATTTAATTAAAATTAAAAACACAAAGCAGAAAGTATATAATTCTAATTTCTTTCCTAAATATTATACAAAATATTGCAGCGATTGTTTTTTCTAAACCAACTTGCATTCTACTACACAAAATACGTACTCAGTTAATTGAAATTAAGAAATAATAAAAAAAGAGGTAACCAGGTAATTATTAAAATAAATATTTAACATTTTTATAAAATAAATCAACTTAATAATGGTAAAGTTTATTGCAATGTATATTTACAGGGTGTTCAAAACATAAATCTTATGAGTTTTCTGTATTTTTTTAAATCACTAATTTCTTTAAAAATTATTATAAAATGTGGGGTTTTAATAAATAGGTAGTAGTAGTTTTATCGAAAAACAAACAGTCAAATATTATACGAGTGCCCCATTTTAAAAAAGGGAACTTTGGGTTATATTTTTGAAACCGTAACTGATATAAAATAATTAGGTACGCCGCTGGATTTTGCGTAAAATTTCTGCTATTTACCTTTACTAACAATCCAAAGACAAAGGTGCAGTGAAATTGTCAAAGTTTAAAAAACGCCCTGTATCTCCGAGATGAGTCGCAGTTGTTTCGAAAATCGAACTTGAGAAGAAGCCATCAGATTGGTTCTTTTATAGTTCTCCCACTATCCTGAAAATCTATCGAAAAGTCGCCACCCTGTACAGTTGGACTCGCTAATACTTGCAATGTTATGTTAAAAGGTCTTTATCTGATGAAAAACAACAATGTATAAACTTCAATTTAAAATTTAAATTTAAATTTTTTACTGTTAATTGGTTTTAAAAAAGCAAAACTTATTTAATTAAAAACTCTCGACGATTTCAATTATAAGTTTAGTCTTATTGGAAAAAGCAGATTTTTGCTTATTTAATAAAAGCAATAAAATCAATTTTCAAATTATTTTTACAACGTACATGCAGCTGCATTAATGCGGATGTAATAAATTTGTAAAAACACAGCATACTTAATGTTAAGTTTATTTTTTAGATACAATGAGTTGAAATTCTAAATTACATATTGCTGGAAAGAAGTAAAGGGTTTAGCTTAAATTAATTTATTAAAATATAACATAATTTAAACGTATGGCTGCCCTTCTTAACTAATTTAATTTAAAAATTACGTAAATTAAAACTGGTAATTTGCAAAAGGCTATTAAAAACTTGTTTGTTGAAAAGTAGAGATTTAAAAGTATTTATTTTTAAAACACTACTACTTAAACGGGTTGTTCTACTATGTAATATATGTAACATATAAAAAAAGTGATATAAAATCCAACTTAAGTTACGTCCAGACCTTAAAGGCGGATCCACATCAAGTAAGCGAGCAAGAGCGAGTGACAGTAAATATGTTCCTTATGAATGCTTACAGAGTGTGGACCAATTTGCCAGCGAGCGAATGTTTGCTCGCTCACGCTCGACGATAATCCGCGAGGCGTTGGTACTTAAAATAAAACCGTGTTTTTACGTATTTAAGACTAAATAAAACAATAAAATAAAGACCTTATTTTGTTGTAAGAATGTGTAAATAAGATTAAAATGGAGTGGTCAAAAAAATTAGTGGAGCAATATAGAGTTCGATCTATATTGTAGCATGAAACAAACAAGTAAACATATCTGTAAATCTCTTAGTAAATTAAGGCGAACAAGATAACGTCTATTTTTAAATAGTGTATATTTTTTTGTCGCTTTTTCTTACAGTTTAGCAATTTATGAATATGATTAAAAAACACATGCAATTATTTAAGCCGATATGATAGTGCCCACCTTGATCAATAGTGAATATGGGAAATAATCGTTAAATATAAACGAAAGCCGAATATGTGCTTGTTGTGTACATCAGCGATCATGAGCGAATGTTTCCTTATGTTTGTGTAACACATCTTTTCGTATATTGCCTAATTTGCGTATTGTAATCTTATGATACGTTTTCTCTTAATTATGCTAAAGGCTTTAACTAATATATGTTCAAGAAACCAAATTTACCAATCCATTTATACCTAACCACAAAGTTTCTCGGTTTATTTTAATTCAAGTAGAGTAAACTGCCTTCGTCTTCGGAAGTTGATTGCATTTACATTAGGAAGTGGATAAATATGCACGACAATTTGACTTGCAAATCGAGCGCATTATCCTAATGACACAAGATCGCTAGGTTCTCTTTATTTTGTTTACACACATTTATTTATGTTTAGGCTCTGGTAAATATATTTTATTCGGTAAGTGCTGAATAAATTACTGCTACGTTACAAAAAATAAAAAAACCAAAATATATATTAATTTGTTTTTATACTGTTTAAATATCAAAAAGTTTCTGTTGGATACCTTGGGTCCGCAGAAAAAAAAGCCAAAAAATCTAAGTATTTATCTACATTAGATAAAAATAATATATAAAAACTCAACTGAAAATTAAATTATAATTAAAATTAAAGTTTTTTAAATTTTAAATATAGAGATTCTGGGATCGTTTTTGACGTAATGTGTAGGTGATGTGTTGATTAATTTTAAGTTTTCCTGAAATTACTTTAGCATCGAGCAACGGTAACCATTTATTATTTCAATTATGTGATATTGATGCTGCACAATAATCAACAAGTTTTCTTTGCTATAATATAACAAGTATTCGAGATTGTTATGTGGTTGTTATCAAATGCGAGTTGGTACTTTTTTTATTTGTGAAATTTTGTGTCTTTATTGTATCTTTGATGTTCTTTTATGCGTTTGGCTAATAATCTTAAAGTTTTATCGATATATTTTTTTTAATCTTTATGACAGCTCACGAAGGATTATTATATATGTATATTATATCCTACAGATTATATATACATATATAACCTAAGTACAAAGTACCGTGAGTGCCGTGAGTCCAAGCACTAAAACATGCAAATGTTGCATTTCACAGCACCTTTTAGACAACGCGGTAGTGCCACCACGGACGTTATTTTTAAATAACTACTACCTAAAAAAATATATAATAATATATTTATTGATATAAAATTTATTACATTCACAAGGCATTTTATAAATAACTACAAATCTAAAATAGGCTTAAAAAATATTTTTTAGTGCTTATATTTGCGAAAGAAGCAAAATATCTGGAGTAGATCCTAGATAGCACTCTTAGCATTCGCATCTAGAAAAGGTCATCCGTAAGGCGAGCCTATCATTCTGGACATGCCGCAAGATCTGTGGCAAATCCTGGGGCATGCAACCAAAACAGATGTACTGGCTATACGTGACAGTCATAAGACCAATGATCACGTATGGCTCTGTGGCCAGGTGGCACAAGGGGCAGCAGCGGCTGACCCAAGCAAAGCTATCTAGCCTACAGAGACAGGCCTGCCTAATAGTCAGGGCGCGCTGCGCTCGACACCAACGGCGGCCATGGAAGCCCTCCTGGGACTGCCTCCTCTACATATTTACTTGGAGAGAAAACACCAGTCTCCTCAGAAATGTCCTGACCTGTGACAGACTGGGAATGCCCTCAGACATAATGCCTACAGCAACCAATTATAACCGGCCCTACAGTGTAGTCTACCCACAAAGGGAGGACTGGAGTCGAAAACCGACCGACCTGCTCCGGGCTGACATCTGTTGGTACACCGACGGCTTCAAAACCAAGGACGGTTTTGGAGCTGGAATATATGGACAGAGGCCGAGGGCAGAGTTTTCATTCAGCCTAGGCACTCTCGCAACCATATTTCAAGCGGAGGTATTTGCTATTGAGATGTGTGCTAGATCGCTGGCTGATCAGCACTACACACGTAAGACAGTTAAAATATTCTCCGATAGTCAAGCAGCTCTTAAGGCTCTTGAATCCAGCCGGTGCAATTCGAAAACCGTCTGGAATTGCAAGGATGCGCTGACCAAACTGGGTCAAAACAATAAGGTTGCGTCAAAACAACAAGGTTACATTACTGTGGATACTTGGACACACCGGCCTAGAGGGTAATGAATCCGCAAACCTCCTTGCCAAAAGGGGGGCGGAGACAAAATAAAAAATATCAGCTTGGACACGAAGAGAAAATCTTCGGTACTGGCATGGACTTCCGGGTCTCAGACACTCAAAGGCCTTTATATAGCCCACCGAACCAACAATGTACTGCCAAACTACTGGGCGATCAAGGACACCTAAACCTTAGTGGGACTGTACACGGACACTGCAGATTGAAATACCACATGCACAAGATCGGCTAGCGGAAGACGCCGAGTGCCCATGTGCATGGAGGGGATGAATCGGCGAACACATCTGTTTTCGTGCTCAGCAATGGCACGACTAAGATTCGCAATCCTCGGCAATGACACCCTGTTACCGGGGGAGGTGAAAGATCTCTCTCCCAATAGGATCATTAGATTTATTAAAAGTCTGGACCTGGTGGGAGAAATATAAAAGGGTGTGAGCCACAATAGACCGATCGGTCGCGGTGGAAGGGTGTTATACCCACTCACTTTAAACCTACCTACCTATATTTTGATCCAAACCAATTAATTTAATTCTATCAAATTGAGATTTTAACACCCTCCTTTTTTACCATTATTGGGCGATTTAAGTTTCAATTCCAGTATCGGTTTGTATGTGCAGGTTTTCTGTAAATTTTGGTTTTAAAACTGTTACGTCAAAAAAGATCTCAGAGTCTCTTATTTTTTATCAAAATTTTAACATATTAATTTAAATTATTATTTAATTTTCAGGAAGTTTTTATACATTATATTTATCTTGAAAACGGTTGCAGACCTGCCAAAAAAAACGTAGGTATGTACTTGAATTTTTTGTTTTCTTTTGGGGGCTTTTTTATGTTTTAGGCCATGTGCATGTTCAGAGGGGCCAATTAACCTAAGAACACTTAGTCTCTATATCCTGGAACCAGGACCAAGCGGTTTCATTGTACCCAGCAACCTTGTACAGGCGAATTGGCTGATTTAAGTTAATAAATGACTCTTCTAGTTTTTATCCCGATAAAAACAGTTCCAAAGTATATTTAAAAGTGTTACAAAAAATGTGTCTGGTAAAAAGAGCTGAACGAAGTCAATAATAAAAGAACTTTTTAATAATAAATAGCTCTATTAATTACTAAAATTGCTAAATTAATGGCTCTTGCCGTGCTGCAACATTGATTTCGAACAGATCACCCAAGTTAGCGCTGGGTCAATTAGTAAATGGATGGGCGATCGCAATTAAATAGACCATGCGCCGTTGTCTGTGCTTTAGATTCCATAATAAATTAAAGTTCTGGATGATATAAGCCAGTCGTTAATAAGAAAATAGAGTTGGTACTTATTTGTTTAATGTCCATGGCTGCATTACAGCTACGTTAAAAAAGTTAGGCCAAATGCAGTAAACTGCTTGTTTCGAGATAATACTCACAAGACTGGAAAAAAATGGGTTAGATATTTAAAACCAGCATAGTCCTTAGGCTTTATAGATAGCTTAATGTGCTGTCTTAAATACAAAAAAAATATTCGACAAAAACAGTATATAAAAAGAAATGGTTTCAGGATGTTCATGTATTAAAGTTCTTAATAAAAATAAGCGTGATAATCCTCCGATAGATTCCGCATTAGTATGCAGATGGTTGCCGGCAATAGATAGATAGTTTAAATTGCAAATTTATATTATTATCGTAATTAAATGAGAATCGCAAACGCCATTGTTTATTATTTACGTACATCTTGGAGGTAGTTTGTGTAACCATAAATAAAATATTAAGATATAAACCCAAAATATATTTTGATAATTTTACAAATAAATTAACAATATTTATATAGTGTATTAATACAAAATTTTATTGTATAATTTTTTTTCTTTACCTAAGAATGAATTGTATTTTAAACTAAAATATGTAAATTTCATATTAGTTAATTATTAAAAAATATTTTAACATATTAATTATTATTTTTAGGTCTTTGTTGTATCTTGACAAAAAAATATTTTATATAACATATTATCTATAGTAAATAAGTGTCCTAAAAAAATGAAGTGTAAGTAGTAAGTAATAAGTAAAAATTATTAAAGAACTATCAAACAATATTCCCTCTATAACCGATCATTTTATGACACACATTTTTTATAAAAAAATTATTTAGAAACGAATTTTACTACTAAATAAATTACAAGTTTTTATAGTTATTTCTGTTAAATATCACGGAATTAGGCCATAAACAAACAAGTTGGGCACAACTGCTATATTTGCTCTTCCAAACCAAAATAAACCACACATACACCTTTCCCTTTAATTAAAATATTTATTGCATATGATGCAATATGCAGATGTATGCAGTAAACGTTAATTTTACTTGCAAATAGATGGCACTAAATAGGAATCGCTAACGTTGTTTATCATTCATATTGAATTTGGTGTAGAGCGGATTAATTAACCAGAAAAGAAAATATTATTCGCTAATTACCAAACTTTCTAGTAAAATCTATAGTGTAATACATTTAATAATGTATTTCCCTATAAATATCTTTTTGTTGCAACTTTATAAAAGTCATAATTAAACAAATCATGAATAGGACCAGGTTTTAGCACAGGTAGACTTATATATATATATATATATATATATATATATATATATATATATATATATATATATATATATATATATATATATATATATATATATATATATATATTTTTAGTATATTTAGCATATATATATATATAGTATATATATATATATATATATATATATATATATATATATATATATATTTTTAAAATTTAATTATATTTAAATTAAATTATGTATGTGTATTACCATTTTTATTTTATTTCTCTAAAGAGTATTAATATTTTTCCTTAAATGTAGTTTTAAAATAAAGTTTTATTTAAATTATCGCGCTATTATAGAGAATGGGGAACGTGGTAAATTTTAATTCTGCATGTGGGGATGTGAGCTAAACGCTGCCGGCAATATCAGCAGTATCAGCCTGACCCCGGACGTTAAAGGAGTGATTGTCAATCGCATTTTTTGGAGATTTTTTACGGTATTTTCGTTTTTATGTTGTTATACTGGTATTTAATACAACAGTAATTAAAAGGTTATTAAATTTTTATCTGACTTAAGCCTAAAAATAAAATAAAAACTGCTATTAAAAAAATAAACTTGTAGACATTCTAGAAAAATTATGTAGTTAATAGTAATCCTAATAATAAAACAATAATCTTAAAATAAACTTAAAAGCATTTCCATTTTATAAATGCTCGAAGACATCCGTCTTAACATTCAACAATACCTTCGGAGTAATGGAGTTAGTAATATCGAATATTTTTTCCCTTAAGTAAATTTACATGCCTCTCATGTGGATACCTGTTAACTAGTTGAGTTAATTGGCCCCACAAAAAAGTCAAGAGGAATCAAATCTAATGACTTTGCAGGCCATGCTATGGTACCTCTGCCACAAATAAGCCGTCGAGGAAAAGTCCCGGTCTAGTCCTAGTTTTATAAAATATTTGATATTTAAAAGATTTATAAAATTCTTAATAAATATTTTACGGGAGTGCAACAGTGTCGAAAATAGGCTGGATACTTGTACTGAATCACCGCACAGTGGGGCGATCCTACAGTAATGTTGGACATTGGGAGAAAAAATAAAACTTTTAATTTGGGATTTATATTGTATAAGTACTTAATAAATCTTTTGCAATTAAGCAGGTTGATTTTTAGCCATATTATTTCATTGGTTTTTACATAAAGCGTGGTTATAATTGCTTTCAGTACAAAATTAGGAAATTATAATAAATAAAACAACTGACACAAAAGGTTTTTTAAAATTCCCCTAATTTTTGTTTTACATCGAGCAAAAAATAATTTTATTTAATTGCATTTGCAAATTGCCGAAATTTGCCGGAAAAAATATCATTTGGTATGCTTTTTTCTAGAAGTATATTGTCTTATTTATAACGTCGCCAGATCTTGCCTAATTGCTTATTCATATTTTTTTTTATTTTTATTGCTAATATCCACGCGCCTTTATTGACATTATAATCCCATTAGTCGTTGCTTCTGTTTGTTATTTGATTATCCTTTTTAAATGCAAAGTACTTTTAAACCAGAATAGAAAAATAGAGTAAAACGATTTAAAGAATGCCTAATTTGTTTAAAAACAACCAAAAGGTTGTTGCCAAATTGTAAATACCTTTAATTTATCATTTAAGTTTTAAACACTTTAATACTTTCTTTTTTAAATATAGGTCTATTCTTTATGTTTTATATGTCCTAAAGTATAAAAACTAATTTAATAGTTTTTCAATAATTTTTGTTTATCTTACAATTAATTAAATTAATTGGATATGCTGTTTGAGATATCCCCAAGAATTTGTTAATTAATTCAGACTTTTTGATATCACATATAAGACCAACACTTAACAACGATTACAACCTTTTAGAAACAATCTCTTTAGAGGTAAAAGCACTTCTAATGGAAACATTAAAAAAACTTGAGATATTTGAATTATATATTTTTCCACCTTAAAATTCTCATTATTAAATTAAATAGGTACATCGATTTTTTAGTTTTAGTTTTGCGTTTGTAAACTTTAATTTACTAAAAAAATATAAAACATATGTTGATATTATTTCTTTACAAACCACAATTATCTATTTAGCAAGAGATACATAATATGTATGTACACATTTAAAAGTCATCTTACTCGTTATATCGCAGCTGGGGAAATTGCTTAAAAAAATTCTAATTAAGTAGTTCAATAGAATGACACCAGAAGCAATATTTTAGGACCAGTACAAACGGAGATATTAATGAATGTCCGGCCTACCCTATCACTTTTCCCAATGTGCGCCGTCGTCCGTCGTCGTATTAGAAGTGGAAAAGGGGAAATTGTTGTCGTTTTCCTTTCGATCTGGGGCCATACCATATGTATTCTACTCTATTGCAATAAAATTGTTATTCAAGCTCTTGCCTTGCCAGACGTGTAAAGATATATAACAAAATAGACTTTAGTTTAATTTGGCTTTTTTAAAAATAAAAAAAAATAAAGAATTATTTGTTTTTACACCATCCAAAAAAATGTTACAATCTGTCAATCTGATATATCACTTTGGCATTAGGAAAAAGGTTTTAATTTTAAAACTCGGTTGTTGCCTACCTGTGTTAAATGAATATACTGTGTTTCAATGTACATACAAATTTGTATTTCAATAGATGTTTAATTTTTTTAATACTATTTACCCATTGTTAATATCTGTATCAAAGCCCGTTTATTTTGCAGATCTTATCGCTGTTATTAGATTTCGGTGGCATTAGACAAAACAAGACGCGAATATATCAAAGGGTTGGCTATCGCAGTATTAAAATAATAAATAAGATTGCAAAAAAAAATAATCATTTTATTTCACGAGAATAATTTAGAGGAAATTATTAATTTTTTTTTTCAAATTGTAAAATTTAATTGGTTTTATAGCATATTTCAGATAATAATTTGCCGGCATTAAAATATTTTTAAACATCCCTGGAGAGGGGTAATTATTAGGCATGAGCTAAATAGCGATATTTGCATAACGCCGTTATCGGCGATCGCGATTTTTAAATAACGGTGATTTAAAACCGTTATTGCGATCGCGACTTTTCACACTACGCCAAACTAGCCTTTTTATTATTTGCAGCTATTAGCGCCCTTGCGTGATTCATTTTGCTACTGTATATTAATTTCCCTTGCTCGCCTCCTATTAAACTGTTTTTTTTTTAAATATATAATATATTATTTGCGATTTTGGTCAAAGTTTGCTATCAACGATTTTTCAATAATGGCGATTAGTATGAATTCTTACCTTTACAAATATTGCACTTTGCATAAATTTCATCAATAGGCTCAAAAAACTGCCACATTTCACTCGTTTTCCTCTTTTTCAATTGCCACATTTTTTTTTTAAATTGGTATCGACAATTGAAAATAATAAAAATATTGCCTCTACCACTTTTACATGATCCGTATGTATCCCCTAGTTAGGCAAATCAAAAGTAATTTTAAATTCCACAATACAAAAAAAGATTTCTACTATACTGGTATACTATAGTCTGACAAACTTAACTGTAGCAGCGAAAGGAATTTAAACTATTTCGAACGAATATATGTGTGTGTGCCAAGTTTAACTACAAGAAAGCAATAGAACTTACTAATATATACTCAAGTAGTAATTTTAATGTTAAAATATTTTTTTTAAAATAACAAAATAAAATATTGAAAAAAACTGAGAATTAAATGTGGTTGTTATATACTTTAATTTTTATTAAATATCTATTTTGTTTTACTAAGAAATATTATGTTATTAGGTAATTATTTTCCAAAGACCTTATCGATTTTGCCTAAACTGGCAACATCAAACAAAAGGCTTGTCCAGTTGCAAAGTAAACGAACCTGGTTGGTGGAGCTTGTCACATGTTTTGTTTCTATGGGGTAAATTTACTTGTGATTGGAAGTGTTTGCGCTGTTTCTGGTTCCTCTCTTGGAATGTCGAATATTTAAACATTCAGTATCGGAGGTCGAAGGTTTTATCCTTATTTCTAAGTGTTAAATTTGGTGTTGTGTAATTTTGCTTGTTTTATTGTGTTTTGTTTTTCTACCTTGTATATACATTTTTTAGTTCTTATTTCATTTTTAAATAGTATTACTGTTGTTTTAAAATGAACAAATTTACTTGTGGAAAGACACTACATGGACAAACAAAAGAAGTAATAGCAAATGTTTATACGTAAGTAATAATCTTATAAAACAGTAATCATGTTTTTTCTATTGGGTTTAAACACTAAATATACGAAAAAGAAAGCTTTATAATATGTAGCGGCAACTAAAGTTGGCAAGTCATCTGTTTGCAAAATTTTTTACGAAGAGGGTCTTTATTCGTCTTTATACCATTTTTTACGTCAAAAATATAAAAAAATTAATGTTTTCATTAACCTGTTAGCAAGTAACAAAGAAAACGGGCAAGTCTCGATGATTAGGCAACCCACTTGTCACTAAATAAAGATTGAGTAATACGCTTTTATTTCAGAAATAACACTGACATGATTGTGTCAGTGTTATTTCTGCTACCACACAGAATAAAGCATACAGCTTTTCATAAATAAATAAAAGCTACTTTTAAATATACTTTTGTCCATTTTATTTTTGTTTCATTTTGTTAATAGGGTTTGCGATGAACAAGCCGCAAGCAATTATTTAAAATTGCCACTTAAACGTAAGCTTGATAGGGTGTAACAGTGCAAGTAGCATTTAGGCTTAAACAGTTGTTTTTTGGGGATATATCTCAATTACTAAAGCGAATATTAATTTCTAGCGCATTCGCCATATTTGTTAATTTACCCGCGCGCGCCGTCTCGTGAATTAAACGCTGAAACTAAGTTCGAACAGGTCGCGGCAGCCTGAAAAGCATTTATGGGAAAATCTTCGAGTATACAATACCTAGAGGCTCTTGTGCCATTGTTTGTTAGTGTAAATCTTTATGGTTGTTATTTCTTTTATTGGTGTAATTTCCTGGTATGCAAATCTATTCGTGCCATTGAGTATTGATGAAAGCAGTGGTATTTCACGTAACTTTTAAATCCTTGGTTTGTAAGCGGTCCGATTTCTGGAAGACTGCAGATCGACATTGTGAAACCCTCTGTAGTAGACAAATGTCACTTTTCGTTTGACATCGAGAGATTGACCTTTTCAAAATCACTTCTGTCTAACCGGCCCAGCTGTCGAAAGGCAATTTTTTGGTTTTGGGAAAAACTCCTTAGATATCTTTGTGAAAACCATTAATTTTCTTCCATCTTGAGCCTATAAAGGTATGTTTTCCTCCATATTTAAGCTTTTCATTAATATTTTGCATAAATTCGTTCTTTTCCTAAAGTGTCAAAAACCTAACCTGAAAAGACACGTTTTGTTTTCCACTGTTTAGTAATTTAATATTTGTTTCAGATAAGGCCGGTTTCATTTTCATTTCCTTGACGTATCCCGTTTCATTTTCACTTTACGTTCTTTCTTTCTTTACCCAGTTTGGAGGAAAGATTTCCTTGAGGCCCCCGTGACGAACACGTGAGCCCCTTTTAAGCCTGTTGCAAAACAACCAGAGTACTCCTTGATTGAGTCGGAGTTTGTAAGCTCCTTTAGCTGCTAACGACCAGTCCGTAGCTGCACAAGAAGTCTAACATCAGACAGTGTGTTTAGAAGTTAATATTTGAGACCTGACTTAGTCCACGTAGAGGAGCCCCGCAGATAAGTTGTACACCTTATTTTTTTTAAAAAGCGTTTTTATTAAGCAGTACCCTTTTTTAATAATCTAGGATTAAGTAACATATAATTTTAAATTTCTTGTAACTATTTCCACCTATGCTCAATTACCTTATTGTTTTAATATTTTAACCCTTAATTATATAGCTTGATTGTAAGTAGCGGTTGTAAAGGTTTACAAACTTGCGCTTAAGATCTTTGTTAACTTTTGTAAGTGAGCCTTATTAACTTTCATTTTAAGCTATTTTTTTTTCTATTAAAGAATACCGTAGATTTTTAAATAGTGTGTTTTTATTTTATGTTGGGCACGGGTTTTTTCATTTCGGCCTGTCTATAGGGGTCACCTTCTGGTAATTTGTCATTACTGTTTTTTATAACTGTAGATGGCGCCCAAATTTCAATTTCTTAATTTGTGACAAATTACCACAGAAGGGATTTTCAAATTAACAACTTAGTATTTGTTCTGGCACTGATACGGGAGTAGTAAGAATATTTAATAACAAACCCACGACCTATTGCCACGACCAACAGAGAGCTAGACCGTAAGGCATTTTGTCCAAATCCATGGCTAGTATAACATCATTTAATTTGGACAATCTCATTATAACTATTAGCCAAAGGTAGGTTATAAGAGTGGCACAGCCAACGTGAGGCCTGATTTTTTATTGTATAGGTTAGAATAAATTCTACCTAGTTTATTTATGCAAAATTGAATATTCCTTTTTAACTTCTTGTAGTCAGTGGCTACTATACAGGTTGTCCAACATAAAATAAACTTATCGGTTAATTTTTTAAAATTTCTTTTTCGAGATTTTATTTTACAGGGGGGGTACTGACATTTATTATTTTTTGTTTGAGTTTAAAATTTTTTCAAATGTTTTACTGCGGATTCTTATTAATAATTGGTTTTTATTTTCTCTCCTTTTTGCATATGGGTTTTGATAATTTTTATGCTCGTGTAGGATTACACGGTGGATTTTTTTGAAGTTTTGTGACTCGTACTGGTTCATATGAGTAGTTCACATTTTTTATTTTTGCTCAAGCATTTTGATTGGACTTGTAAGTTTCAATAGACTTACAGTTATTATTTAGTAGGGTATAGATTACCCGAGTTCAAGAATTTTTTTTTGAAAAATTCTTTTTGGTAATTTTTTGAAATTTATTTTTATAGAGAGATTGTTTTTGCCTTTTTATAATGCGTACCATTGAGGGTGAACTCGACCCTGCTCTTTTAACTGAATCTGAACTTGATTATGAGATCAGAATTCGGAATATTCGTTTGTCCACTCGTTCTAAAGATAATATAGAAGTTAAAAGAACAATTTCTTTCCGGTTATTTAGTTAGGAATAATAGTAATTTCGAAAGTTTAACAGATGATGAGTTTGATTTATTGCATGAAACGAATTTTATTACGGTAACGCTGACCGCATTGAAAACTTTAGTTGAAGGGTTTACTGGAACTGAATCTGATGTAGTGTGCCGTTCGATTAGGTCCAGGCTCATTTCGGTTTATTATAGAATTAATAGATTTAAAGTACCCCTTAAAACGTGGACGGTCACGCGGGTCAGTAACTGATTGGCTTAAATACATGTTTGGAATTAAATAATTTTATTATTTAAAGTTTCTCCTCACTTAAAGCCAGGGCAGGTATACGAAAAGTGTAGTACCGGTGCTGGCAAACCCTTCAGGTAACGCTGTTGCTAGTTCGACATAAAACTGTCGTACCCATTTCAGTACCTGTATCTTCTTTTTCCCCGTTTAAAAATTATTTCCTTTCTGGGGGCGAAAAGGGGTTAAAGTTTTTTAGAACGCTTAGTGAATTGTCAAAAACCAGATCAGTCACAGACAAAAGGGTTATTTAAAATTGTGTTGATCTATTGGGAAGGCCCTGCGCTTACTTGGTTTGGGAGCGAACCGGGATAGTTTTAATTCTTGGCAAGACGTTACCTCTAGACTTTTAAAAGATTTCCTGCCTTTGGATTATGACGAGATTTTATTAGATCAAATCAAAGGTAGATTCCAAGGTAAAACCGAGTCATTTAAACCCGACGTTTAAGTATGTTAAATTTATTTTCTAGATTATCTGTGTCACCTAACCAAATAGAGAAAATTAAAGATTATTCGAAGGAATTTACTGCCTAAAATATGTCAATGCCCTGGTTTTACAGGATATTAAAAACATTAACGAACTTCTTGATTTATGTAAAAGAATTGATGAAGTTTCACAAATTAAGTCGCGTTATGTACAGTCTAGTGCAGCCAATTGCTTAGAAACTGATCTTGTTTTCAAAGATGCTGAGTCTCCATCTAGCTCTAGCTTTAATAGCTCTGGTAATTCTAAAAATAAAAGTAATGAAAGGTCTGGAAATAACGTCACAGCCATATGTTATAACTGCAAGAAAGGTGGCCATGTTTTCAGGAATTGCCCAGAACCACGTAGGAGGTTTTGTTTTAAATGTGGCAAGAAAACGTGACTGTCAAAGACTGCAGTTCGTGTAATAAAAAAACTAAGTAATGGGGTTGTATCTGATCGCGTACAAACTCCTTTAGTCAAAACTTATAGCCGGTCATTTGTGAATTCTAAATTTTTAAGCAAAGATCTCTCCGTAAATAATAATAATAATTTTTCTGTGCATCCCGTAACTGATTTAAGGGATTGGGAATCTTGGAAAGATAAAGTTAGAGATTTTTTTAGAGAGTCAGCCCCTCTTTTTGTTCAAAAACCTTTAGATAACAGACCATACATTTCAGTCTCTCTGTATAATGAAAATGTTGTTGCATTGTTAGATAGTGGTGCTAATCAAACTTGTATTGGTAGTTCAGGGCTACATTTGCTAAAGAGATATAAAATTTCAGTAGACTATTCGATACAACGGAAAGTAACTGTGGCTGATGGCCGACGACAAGAAAATACTGGAATTTGTCAAATACCACTCTGTCTTGACTATGTTTGTAAAATTTTAGAAGTTTTAGTAGTACCTTCTCTTAAATATGGACTTATTTTGGGTAGTGATTTTTGTAGAGCATTTTCTTTAAATGTAAATTTTAAAAATAATAGTTGGAGAATATTGAGTGAAGATAAAAATTTTTCAGTTTGTGTTGTATCTAGTGAAAATAATATACAGAGTGATAACAATGTGGGTTTGTCTGTTTCTCTTATGCCTGAACAAAAGATATGTGCTGATCAAGTAGTTGACATGTTTAGGGATTTATCTTCGGAAGATAGGCTAGGTCGAACTGACAAGTTAGTTGTTGATATCGACACTGGCGACGCCAAACCTTTTAAGAAGAGGCAGTATCGTTTGTCACCTTTTATGATGGGACACCTTCACAAGGAAGTTGATGAAATGCTTAAGTTAGGGGTAATCGAACCTTCTCGCAGTCCATGGAATTCCCCGGTTCTCATGACTCCAAAGAAGAACGGTACCTTTAGATTGGTTTTAGATTCCAGGCTCTTAAACCAGGTCACGAAGAAGGATTCCTACCCGTTGCCACGCATTGACGACATTCTTGCCATGCTGAGAGATGCGAAGTTTATCTCTAGTATCGATTTGAGGCATAGTTTTTGGCAGATTCCACTTTCTGAAAGTTCCAAAGAGAAGACAGCCTTTTCTGTTAGCTCTAGAGGTTTGTTCCAGTTTACTGTACTTCCTTTTGGGTTAACAAATGCAGCACAAAACCAACAACGACTGATGGATTCTATTTTCGGACCAGAATTGCAGCCAAAGGTGTTTTGTTACTTGGATGATTTAATTGTCCTCGGAAGCAGTTTCGATGACCATATTTCAGTCCTAAAAGAAGTCCATCGCCGCCTATTAGATGCTAACCTAACAGTTAATTTCGAAAAGTGTCAATTTTTTTAGAAAATCCCTGAAATATTTAGGTTTTGTTGTTGATGGTTCTGGACTTAGGACAGACCCAGATAAAGTTAGGGCTATGGTAGAGAGTCAACGACCAAAGACGACAACACAAGTCAAGAGTTTTGTGTCTATGTGTTCATGGTATAGGAGGTTTGTTAGCCATTTTAGTACTTTAGTTTCTCCGTTGAATGACCTGTTGAAAGGTCGTGGCAAGAATCAACCTATCAAATGGACAGATGAGGCAGAAGCAACATTTAAGGAAATCAAGGAACGGCTGGTTTCGGCTCCAATTCTTACATCACCCGATTTTTCGCTCCCTTTTTGTATAGATTGTGACGCAAGCGCATACGGCGTAGGCGCGGTTCTCATGCAAGTGCAAGATGGTGTAGATAGAGTAATCGCATATGCCTACTGGCTGAAGTCTTACTCGTACCGAAAGAAATCTTTCCACTACCAACAGAGAACTTCTAGCCTTACTTTTTGGGCTCAAACAGTTTCGTTGCTATGTCGAGGGTCAAAAATTTCAGGTAAGGACTGACCACGCTAGTCTTCAGTGGCTTCGTAAACTTGAGAATCCTCAGGGTAAACTTGCTAGATGGCTCACAACAATACAACAGTATGACTTTGAGGTAAAATATAGGCCTGGAAAAAAACACATTTTGCCAGATTTTTTGTCGAGATCAGGGCCGACAGCTGATGTTAACATTCTTGATGTAACTCTGGATGATCTTGACGATTGGTATATTTCTCTTAGGGAGAAGATTTTGAATGATCCAGAATGTTTTCCACATTTTGTCGTTAAGGACGGATTTATTTATAAACACACTTCTTGTAAATTACCTTTAAAAACTAATGTCGCTGAATGGAAACTCGTAGTTCCAGCTTCTCAGCGAAAAAATATACTTTTAACATGTCATGACAGCCCATCATCTGGCGCACATTTAGGTTATTTTAAAACAGTACAAGAATGTTATTACTGGCCACGGGTCAGATCAGATGTTTTAAAATATGTTCGTCAATGTAATACGTGTCATAGTCAAAAAATGCCTAAGTTTTCTCGTTTTGGACTCATGGGTGCACAGAAAAAAGTATCTTTTCCTTTTGAACTACTCGCAGTAGACGTTATGGGACCGTTCCCACGTAGTCCTAGACAGAACCCCTTTTTTTAGTCGTTGCTGCAGATTACTTTTCCAAATATACTATCTTTACAACCTTTAAGGCAGGCGACTCTCAAAATATATCAAATTTTTTTGGAAAATATTTTCTTAACTTACGGTGTACCGCGTATCTTAGTTCTTGATAATGCACCAGCACACACTGGTAAAGTTTTCAAAAACCTCATAGATAAATATAAAATAAAAAAAGTTTGGTTTAATTGTCGCTACCACCCTCAAGTAAATCCCGTTGAAAGGATAAATAGAACTATTGGCGCAGCCATACGCTGTTATATTAAAGAATCACATAAAGGTTGGGATCTTCACATACAAGAAATTACCTCAGCCCTGAGAAGTGCTGTCTCAGAAGTCACTAATTTTAGTCCCAACTACATTGTTTTCGGACGAAAAGTCCCAGTTTCAGGAGATTTCTATGATGAGGTGGATGCAGGCAATATAGACTTGAACTCTTGCGATCGCGCTACGTACACTAAAGAGTTAGAAAAACTTCCATTACTTTATACTGAAGTTCAAAAAAGACTTGATACCGCGTATCAGAGAAATTGTCACCAATATAACCTTAGGAGAAGGGATCACCAGTATAAAGTAGGTGAAAAGGTTTGGAAAAGAAATTTTGTATTATCTAATGCGGCAAATGATTTTTCAGCTAAGCTAGCTGATCGCTTCGTTTTGTGTAAGGGTTTGAAAAGTTCGTTCAAAGATAGTGTATGAACTAGACAACTTGGATGGAACTGATGCCGGAGTTTGGCATGTCTCTAAGTTGAAACCATACTTTGGGTCTAACTCTAATTTGTCAGAGCCTTAAATGTATCCTTAGTAATTCTAGTTTATTTGAACATTTTATGTAAATTTTTCAAAAAAAAAACCTTTTATTTTTTTTTCGCAAAACTTTAATTTTTGCGATTATTAGCTAATAATAGGCGTTTCTCTTTAGTGCGGTCGAACCTTGTTTGAGACCCTACTTAGTCAGGACAACTTTGTTAAGCACTAAGTTTTGTCATTTTTGGGGCTTTGCAATTGCAAACATTTTGTTTATTTTCTTTTAGGAAAAAGGTGTCATTATGATGACGTACGTTTTTTGCACTCGGGCAAACTGACGATTTTTTTGGTCAAGTTAAGATAGCAGTGTTTGCTAGAATCTCTTGTGCAATTTGTAAATACTAGTTATACATTAATCTATAGTGCCTAGGGTATAAATCCCGTAATAATATCTTTAAGAAATTAGTTCGTGTAAATAATTTAGAAATTTTGACTTGCGGCTGAAATTTAAAGTTAATTTTTTTGCTCAGCAGTCAATATGTTAGTTCAGTAAACTTAGATTAGATTAGGTGTAAATTAAATACCAGACTAAGATGTAACATAGTTTAGTTTAGGATCGCGATCTGTAAATTTCCTAACCTCCCTCGATAACGTTCACTCGAATGTATCCTTTAATATGAGTTTTTTGCTTAGAGATGGTCGTTTAGTAGGCATGTCAGATTCTGGTGTTTTGTTCTTGACCAGGTGGACACTTTAAGATCTTCGGTGAAGCATTTGTGTTAATAGTCAGTTGTGACTTCCCCGCCACTTTCACCTTTTTTGGGTTTTTTTTTTTTGGAGTCCGTCAATGCTCCAGTTTTTATTAATTAAGGGACCGTTCTTTTTCTGGTTGTTGTCGAGTTTCGATTAACGGGTTTTTTAGTAAACGAGTGTTGGCGATGGAAGCTTCGCATTTCGGGTCATCTCTGGTTGAATCATGTGAAAGACCATGATAGGTCAGGGAGCCTGGTGTCAAGTAGGTTCCCCAATATCGTTAGTCGAAGGGTTGACAACGAGGATAAATTATGGAGTATCCGTTTTTAGATTTAAATATTTTTCCCCAGGTATTTCCTGTTTCAGCGAGGTGATTTGCTACAAAATCGCCGGGGATATGTGAAGTCCTTGGTTCATACCAAAATTTTTCTTATGCTTAAAAGTTTTTCTCCTTAACCTTTAATTATTTTTTGTTTCGGCCCTTTGTCTGCGTATTTGGGGGTGATTTTGTCTGTTGGTGAGCCGAGTGGATAATGACAGTAAGGGATTAAATTCTATAGGTAAAATGCTTTTCGTGTGGTTTCGCAGATGGCGATTGTCACCCGGACATACCAGAGATCCACCACTTAACATCCACGTTGGAAGGTACTCCGAGGTGCCCTTGGTGTCGTTCTTCCCCGGGTTTTCCCCTTCAGCCTTGATCACGCCTGGATATCGTTAGGCACTGTTACTGGTTTAAGTTGCGCGAGCGCGCCATAACCATTTTTCTATTTAGTTATTTAGTTGAATATTTAGTCTTATGGATAAAGTTCCAAGGTATTTCCTTGATTAGGAAAATTAAAACAAGTTTAATTTTCATTTTTTTGGAGGAGGGCAGTGTAACAGTGCAAGTAGCATTTAGGCTTAAACAGTTGTTTTTGGGGATATATCTCAATTACTAAAGCGAATATTAATTTCTAGCGCATTCGCCATATTTTGTTAATTTACCCGCGCGCGCCGTCTCGTGAATTAAACGCTGAAACTTAAGTTCGAACAGGTCGCGGCAGCCTGAAAAACATTTATGGGAAAATCTTCAGTATACAATACCTAGAGGCTCTTGTGCCATTGTTTGTTAGTGTAAATCTTTATGGTTGTTATTTCTTTTATTGGTGTAATTTCCTGGTATGCAAATCTATTCGTGCCATTGAGTATTGATGAAAGCAGTGGTATTTCACGTAACTTTTAAATCCTTGGGTTTTTGTAAGCGGTCCGATTTCTGGAAGACTGCAGATCGACATTGTGAAACCCTCTGTAGTAGACAAATGTCACTTTTCGTTTGACATCGAGAGATTGACCTTTTCAAAATCACTTCTGTCTAACCGGCCCAGCTGTCGAAAGGCAATTTTTTTGGTTTTGGAAAAAACTCCTTAGGATATCTTTGTGAAAACCATTAATTTTCTTCCATCTTGAGCCTATAAAGGTATGTTTTCCTCCATATTTAAGCTTTTCATTAATATTTTGCATAAATTCGTTCTTTTCCTAAAGTGTAAAAAACCTAACCTGAAAAGACACGTTTTGTTTTCCACTGTTTAGAATTTAATATTTGTTTCAGATAAGGCCGGTTTCATTTTCATTTCCTTGACGTATCCCGTTTCATTTTCACTTTACGTTCTTTCTTTCTTTACCCAGTTTGGAGGAAAGATTTCCTTGAGGCTCCCGTGACGAACACGTGAGCCCCTTTTAAGCCTGTTGCAAAACAACCAGAGTACTCCTTGATTGAGTCGGAGTTTGTAAGCTCCTTTAGCTGCTAACGACCAGTCCGTAGCTGCACAAGAAGTCTAACATCAGACAGTGTGTTTAGAAGTTAATATTTGAGACCTGACTCAGTCCACGTAGAGAGCACGCAGATAAGTTGTACACCTTATTTTTTAAAAAGCGTTTTTATTAAGCAGTACCCTTTTTAATAATCTAGATTAAGTAACATATAATTTTAAATTTCTTGTAACTATTTCCACCTATGCTCAATTGCCTTATTGTTTTAATATTTTAACCCTTAATTATATAGCTTGATTGTAAGTAGCGGTTGTAAAGGTTTGCAAACTTGGCTTAAGATCTTTGTTAACTTTTGTAAGTGAGCCTTATTAACTTTCATTTTTTAAACTATTTTTTTCTATTAAAAGAATACCGTAGATTTTTTTAAAAAGTGTGTTTTTATTTTATGTTGGGCACGGGTTTTTCATTTCGGCCTGTCTATAGGGTCACCTTCTGGTAATTTGTCATTACTGTTTTTTATAACTGTAGATGGCGCCCAAATTTCAATTTCTTAATTTGTGACAAATTACCACAGAAGGGATTTTCAAAATTAACAACTTAGTATTTGTTCTGGCACTGATACGGGAGTAGTAAGGAATATTTAATAACAAACCCACGACCTATTGCCACGACTAACAGAGAGCTAGACCGTAAGGCATTTTGTCCAAAACCATGGCTAGTATAACATCATTTAATTTGGACAATCTCATTATAACTATTAGCCAAAGGTAGGTTATAAGGGTATCTCTTTACACCGGAGTTGCCGTATCAACTGTACGAAAAATTGATAAAGAAGATAAGGAACGGTTGGAAAATAACCCCAATCAAATGTTATCCAGTCCTAAAAAAAACGACGGCGTCTTTCTCTTGTCGAGAAGAATAAAAATTTTAATTTTCAAGTGATAAAACATATGATAAATAGGTTTTATCTTAAATTGAAAGTTGTCCCGATAAGTAGAAAATTGTGCGAAGATTTAAATTTATCATATTCTAGGGAAACACTTAGGACGTTACTAATATCAAACGGTTTTTTTTTTGCCTAAATTTCAAAATAAAAAAAAAATTAATAGAGCGTCCTAATATATTACATTGAAGGTACAAATATATACATGAAATACAAAAATATCGTCAAGAAGGGCGAAATATTATTTATTTGGATGAGACATGGGTAGATAATGATTTAACATTAAAGTAATAGTAATGCTTACTTAGTAAGTTTTTATTTTATAAATTTCTTTGTCATTTATTAAAAATTGTAATGATAATACTACAGGGATCGTAGAACGACGTTTCCTCATTTTGAATTATTTCCAAAAATTAAAAATACGTTAGAGGTAAACAAATAAAAAAAGCCGATTAGATGATAACGTTTTTCTGCATTTGTAACTTTCCATGAAATATTTTGTGAAATTGCTACTGATGGTCTTTAAATGTCTTTATTTTTGGTGACGACCATACATTTAAAATATATTTTAAATAAAACATAAATGTATACTGTACACATTATTTCATTTAAACAAATTACAAAATATTCCTGAACTTTTGGAAAATCCGCACGCCGCTGTGCTTTTTATGAATGAAGGACGCCATGTTTGGTTTACAACTTCCTTCCCCTTACCGACGCCGCACTGTCACAGATACGGTTGCCAGACTATTCACCTTTCTTTGCATATATATTATAGAAAACTGTAATTCTGCTATATAGTTCAGTGAGGGGCGTGAAGATGGAGTCGAGGACCCTTGAAATAAAATACGCTCTTTTTCACTCAACGCGACGGAAAGCGATTAGCTGTTTTGCATGTTACATATAACTTGACGCGATTTCGCATATTATAAAAAATCGCTGTTTCTGTCAATCGCCGTTATTTGCGATTTTAGTCAACGTTTGCTATCAGCGATTTTTCAATAACGGCTATTAAATCACCGGTAGTAATTATTCCTCTTTACCCCCTCCCCCCTACCTATGCCATTGAGTCTCGCGGTCAAAGACTTGACGTGTGTGAAGTTGTCCCCCAATTAGTCCGCTTTTCTAAAACCACATTTGTATTGCATTGGTTTATTAATATTTTACGGTAAATAACTACAAGAGTTCATGAAATACATACCTGCCTGCCATACTTGTTCGCCACCAGCCAATAGCATTGCACGAATCTTTATAAATGTATCCCTAATGGTTTCTTTTACAGAATGCGCCTGCGCTTGAGACATTCTTCGTAGATTTCTAACTTCAGCTCGTAGATCCTTGGCTTTCTTTTGCAGACCCCGTAGTTGGTTATACATCTCTGGTGTTAATTGTAAATCCCTGTATATCCGACTGTCATATTGACCTGGTGAGAGTGATGCTGGTTTTGGTGGAGGTGCCGGTTTAAGTCGATCTCTTTCTGAAAAATCATAAAAAAACACTATTTAATATTTATTTGTATTTAGTGATTAAATAATTACAATGTATTGTTTTAACTAAAAATTTTGAAAATATTTAAGCGATTAATTAATTTCAATATATTTAAGTGATTAAATATTCTACTAAGCGTAAAGGAATTACCATTTTGCAAATCTAAAATAATAGTTAGACTACCAATTTTAAGAAACTCTTTTTTAATATTAAAACCATTTTGATTTTTGTTTAAAACATGTGCTTCAGAATACTATCATAACTTGCTTAAAATGGCTTGTTTTTTTACACAAAAGTACTTGATATTTTGATAAAGGTAGTTATAGTATAAAAATATGTTGTCAAACTGGTCATTTTAATATTGCTGTTTGTTATCTTACTTGTCTTAGCATGTATTACACTAACCAAATGAGTCACAACCTAAGGGTAATATTGTATCAAATATAAGTATAGAACTAAAAACTGACAGCTAAAGATATACCAATTTTAAATTATTTTTAAGATAAATTATTATATTATTACTTTAATATAATAATAATGAAAGAGAAACATACTTACTTGAAAACGTGCATATTATAGGGATATTACAAAAAAAACTTGGAGATAGGGATTATAGATATGGGATTATAAATTGTATTAGCATTCAAAAAGTGTCCTTGCATACCAGATATTAAAAAAAAGGACATAAAAATATACCGATATTAAAATGTCATTTTAATGCAGGTACAGGATGATATGTTGTAAATTTTATATAAAAAGTATTTAACTCAAAAATTATTTTTAAAGAAACGTACGTCATTAAAGTTATATTGGTTAAGTTTTTTTTTAAGTGTTTGACAATGTAATGATTTCAATTACACTAAAATCTTGGACTTCCATTGTCTTTATTTGTTAATTGAGTTAATTGATACACAACGTTTCGGTTAGTGATGTATCTCCAACGGTTTTCAAGTGTTGCGTTGTGTATCAATTAATAAATAAAGACAATGGAAGTCCAAGATTTTAGTGTTATTGAAATTATATTGGTTACTTAAAAAACAGGATTTTATAGTACTAATAAAATAGGTAATATAATTGCTAAAAGCTTAGAACAATTTTATTAATATAAATAACTTATGAACGTGTCTCAAAAATTTTGGCACAAAATTTAATATAAATTAAAATTAAAATGAGCAATAATGATAAAACATTAAGTTGGCCCTTAAATTTTTTAATGTCTTTATTTTGACAATTTAATTTGACAAATTATTTATGTATGGCACATCCAAATTCGTCATTCAAGGAAGTTGACTGAAAATGCTTTAAAATATTGAAAACGAAAAAAATATACAGTAAACAAGGTACCATGGATAACACGATATTATCGAGCATTAAAGCAGTTTCATTTAAAAAATAAAGAAAAAGTTTTTATGTCGCTAAAAAGTATTCACTTTAAGTAACTCAGTGATTAAGGGCAACTAAGGTATTTATACCGACAACATAGATGATTGCCCGGACGTAATTAAAAGAAAAGCAAAATTTATTTTGATGCTCGATTTCTACTGCAGAAATATCTAGGCCATGCTTGGGCCAGATTAGGCGTAAGCCCTAGATAGTCATCGTAATATTAAAAATTGGTTTATTTTATACATTAGAGTAGGGATGCGCAATGTTCATCGATGGTCTAAAAACATCGATGGTTGGCTGATCGATGATCGATGTTTTGCCATCGATGGTCGTGTATCGAAAACATCGATGATAATATCGATGTTGCCTTCTAACATCGATATTTTTTGCAAAGGTAAAAGATTGTTTTAAAAACAAATAATCTTAAGGATTTACTAAAAAAATGTATGATGTCTTTCTTTGTTATGTAAAGTTTGGTAAAGACATACACGTTTTGCCCATTTATTTATAAATAAATAATAATTAAATGTTATATAAAATTTAAAAAGACTTTTTAAAAAAAGTACAAAAATTTTAAACATACTAACATACATACAAATGTTAATCACTTTAGCTGGTGGCAGAAAAACGCTTCTACATATCCCACTCTAGCCACAATTGCACCGAACTTTTTGTCTGTTATTGTTCCGTTCCCTCAGAACGTCTGTTTTCAAAAGCAGGGCAAATAGTAACTCATCAACGAAACAGTATTAGAGGAATTATTATTATTAAAATTACGTTTTTTACAAAGCATTAAAAAGTCTTATTGGGATCTATAATTTTTTTCTATACATAAAATAATGTTTTCAGTTTTTTTAGTTTTACTAAGAGTTTCGTTTTAGTTTAAAAACATGTATTATTTCTTGTATATTTTAAATAAATAAAGCTGTCTTTAGTAATATTGGTATCTTTATTGGTTATAATGCTAATAGACCATGAACAAACTATCGCATCGTATCATCGATGTTAGAAAAACATCGATGTTGTATGTTCGATATATCGTTACTATCGATGGTCAGGATTCGATGTTGCCATTGATGTTTAACATCGATGTTTGGCTTCGATGTCGCATCCCTACATTAGAGTCATGTTGAAGATAACTTATTATTTTGTCCGGAGTTAACATCATTATACCTTTGTAATTTGTAATAATATTAATACCTTAAGTAAATAAAAATTTAAATTAAAGTATCTTTGTCTAAAAAAACAAAAAAAAAATAATAATAATAATTGTGCCAGAATTTTTAAGACAAAAGTTAATCTAAGTTTTTATATTATAAAGTTATAACTAAACCCAATATCTCAATGGATGCTGTTCCTGGCATTAAAAAAATAGTAACAATTATTAAAAAAAGCTTTTTTGTAGCAATTTATCTAGCAAAGACAATATTTGCGGCGACTCTAATAAAAAATAACATTTTTTTAAATATTCTTCCCTGGGTAAATAAACGGGTTGCATTGTCTTTTACGTAATAAATTAAACATTGTTATTAACTTAGTCTTTAAGTCTATAAATATGTATGAAACAATAAGTAACATTAAAAAAAAAACTGCTAAAATTTACACGACAAATACACTTACCCTGTGATGATGTTCTTGGAAGCGTGGATGATTTAATGGCGGGTTTTGTGGGTTTTTGGTCCGCTGATGGAAAGCAAACATATTAAAAAGGAACGCGAGTTAGTAACAAAAAACACACCAACATGCAAAAATTGGGTATTAAATATGCATATGAAAAGCTTGCTTTTAAAGAACTAACCAAAATTAACGAAACTTAGTGCGTATATCATATTTCTGTAATTATTTTTCTTTTGTTATTTTTTATTTGAATCAGTTCATAATTTTAAATGAAATTTAAAATATTTACAATTATTATTGATTTTAATTAAAATTATCCCTTTATTTTCACCGCATTATTTGTTGCTTTTTGGTTTATAATAATGAATTAGACATTTATAAACCATAATAATGAGCAAATAGTTCTTTAATGTTTTATCACAATAATGGAAATGGATTTGTCGTTGTTTTTATATAGCTAACAATGTTTTTACTAGTCGCAATAAAATGTTAGCTATTACTTCGTACCACCAAAAGCTTTGTGATCTTTATAATTTAAAAAATAACGAAAAAACGGCCAAAAACTTTCATTTTTTAATAAAAATTAAGTTGTCTATCAAAATCTTATTTTTGTAAATTGGTTCTCTAATTTTTAAAGATAAAACATCACAACGTTTTGTTTAATAACACACTTAAATATCCTAATTCTTAAAAAAAGTGTCAAAATGTACCACATATAAGAGCAGTTACGTGTTTATAAATATTATGATTTTAAGTCGAGAGGTTATTTTTTTATTTTGTAAAATATTTAGAAAACATAAAATGTGACTTTTTAAAATTGCACTAGGTTCAGGCAGTAATCTCTAAGTATTAACAAAAACATAATTTTAATATAAGTTGGGGTCTATATACATATTTTAACTTGTAATTTAATGTTTTTTTTACCTAACTGGTATACAAATTACAGTAGAAGCTCACTTATTCGAAATTCAAGGGGCATCCGAATTAAAGGAAGTTGGAACTATCGAGAGTTTGAATTATAGAGGTTAATGTAAATAAAATTTAAATTTTAGAATCACAACTTTATTTATGGGCTGGTAAAGCATTCGTTCATGTTTCAACTTGTTCGTTTTACTTCCGCTTACTTCGAATTTCAGAGGTTACGGTATCACAGCTCGTAATGTAGAAGTTGACTTCGAATTTCAGAGGTAACGTTTAAATTACAGCAACAAAATTTGAATTCTAGAGGCTCGAATAAAACCATATTCGAATTTTAGAGGCTTAGTTATGCATTAAAAACATACGAATTATCAGTATATTACTTTTCAAATACTGGAGGTTATTAGAAATTTAGGGAAGATAACAGACAAAAGTTACTAATTATAGAGGTTTTCGAATAATCGAGGTTCAAATTAGTGAGAATCTACTGTATATATTTATTGCACAAAGTATAAGATTGTGCACCAAGACGCTGGTAAGTTAAATTATATGTCATGAGATTTAAAATAAATATTGTTTCTATGACCACCTATTTTTTTATTGTCTAAAATAGAAAACCTAATAAACTTTTAAACAATTAGGGCTATAATATAATTTTACTTTAAAATTTTAGGAATTTTTAAAACATGCAAAAATTATTAGTTTATTTCCTTATAAAGAAAAACGCCCTTAAAGTAATTTGATTTTATTTGTTTTGCTTTTAATCGCATCTTTTATTGACGTTATTAAATTGGATCGAAGGCGGATTAAAAGATGTTGCCTTTTATGCTATCAAGTTTATTTAATGTCTTTAGATATTTTATCTCAGAAAATCTGCCATTCCACATTACGTTAAAACCTAACTTCCTAAAAGCTTTGGCACTGAATCACGGCCGAAATAAGGTTGCGCCTGTTCAATATAGCCAAAATTATTTATTTTTGTTTTTATGAACCTATCAATGACTATAAGAGTTGAATATCTAAAATGGATAACGAAGTTTATACATTACCTGCATGTTGTGGGCTGTGTTGTTTAGGTGAATTCATATCCGGTGGTTCGTCACTAAACGAAACCGACTTCTCAAATGAAACTGATTTATCTAAAAATTATACACAGAAACAAAATGTTACAAAATGGTATGAATTGCCAATTGGGTATAATTTAAAAACAGTGTATAATAAATGCGCCTATTTTAGGATTTTAGTAATTTCTAACAGATTAATAATTTGTCTAAAAGTAAAAAAAAAAAAAACAATTTTTCCACAGTACTTCTTTTTAATGTCATTAATCTAAATAAAAATTTCGTTTGGGTTAATTTTTTGTCAATTTTAATATTATTCTTTTAACAAAAATTTGTGAGATTAAATTTCTCTTTATTTTTTTTATTTATAAAATGTTTCGCATTCTTAATTAGTTCACAAGTGTCTTAAAATATTTTTAGTAACTATTGACGTTAGAACTGCGCATTTTTATACACACTGCTTAAATTTTGTTTTTTATAAATGTAGCGAATAATGCTGATAAAGAAAAGATATAAAAAGAAGTAATCTTCATTCTGGTGAAAAATTTGGAAATCCTAATTAAAGTTGTGACAGGGGTTCCAAAAATAGTTTTTGGATGGGCATATTGGTAGAATAGAAAAGCATACAAATTATTTTTAATTATATAATATGAATAGAATAGATAAAAGCAGGACTCTTAAAATGCAAGGCAATTTTAATTTTTACATATCTACAGACCTACAGCTAGTTTTCCAGTCAATGCACATAATAATGTAAGCAGTTATGCTTTATTTACACAATAATACTTTTTTTTAAACAAAAGTATCAATTTGCTTAAACTTGTTAATTATTTGTTTTTTATTAGAAATATTTAAAATTTTTGTCTTTTATTATTCGAGTGGTATTTTTTAGCTTTAACTATACAATTTAAAGGTCTTATAAAAATTCTGGCAAAATTCTTTTTTGCACAACATTTTATTTTATATTATAATCTTTATCTTTATATAATCTCTAGACACAATTTGTTCCAGTATGATACGCATCCTTTTAAGGTTTAATTTTTAAATAAAGTATTTATTATTAATAGAGCTGTAATTTATGTTATAGAATAAATCAATTAATTTATTAATGTATTTGTTACGCAAAACTAATATAACCTAAATAACTACGCAAACTCAGCACAGAGAGCTGAATCAAGAAAATAAGCGTACCTCGACAACTTATAGTAGTTCTAGAATCACCACTTTGTTAAATATTGCATGGGAAATTGTTTCTTATTAAATCATGACTTTATTTCTATATTCTTATGGTTTCATGCAAAATAAACACAAATAGTAAACCCTTATGTGTTTAAACTTGAATTAAAATATAAAAAGATCAGATTTAAAAAACAATCCTGTATGCAACATTTTCGTGAAAGATTTAAAATTTCCTCCCATTAACCGCCACTAATGGTCAATAAAAACGTCATAGCTCTAAAAAGCTTACTAAAGGCACTGCATTGAAAGCGTAATGCGCATTTTAGGTATCATTCTTTTTACTGTCTAAAAACCAGTAGTGGAAGTAAAATTTTATAGAATCCTATATTTTAGCTTTATTAGTTATAGAATTTTCAAAGTAATTTGAAAGTGTATAAATAAAAAAAAATGTTAAAACGGAGATAGTACGAAGTTAGAAAAATAATTTGTAAAAAATAAATACAAAGACAATAAATATGCAAACAATAAATAAATATTTTTATTAAAAAAATCCTATTTTGTTGCTTTCTCATCAACCTAATGATGTGAACAACACAATTAATTGTCTTTAATTTAAATTTTTTTGAAAACACGATAATTTGATTCTTTCTATACTTAAAAAAAAGTATATTTCTTTTTTTAAAATATCACCTATTGTAATATCCACTATTTTTTATTAAAGATGTATTACGAAAATATAGGGGATAAAACAATTTAAACTTGCTATAAGCTCAGTTGGTGCAACGTACAGAGTTATCCAACGAGGACTATACAGGCCGATTTTTTGACTCTACCTGTACTTTTATAAAAAAGTGAAATATCCATCATATATAATTTTTCCTCCGAATCCAAAAACGATTAATGTAAAATAATTGAACATCAAATAAAACTGCTACGGGTTATTTTGATATTTTTTTAAATAGAATGCCATATTTTTATGTGATTATCCGATTCCTCGTATATCTTTTGATCTAAAAAGATATTTTTTTAATTCAAAATGGTCCATTTTCGGCACGTGTAAATCGAAAAAAATTTCATCTACCGTCTTATTAACACCTGAAATATTGATACGGATACCTCTTCACTCTCTAAAAAAATAAAATTTAAAAGTTGTTTATATTATTCATAAATTAGAAACAAATAACGTTAAAAAATGAAATATCCATTAGAAGACCGTCTACACATTGTAATGCAATAGATACAATTCTAAGAATTAAGACTCTATAGTAGAATAGATACAAAGCAAATATAAAAACAATATAACATATAAATCAAATACCCCATAAGAAAAAACTATAAATTAAACTTAAGAACACCATAATAAAAATGTTCGATATGTCCTCCGTTGTTTTCGAAACAGGACCGATGCCTCCTTTTTAGTCTTTCTAGAGAGTCCCTTATAATATTGTAATCCTGGTTAAGTCTGTCAATTTTATTCACATTTTTTTGGTGTATCTCATCGATATTTCTATTGGGACGTTGATAAACTACGTTTTCTAAATGGCCCCATAAAAATGTATCCATTGGTGTATCTGGGTTATTGGGTGGCCAATGAAGTGTTCCGTTACTGCCAATCCACTCGTTGTAACGCCCATACAAATATATTACCACTTCTCGAACGGCATGAGGTGGAGCGCCATCCTGCTGCCAAATAATATTATTGTAGATTTGCAATGGCAATCCTTCCAAGGAGGTCCCTATATCGTTTTAAAGAAACTGAAGGTATCTTTGGCCTGTTTAAAAGCTACGATAAAATAGCGGTCCAATAATTTGATTTCCTAACATCTCACACCAAACATTAAGGGAGCTTCTACCTTAAAACTTTATCATTTCATATTTATGAGGGTTAGCTCCTGCCCAGTCATTTGTATTTCTCTGGTTGTATATTCCTGGTATTGTGAATGACGCTTCATCATTCCATAATATTTTATTGTATAAGTTGTTGTCCTCGTCTTGCTCCCTCATCAACATCGAAGCAACAAATCGAAAACGAAGTTCTTTTTGTTCTTGAGTTAGATATTAAACGTGAAGGATACAATATGGTTTGATAGCAAATTTTTTCAGAGTTCTTTGAACTGTTTCATAACTGACCCTTCGGAGCTCTAGGCCATACCCTACTTCTCGTACTGCCTGCGGAATAGAACTCATCGGATTTATTCTAAAATATTGAACAATTGCTTGATTTCTTATGTTTTGTCTTCTTATATTTCTTTGCCTATCTTTCAATGTTTTTGTTTCTTCAAATAGAGTCTTAATTCTTAGAATTGTATCCACTGAAATGCGTCTCTGGAAACTCTCGAAAAATCTTCTTTGCGTTTCTCGAGCATTTTATCCGCTTTTCTAATATAATTTTACAATGTGTAGACGGTCTTCTAATAAATATTTTATTTTTAACTTTATTTGTTCCTAATTCATAAAAAAATATAAACAACTTTTAAACTTTATTTTTTAGTTGTCTGAATGACACTACCGTTAAAGAGTGAACAGGTATCCGTATCAATAATTCAGGTGTGACACGGTAGACGAAAATTTTTTCGATTTAAACGTGCAGAAAATGGACCAATTTAAATTAAAAAATATCATTTTAGATCAAAAGATATACGAGGAATCGGATAATCACATAAAAAATATGGCCATTCCATTTAAAAAAATATCAAAATGACCCCTATCAGTTTTATTTGATGTTCAATTATTTTAACATTAATTATTTTCGGATTAGAAGAGAAAAATTTTATATGATGGCTATTTCACTTTTTTTTATAAAAGTACAGGTAAAGTCAAAAAAGCGGCCTGTCTAGTCCTCGTTGGATAAACCTGTACATAGTATAAGTAAAAACTGTAACTGTTATTCACTTGTCTAACAAGGTAGATTTTGGGAAAAGAAGTATCAAAAAATAGAATATTCAAGCAGGATAAAAAAATATTTTTAGTCGTCTAGTCGTAATCCATGCTAGGTATTTCTAAATATCAAATTCCAGATGCAGCAATTAGCGAAAGGGTTACGCTAATATGACAATGTACTTTATATAGAGAGGGGGAGGGTCATAATAATATTAGAGGTCTATCAGCAGGTATACTAAACAAATAACTAAACATTTTTACAATTCTGTACAGATCATGCCAAGAAATAAAAATGTTGGACTTACGACAGCCACTTTTACCCAATTTGGGTGCTTTGCTGTCAGTACGAAGATACGAATCATCTGCCAAAAAATTACAAAAATTTGTGTGTTAAATGTGTTGAAGTTAAAGGGCCAATTGAATTTTTTTCGTACTTAAAAACTTTTGCTATATAAAATATTTTAATAAGGGTTTTTATGCTTTTTTTTAAGAACATTATTATAACAAAAGTATAAAAATTATCGTATTTAATTTTAATCTTTCCATAATTTTAAAGATACTTGAAGAATGCCTATAATATACATTATGAAATGCTCAAGCATAAACTTACTCTGTTTCTGAGTTTAAGAATTATTCTTTTTGCCTCCTAATCATATGTAACTATTTGAGTATATTTCTTATTTTAAAATAAAATTGGTTTATTTATGAAAATATATTTTTTTACTAATGGTCAATAGTGTCAGGGAGTAGTCATAAATTTATCCTGACAAAAATGAGTGTTAAAATCAAATTTAAAATGTAAAAAGTCGCAAACCCATTTTACATATTGTCTCTCTAGAATTTTGTAAGCATGCATCAAAGTGTTTGTTAGGAGCTGTTTTGTTGCTTTTAAAAAGTAACTTTGCAGTGATAGTTTATAGGTAAAGGAAATATTTTTTTACACTTTTAAAATATTATATCGATGTATTTTGGCAGCTTTGTTAATAGGTTACGTTAAAATGATAGCTATTTAACAAACAACGGTATAAATAAGCGCGAATAATAATCGAGACCATTAAAAGTCAATTAATGCCAGCGTCAGTTTAATTATTTTTGGGCTACAACTTTGTTATTAAAAATTTGATAATCATAATTTCCTTGATTTTTTCAAAATGCAGTTCGGTTTAAGAAAACCCACCTGACAAATTTCAATGTTAATATTTCAACAATATGGTTATGCTAAATACAAAGTACAAAGTTTAAAACCAAAACAATATTCTTATTATTATTAATGCCTTTAATAAATTGTTAATTAATAGAACATTATGCATAAATAAGGGCTATGTTTACTCTTATTTTGAAAATAGCTATTATCTACGGTCAGATACAATGTATCTACCCATCATTATTTTAGGTGAGGTTTATGTTAATTAATATATATATATATATATATATATATATATATATATATATATATATATATATATATATATATATATATATATATATATATATTTTTATACATACATATATAACAAATAGTAAAATACTGCATTAAGTTCTAACTGGAAATAGAATTCGCGTAAAAAACAAAATAAATTGATTTATAAAAACTGATAAATGTTTTTTTTTTAATAATCACTGGAAGGGTTACTTTTTAAAACATTATTTTTTTGCCTATAAATAGCTGATGAGATGATCAAAAAAATAATTAGCAAAAGTATGATAGAGTGAAAATACAAACCTGGCAATGAAGCCGAACTCGAACTGGAGTTCTTATCGAACTCGTCGCCTGTTGGTACAAATGAATGGTGATCGTTAGCAACAAACAACACTATATACACAAGCTAGCATTAAAAAAACATTTGTTATTGGCCAAATGATTTGATGAGGTAAAAAATACAGATCATTTAACACCAAATTTAATTGTTTTTAGTAAAAAAGCGTAAGATAATATTTAAAATCACCCTTGAAATAATTTAAACAATCTAGAAAAATATATATAAATATATATATATATATATATATATATATATATATATATATATATATATATATATATATATATATATATATATATATATATATATATATATTTCCGGGTGACAACGAAATCACTACCCAGCCATTTATTTTCTTGAATAAAAACATATAGCTTTCAAATTTTAGGATGCTATAATATATCATAAGATGCTGATTTTGGATATTATAATATGTCTCTATCACTTCCGGTTTAAGCGGAAACGACGTCAACTTTGATTTTTTCAATGGAATACCCTGTATATTTTTTGAAATTTGGATCTTACGAATCATTTCTGATATAAAATGTATATTATGTCCTATACCTATCTGTGCTAGTTTTTGAGCAAATGGCGATTAAAGATGTCCAAACTACCGCATATTATGCAGTTTTATGGGAAAACAAATAAATGATATAAAAAATTATTATGTTCAATTTAATTTTTTCTGAAGACTCTATCAGTGGAATAAAACTACTTCCGGCTTTACCGGAAGTGCTGCGAAAATTGACTTTTCCAATAATGTTACTTCAAAAATTTAAATGCAACCCCCTGTATATTTTTTTAAATTTGGATTCTACGGGTTATTCCTGATATAAAATATGTATAATATTCTATACCTATCTTTGTTAGTTTTTGAGAAAATGGCGATTGAAGATGGCCAAACGACCGCATATTATGCAGTTATAGGGGAAACAAATAAACGTTAGAAACATTTAATATTTTTTAATTTAATTCTAAATTATTTTTATTTAATTAACTACTTAAATAAAAAACCCATATTAAAATAACAAAATTGCTCCAAGGAGACGGCCTGAATTATTTTAGGCTTATTAATTTTCTAACATTTATTTGTTTTCCCCTATAACTGCATAATGTGCGGTCGTTTGCTTCAATCGCCATTTTCTCAAAACCAAAAGATAGGCATAGAACATTATACAGATTTTATATCAGGAATGACCCGCAAAATCAAATTTAAGAAAATATACGGGGTTCATTTAAATTTTGAATAACATTATTAGCAAAGACAGTTTTCCGCACTCGAGAAACCGGATAATTTTATCATGACCTCCACTGATAGAGTCTGCGAAAAATAAATTAAACATAAATATCATTTATTTGTTTTCCATAAAACCATAATTGGTGTTTGATTTTAATCCCATTTTTCTTAAAAACTGCAAAAAGGTATAGGATATAATTTAGATTTATATCAAGAATGATCCTTACAAACCAAATTTTAAAAAATATACAGTGTTCCATAAAAAATCAAAGTTGATTCCTTCCGGCCGAGTGATAGGCAAATCTTGTAAATCCAAAATCAGCATCTTAAATATAAATGTCATTCTAAAATTTGAGATATTTTTTATTCAAGGAAGAGGCTGGTAGTGATTCGTTGTCACCATATTTATATATATATATATATATTATAATATATATATATATATATATATATATATATATATATATATATATATATATATATATATATATATATATATATATATATATATATATATATATATATATATATATATATATATATATATATATATATATATATATATATATATATATATTCACCTGCAAAAAAAAAGGCCACTACAAATTTTGGCTTTTTCGCGAATTACTTATTTAATATTTAAAATCTATTTTTAAAAATGTACATTGATTCCTCAAACAGGATGCATGTATTTTTTTTTTTTTAGTTAAAACAGATTATAGTATTTTACATTCTAAATAAATAAATAAAAATGGCACCTATTCACTGATTGAAAATCAAAAAAATTTTAGATATCCAGATTAGCTTTGCTTTTATCCGGGATGTAATATTGGAAAAAATATTTTAATATTTTTAGGTATTACACAATTAATTTTTAAAATAAAAAGTAACCAAGTAATTTGTTTTTAAATATTTTTAAGATAATAAAAGAATCTAAATATAAAAACACTTTTTTCTATGCTAAAAATTATATTAAATTGTATTAAATGTAAAAATATGCCTTTTTCCAACTATAAATAAAATGGAATTTAATCTTACGATCACTCAGTAATATGTCCATAGGTTATTAATTGGAGATTCACATTTCTTTTTTTAATTTCGCGTAAGATTTATATTTTACCCTAAAGATCATGAAATGCATTGCCCACTATGCTTTTACTGTTTTTGTTTTGTTTTCTGCTAAAAGATCTGTATTTTTTGCGCATGTCATTAAAATGGTCTAAATTTCACACCAAACACTAATCATTTTAATTTATTTTGTCTTATTAAATTGTGATAATTATAATTTTTCAAAAATATTTACATTTAAAATTGCTCAAGTGGCACAGTAAAATAAAACATTAAAAAGATAATATTAGACAAAATAAATAAAACATTCAACTCAATTTTGATTCTATGGGATGAGCTAAATGAAACCTAATTAAAATAGGTAATTTTATAACACTGTCTTGATAGTTTGTATAATTATATGAAACATACAGAAAAATACTTCCATTATTTTTTTATTAAAATTTATTGAATTCAATTTTTTTAAAATAGTCTTAAAAGTAGTAATTTACATCACGGATAAACAAATAGTAAATATTTTTTATCCAGTCAAGTAAGCCAAAAAAATAATGGTACCGCTGTATAAATTTCCAAGAAGCTGAAAATATACATGAACGTTTGGTATACCATTATAATAAAATTGTAAAAAGTCCCCATCGATCCCATGTGTGCAAAACAAATTTAAAATCTCCAACAGAAGAAGATCCTTACATTAACTTTTGACATCACTCAGGAAGAATAAGGAAAAAAAGAAGATAGAGAAAGAGAAGAAGAAAAATATTAAGAAGATAAGAAGAAAAGAAGAAAATATTGAATGAGACTTTAATTCTACTATGATTTAATAAAATAGGCCGTGGAGTGGCCTATTGGGAAAACCACGTTAAAAAATGCGTCAAGTACACTACCTCACAGGTGGCATGGAAACGTGTGCATAGTATAAGGAATAAAACTTTAGTAAATTTTTAAATAACTTTTTTTTCAAAAATAGTAAATTTTAGTGAAAAAAGTGTATAAACAATTTTTGTAAACAGTTGCATGATTTACAATTTTCGTCTTAACTATTTTTATCATAAAACTAACAGCGAATTTTGACCATGTATAAAAATTTTTGACACATGGGATCGATGGGGACTTTTCACAATTTCATAATAATGGTATTATTAACGATCATTTAAATTTTCAGCTTCTTGGGAATTTATGCATGTTTGTTTTAAATATTATCGTATTACTAGGTTTTAAGAGTTTTCTTTGTTACATATATTTAAAAGACAGTAAACTTAAGCAATGACATTATTCTTAACAGTGTAACCGATGAATCTTTGCTATATATGGAAAGGCATCAAAATTGTAATGGAAACAAGCATATATATTTTCATATAGCTTGATTTTCTGTGGATGGTATGTACGATATAAAACTGAACATCTGACTAAAGTATTAACAGTCAATAGATAATGTAAAAATTTTATGAAAGGATTTATTCATACTTTTAGAAAATTAGTTCCTAAGGTTGACAACAACAATGTTTAACCCGCACTTTTTGCTTTATTTAAAATAACCAATTAAATTGCATTAATATTTCGTTGATCCAACATACTCACAGAAAAAGATTGAGACATGCTTATGATTTTCAAAGCATATAGTTTCTCTGCAAGCCATGTCTTTTGGTCATACTAGGTAAATATTATATTGATAAAAAAATTAGAATTCTAAAAAGTGTCTTGAAATCCATTAAAATACAGAAACACCTTTAAAATTTCAATAGAAAGAACGGCTACGAAATACCTTACGTATGAAAAGCATCTAGAAATAAAGAAACAATCCAGTAAACATGGCAGGATACAGCAAAATTTTTTTCTTTAAGTTCAGTTAGTGTTTTAATTTAAGTGCAGACACTGAATTATATCTTGGACAACACTTCTGCTCTCAGGCGGTGGGTCTTAGTTTGCTGTTTGATCTATTAAGTAATTTGAACTTTGTCAGATGCAGTAAATAAAGGACTGTATATCATGTTATTATAAATTTGTTTTTTGCGATGCCACATATATTTACCTCTTAAGTTTAGAACTTATTTAAAAATAATTTTAAAGTGTTATTTTTTAGCTAAAACCTATTTTGCACATCAGCATTCATATGAACTAGCATCTAATCCGCTAACCACTGCGATCTATGGTGTTTTTGGTGCATGAAATATCAGACACAAGGCACACAAAAAAACGATTGTTTGTTATTAAAAATTTATATTTACCTCGGTATCCATCCTTTCCAGGTATCTGAAGTGTATTGGGTTGTGTAAGAGCTTTTTGAACGAGTCCAGTTAAATTTGCTAGCTGACGTTCCATATTTTCTACCCGTAATCTAAAAATAAAATAAGTAGCAATTTTTAAAAAATAGACAATCGGTTTAAGTAACTTTTTAAATATTGCCATAAACTCGCGACATTCTAACAATAATAAGTTTGTTTACCAACATTCTATTTTCATGCATCTCTTAACTCTCAGGTTCATTATTACCCTAAAAATATGCTTCTGAACTTGCAATTGTCTTAATTCACCTTTTTCGATTTTTTTATGGGCATTTTACGGCAGCAAAAAAGGTCTTAAACTCCCTTCTAGCTATAGACATATCTTATTTTTGAATAAAATTAACATAATATTTTTTTCATCTAAATGCTGTCTGCATTTATAGTAAATGTATTATGATCGCCACTGCTAATTTTTTTAGTAGACTAACTGTTACGAATGAATATGTGATATAAAGAGTACTTAGAATTACTTTTATTTAAATCACTTTGCTAACATGCTAGAAATAAATAATAAAAAAAACTGTAGCCATACTTTGAGACGAATTTTCGATCTTGGAAAGTGAAAAAATAATAAGCAACCCAAAATCTAGTTATCATAGTTTTTAGTAAATCTGTTAATCAAAAATTTGCAAAAGATCATACCTATTAAACTAAATTTGAATTTAATAAAACTAATTTAATAAAACTACTATGTTTTTAAACTGTACTTCATTTTAAAGCTAGTTGCTACTTTTAAGGTATTTGGTACAGGGAGATAGCATACCTAGTTGCATCGTAAGGTACCGCCGCTGGTGCTGGAAATCCCGCCCTTGGCGTCGTTCTTGGAGCCCCTCCAGGCGGAACTTTAACTCCATATAATGAATATGATTCATCTAGTAGTTCTGTATCACTATATAAAAAATACGTTAAACAAAAACAGTTAAAAAAAGTGTCTTAATTTATTAAACTTATCATATATCGCTTGTTTGCATAATGTTTATAATATTTCCTAATTAATGTCGCTTTTTTTACTAATTCTTACTTAAAAAACATCTTGTACCTTATAAATAATTTCCATGCCTTCTACTTCTTTACCTTGGACAATCACAAATTTTTTTAAAGCAATGGATGCAAAGAGATTAAATTTAAACGATATGTAGACTAACGGCCGAGTGATGATCGCGTTGTTAAATTTAGCAACGGACTTAGCAGTTTAGAATGTTTAACAAAACGTCATTGTCATTGTTATTCATTGATTTTAGTAGGCAACTTGTTAAAATCTGACATTTTGTTAAACATTCTAAACCGTTGTTAACTTTTAACAATTTGCTAAGTTGACACCGGTTTAGAATGTTTAACAAAATGTCAGATTTTGACAGGTTGCCTACTAAAATCATTGATTTACACTGACAATGACGTTTTGTTAAACATTCTAAACTGCTAAGTCCATTGCTAAATTCAACAACTCGATCATCACTCGGCCGTAAGTATAATAACATTAATAGTAAATAATACAAAAAAAAAATGCAAACTTGGTAACACAACTTGAGACGAACCCGTTAAATGCTTTATTCTTTTAGTTGTAAGTTTTTGCCCAAGTGTTGAATTTGGTGCATTTTTACTAATTTGTATCCTAATTATAAGATTTGATTTTCCTCAACTGAAAAATTTTGTCATCCTAAAAAGAATTTATCTAGAGTGTAAGAGGAAAGGTTTGATCCATTTGCTTTTTGTTTCTTACAAGAATTTTTCTATCTGCTGTTGTTGGTTCAATAGGAAGTGCTAAATTTTCAGTTAAAGGATCAATATTATTCTGATTTCAGTGAATCATTGTTTTTGTTAATAAGTTGTATCCATAAATTATTTTATCTATAAGTTGTATCATGTTCATTTAAAATTAACTTTTTAAAATAAACTTCAAACGTCAACCAAAATTCTACGAAAAAATCGAGGGACAATTGAATCATTTGAAGCCTACAAAGTACCTGGATCTAATGGGATAATCCCAGCACTACTACAGCAGGGAAAGCAAACCCTAGTTCCACTGCTTTGCAAACTCTTCCGTGCAAGCAAAGCTACGAGCTATTTGCCCAATGCATGGAAGCAGACTAAAATGGTCTTCATTCCAAAGCCGGGTAAGGACTGCTCCCAGGCAAAGGGATTTAGACCAATTACATTGTCGTTTTTTATGATAAAAACAATGGAAATACTGATCGACAGGTATGTCAGGAAAACTCTCTGACAGAGAGGCCACTTCACCAAAACCAACATGCCTATCAGTCAGAAAAATCATGCGAATCTGCTCATCATCAACTGGTGACCAGATTAGAACTCGCACTGAACAACAAGGAAATCGCACTTCCTGCATTTCTTGACATTGAGGGAGCTTTTGATCGAACCTCCTTCAACTCAATGGCCGCGGCTCTTGCCAGACATAATGTTAACGACACCATTTGTAGGTGGATAAACAACATGTTACTTGGCAGACGAGCGCAAGCAACGTTATTCAGCGAAACAATGGAGGTGTCAGTGGTCAAAGGATGCCCACAGGGAGGGGTTCTATCCCCACTGCTGTGGGATATGGTTGTTGACGAACTCCTAGTGGAACTGAATAATAATGGCTTCTATACCCAGGGGTATGCGGATGACATAACTATACTTGTCGTGAGGAAGCATAAAAAAACAACCTCGGAGCTTATGCAAAGAGCACCGAGAATTGTGGAGGGATGGTGTTACAACCTTACTGTTAATCCTGGCAAAACTGCGCAAATACCCTTTACTAGACGAAGGAAGCTGGATGATTTAATATCTCCTCACTTCTTCGGTACCACACTCGGCTATGTCCAGGAGGTAAAATATCTTGGATTAACTCTGGATTCTAAGCTAATCTGGAATTCACATATGCAGAATGTGATTAATAAGGGCAAAATGGCTCTAATGGCTACCAAAAGAGCTGTGGGGAAGAATTCGGGATTTCAGCCACGCATAGTGCACTGGTTGTACACTGCTGTGGTTATACCCATGATAACCTACGGTTCAACTATCTGGTGGCCAAAAATAGAACAGAGAAAAGCAGAGCTGGAGTTATCCAAACTCCAGCGACTAGCATGTCTCTGTATAACGAGAGCTATTAGAAGCACTCAAACTGCAGCCATGGAAACCCTACTAAGCCTCCCCCCTCTTGGTATAATTATTAAGGCGGAGGCGAGGATTGGGGCATACAGGCTGAAATGTAGGGGCAATTGGTGCTCTGGGCCTGCCCTAGGACACACCAGAATAACAAGCAGTATCACAAACCCAATATTTGAGATGAGCAGTGATACAATGCCAAAACGGAAAAATACAGACAGACCATACAAAACCCAGCTTACCTGGGATGGTAGTGAGCGATCTCCTGGTCAGTCTCGGAATTTGGTTTGGTATACCGATGGATCCAAGACTGACAATGGAGCCGGCTCAGGAATACATGGTATGACCCCCAGGTTTAATGCTTATGCTTCCCTGGGGAAATATGCCACTATTTTCCAGGCGGAAATATATGCCATTGAACTTTGTCTGCGAGAGAACTTGAGGAGGATATATAAGGGCAGGGACATTACTGTCTTCTCTGATAGTCAAGCGGCCATAAAAGCCATGGCATCCCAACAAGTCAACTCAAGGTTGGTTTGGAACTGTCTGCAATGCCTCCTAAACCTGGCTAACCACAACAAAGTTACACTTTCCTGGGTGCCAGGACACAGGGGAATACAGGGCAATGAAAATGCAGACTCCCTGGCCAGGCGAGGCCCGCAGCAATATTTGTGGGTCCTGAACCTGTTTTTGGAATACCAAAAGCCTCGGTTCGTGGCTACATGACTCGGTGGATTCAAACACAACATCAGTCATACTGGAACCACATTCCAAGGCAATATCACAGTAAATCAATGTTGGACTCACCATCGAAAGCATTGACAAGTGAATTACTAAAACTAAATAGAAATCAGATTAGAATAGTGACAAAATTAATAACCGGACACTGCACCCTAAGAAAACATATGCACACTATAGGCATCTATAGAAAAGAACCCATTTGCAGACTATGTGTCGAAGAGGAAGAGACAGCCTCTCACATCATATATGAGTGCCCTGCACTTACATACTGGAAAACAAATCAAAACCTCATGGTGGACACTAACCACCAGGAGGCTGGAGACCAGAAAAGAACAGTAAAAGGGCTACTACACCTATCTAAGGTGTCAAACCTTTATAACTAAAACAAATACACAAGAGATACAACAAGCAGTGTAGGCTGCAGTGTCGAGGCGGACAAAACCTCAACTTGTGTATTTATGTCATCAATCAATCAATCAATCAACTAAAATAACATTTTCAGAATTTCGATTCAGTAAACTCGAGCGTAACAGGGCTACAGCGCTGTCCGCGGTCAGAGTAGCACCGTATTCGGCCGAATTTATTTTCGGCCGTTATCGGACGAAAAAGATCTACCGAACGCTATGGTTAATATTAGTTTTTTGGATAACTTGCCTTCAGCGACTCTGTTTTTCTTTAATTATTATTATTTTAATTTAAACAAAAATGGATTTGCAAGTGTTGCTAACTGCAGAAACAAGTGCCGCCGACAAGCTGTATTATTAAAAAAAGAGATATCATGTTAATGATATTTTCAGATCCAGGAAAATGCTTGGTGAATATCACACTCTTTTTCCACAGTTATTAGAATAGCCGGAAAAGTATTTTGAATATATCAAAATAAGTAATGAAACCTTTTTCTACATATTCGAAGGAATTCGAGATGTAATTAAAAAGCAGACACATTTTCGTGAATATATAACTCCAGAAAAAAGTCTAACTTACTAACTAATTTTTTGCAATACACCGTTTTCAGAAAGGCACTATTTGTCAACTTCTTTAAAATCGGTCAAATACTACCGTAAAAAACAAATTAATTTAAATTTGTCTGATGACAGATTTTTTCGGCCAAACGTATCGGTCAGAATCGGTTGCACTGTGACCAACTTAATAATTTCCTATAAAATATAATTTACCACAGACATCGCTCACACACGGCCGAAAATTAATTCGGCCGAATACGGTTACCAATTCTGAAGGTACAGCTTTATTTAAATTCTAAAAATGGAAGTTTAAACAACCAGTAAGACAATTAATTATGTAACTGTCAAACAAGTTATGTTGCTGTGAAAGAAATGGAGCTATTAGATTTCTCCTTTTATTTTTCTAAAAAAGGCATTACTTTTTAATGATGTCTAAAATTTTTGGTTTCAGAAAGCTGTGTGCACAATGCGTGCCGCATTTGGTAACAATGGAACCAAAATACAGTTAGATGCGACTTTCCTAGCGTCTTTTAAAACCTTTAGGGAAGGATAAGAAGGATTTTGTGTATTGTTTTATTCCTATTGATGAGACCGAGCTCTATCACCAAGGTGCAGAAATCGGCCAAAAAGGGGTGCCTCGTTTTTTTGGAATGCAAAGGGAATTTTGTCTGTGGATTTCCTCCAAGCTAGTAAAGCAGGAAAAACTGTAACAATTTAAACCAGTTAGATGTAAAAATAAGTAACAAACATTAGGTTTACAGATCATTTTTTATCAAGACAACATACTCTCTCAGACAGCTTAAAAATCCATTGTGATATTCAGTGAATTAAAGTAAGAAATGAACATATTTAGTTTCTTCTGACTTTAGGCTATTCTAACATTTCAAAAAATTGATGCGTGCGAAACGATTTTTATCGAACAAAGAGCTAGGAGCAGTCAAAGAAGCGTATTTCCACAGTCTTTCAGATTCTCAGTTTAGGGATAAAGTACATAAAATAGAAGATTATTGAAATAACTGTATTAAAGGTCAGGAAGATGAAGAGATGGGAGATTATATTAAATTAATAAAATTTATTTTATACCAGGTTTTTCTTATCGAACGATAAAATCTTTTAAACAACCTTGTAAACAGTAAGAAGAAAAATCACTTTATTAATTAATGCTATAAAACATTGTATTTTAAAGTTATTTATTTACAATAAAATTATAATTTATTATTTAATAATTTTATTATTAATGGCCAAAACAGCGGAAGTTAAATAAACTTAAAATTTAATTGTTTTATTTTACACGATTTTCATGCTGTTTACTGTTTAAATAAAGGCATACATATGTATAAAATATGTAAACCAATGTTTAAATAAAATAGTTTATCAATATTTGTACCATTATTTAACAAGTTAATTTTACGCATGAGTACACATCTCTTTGTTTACATATTGACTAAATAATTTTAAACTTTACAATAATTTTCTGCAATGGTTTTTTTTAGTCACTAAATTATATTTAAAAATAATTTATATTCTTAAACCAAATATTGATTAAGACAGTTAAAAAAAATGGTGGTCATTTTGCACATTTGCTTAAGTAAAATGTTTTCTTTTACAGTTAATTAATGTTCAAAAAATATTTTTTGTTGCAACAGTGCTTATCCACTCAACAATGTTCAAGAGTTTTAAAAAGATTCTAAATACAACTAGTAACTGGAACAATAATATATAGGTTGCCATAAAGATGATGATCTAGAAGATCAAAGAAATGTTAAATTTTCCTTTTTTTTTAGCCGATCACTAGTCTCTAACTACTTATCTCCCTATTCTACATTTATGGTACTTGTTTAACATTTTGTAAATTAAGTTTTTGATAAAGAATTAAGTGTGATATGTGGTCGTGCTAAAGAACAAATGACATAAAAGATTCTGATGGCACCAGTAAAAAATATTATTCTAAAACTTAGTCTAAAAGCAATTTAAAAATTATTTACATATATTTTGTTAACTAATACCAAATAAGAAAGGCTGTTTCGATTTACATTCTTAGATACATGCTTGAGGTGATAATCTTAAGCCGGGTGACGTTTAAGCCTTATTATATCTGTTGACTTTCGTAATGAGTGAAGTAAAATAAATGGTAAATTATTCTTTATTTAACACTATTATTTATTTACCTTATTTCCTCATCTATAACTGGTGTTATTGATCCCGACCGTGTACCATACTGGCTGTAATATGGATCTTCATACCTGGATCCTCTTTCTGGCGATGACATATAACCATCTAAATTAAAAAAATTGCAGCTATTTTTAAAAACCAAAAATACGAGAGCGCAGATAAATTTTTTTTTCAGCAAGAGAAATTTTACGCAAGAAATCTTTTAGACTGTAACAGCACCTTAAAAAATATGTTTGTTTTAATTAAAGTTACCATATTTAATTACCAAAACGGAATCTCGGAATTTTGACTTAGATTTTGGAATTCCGACTTATATCTCGGAATTCCGACTTATATTTTAGAATTCTGACTTAGATCTCGAAATTCAGGCTTGGAGATCTAAGTCGCAATTACGAGATATAAGTCGAAACTCCGAGATCTATGTTGGATTTACGACTTAGATCTCGAAATTCCGACTTAGATCTCTAAGTTGAAATTCCGAGATTTAAGTCGGAATTCCGAGGTCCGAGTCATTTTGAAACCTAAGTCGGAATACCAACTAGGATCTCGGAATTTCGACATAGATCGCAATTCCGAGATATAAGTCGAAATTCCGAGATCTAAGTTGGATTTCCGACCTAAATCTCGGAATTCCGATCTAAGTCGGAATTCCGAAATCTAAGTTGGAGTTCCGACCTAGATCTTTAAGTCGGAATTCCAATATATAAGTCGGAATTCCGAGATCTGAGTCAAAATTCGAGATCTAAGTCGAAATTCCGAGATATAAGTCGGTATACCAAGATCTAAGTTAGAATTCCGAGATATAAGTCGAAATTTGTACTGAAAATACAGATAAAAATTGATGTGAACCTTCTATGCTTTCGTATTTAATAAATACAATAAAAAAAATACAATTTTATGTGATGCCAGACGTATATACTTTTTTAAAAATAATTTTACTTAAAACAAACTACTCTACTCTACAACTCTATTCTACATTGGGTTGGGGATAACTAATGAATGATAATGGATAAAATGTTAATGTATGTAAAAAACAATATGACAATCACAACCGTATATAATGGTGCTTGTAAAAAATACCAGAAATGCGGTGGAAAAATCTACTATTCAAAAACAATATTAATAATGCCACTCAAAATGCAGCCCCCTTATGTATTTTTTTATTTGATCAAAATATTATATTATTTATTTGTTGTTTAATTAATTATTTGTGGTTTAATTGGAAGGATAATGGGTAATTTGTGTGTTTCAAAGGAAAAATGAAAAACCCAAAACGAGTTTTGTTAAGCAAACTTTATTTTCTAGCAAATTTTTGTTATTTTATTCAGGTTTTTAACCCAATATATGTATATATTTTTTAAATTTTATTCAAAAACAAAAGTACTGTGGTTAGTTAAGGATAACAATGTAGTAACTTTGACACTGGAGTGATATGTTACCATTTTTGTAAACCTGAAAGTTTGATGAATTGGAATGATTCTAAAGTGTGGGTCGGTTACTTGAAATAAATTTTCAAATTACAACAACTGGGTCTCTTTAATTTTCATCTAAATCATCTAAACATGGCAGGGTTATCCAACGAAAAGAAAAGATTTGTGGTTTTCTTTATATTTAAAAAATGTAAAATAGCCCTGTGTATTTTTTCCGTAGAACTATAAAAAATACTTAAAAAAGTGGTTTGAATTAAAATAAAAAAATACGACATAAAAATAACATTTTCTTGATGGAACACCCCTTATTTGCTGGCTTGTTTTTGAAAGCGTTTCTATTTTTTAATTTTACTAAAAGGGTTTGGGCAATATTATTTTTTATAAGAACTTTTACAATTTTAATTAGAATGAAAAAAGTAGTTATTTTTTACTTATTGAGCCCATCGCCGATTTTTTTAAAAATTCGTATAGGGTTTTTTTAGGGCGTTGATCACAAATGTGGGGTTATTTTTTGTCGGAACCTCCTAATTTAAAAGTTATGCTACTTTATTTTGACCTAATCTCAAAACAGCACAAAATTCCTAAAATTTCACCTTCTTAAGAGTGCATTTACGCTACACCTTAGGGGTCGGGCGAAAGGACGCGGTGACGATGGGCGGAGACTAACAAACTCCCACTACCACAATTTTCGTTTAGCCGCATTAAAAATATTATATTTTATTTAGGATCTTCCAAATTCGGTGTATCGATGCGATGTTGTTTTCGATTGCAAGCCTACAGGAGATAACGTTTTTCGGTAACTATTTTTCACTTAAATGACATACATTATACACCATTTTAAAGGTAAGAAAATAATCTATGCCTCTGCTGTAACGGATTTTTGAAATATGAGTCAAGTTAAGAGAAAATAGTATCTAAACATAACCAATTTTAGGGTGACTTTCACTTAAGGAAATATTAAAAACTAAATCCAAATTTAAAAATCTATTACAGCAGAAGCCTAGATTTAAGTGTTGGCTTTCATATAGTTTTGGAAAATTATCGATAGCTTATACCGAAATTGGATCCAATTTTCGCGGTGCGAATGGACTCTTAAAGCTAGTTACACTTACAATGGGTAAAACACTTATTATTTTATAGAAGACATTTATTTTCACGTATTTTTACTAAAAGCTTTTAATAAAAAACACCTTTAAAAAATTGTATTTTCATTTTAAAAAGTCAACAAAATTTTTAAGGGAATTTTAGATTTAAGTTGGTAACACAGAACACGCAAAACAATTAAATGCGTCTATATTTTAAATTTCTATGACCTTGCAATAAAGTTACATGCGTTTATTATGTTGGTGTCCAAAAACTTTGGCGTTTTAAATAAATACTTAGGAAACATAAAAATACTACAAAATAATAAGTATTTTACCATAAAATCTTCCATTTTGGGTGTAACCAATTTTAGGCAGGCCCAATTTTAGGAAAGTTTGTGCAGTTTTAAGGTTAGGTCAAAGTAGAGCGTCATAGCCAGAGCTGTGGGTTATTGAATTAAAATAATTAAAAAATCCTATTTAATTACTTTTCAGTAATTGGATTACTTTAATTCAATTACTTTCCGGAAAAGGTAATTATATTTGGACTATCAATAGGATAATGTAATTGTAATTGGTAATTGATTTTTACGAATCCCAAGTAATTCAATTAATTGAAAAGTAATTTGATTACTTATAAAGTAATTTAATTACTACAAAAAAATCAATTACATTTCTTTATGGAAAAACTGCAGGATATTTGGCAAGCTAGAAAGAGCATCTTGAAACTCAGCGGGCCGCTTTAAATTCGGCGAACGCCGCCTCCGCGCCGATTTAGTATTTTCGATTAATGCTTACCGCCACCGTTTTTATACTTTTTTGTTGTTTAAAAATTTGTTGATGTTTGGTAAAAATAAATTTTTATTTAAGAGTCATTTAATGCTGAATTTGCCGAAAAGGCAGTTTAAATAGTGGGGCGTGCGCGTATGATGCATATCAGTATAAATATTTTATTTGTTTAGTGTATCCTGTTTAATATATGTGGAAATGTAAATAAAGTAATTGCCAAAATATGTAATTACTTTTAGTTTTAATTGATAATTAAATTACTTTTAACAAAGGTGCTAGTAATTGGTAATTGGAATTGAATTACTTTTTAAAAGTATTGCGATAGTTTTGGTAATAACTTAAAAATACTAGAGAGTTTTGACAAAAAATAACTTTTGATTTGTGATCAACGCCCCAAAAAACCTGCCACACTAAATTTGATTTAAATTGGCGATGGTTGACTTTTTATGTTTAGGCGGATATTTATGGTTACATTTTTCTGTTTTCTGATTAAAATCGTTCTGTTTGATTCGGCTTCAACTCCTCGAAGCAGCAACTATATGCTTTTAAGTTAAAAAAATAATTCAAGACTTTGGGCAGCCGTTGTAAATATTATTGTATTTTGTTTTTTTTTTCAAATTATATTATGGTGTCAACAATTGCAGGGTGCAAAAAGATCGTTTTGGCTTTCTCATTTAATGATGGTGATCTAAATAAATATAGAAAATTATGGAATTTTGTAATATTTCCATAATTTTCCATATTTGTAAGGTTCTGGACACACCTGGTATATAGAGGGGGTTGGCGGGCCGTTGGAAGGGGGCAAACCGGTCTGGTGGTCGGGGTGGGCCATCGGTAGCGTTACGGCTAGGTCCGCTGCTATAAGCGCGCTGAGGTTTCGGGGGTGCACCTTTTGAAAAGGTAGAAAGGATTGTTAAGTTTCAGCTTAGTCAGTATTTGTATTTATTATACACAGGATTTCGGCGATTTGACTAAAATTAATTTAACAAATGAAAGTTTTGTTTAAATAAGATACGAAACCAAATTTTGAGATTTTCGAGATAAGAATCCTTTAGGTATCCGGTTTTCTAAAATAACTGTTTTAATACAAAAATATGACATTATCAGATATTTGTAAAATAACCATAAAATTCCTGTTTATATCCTGATTGAGAAAACACCGCAGGGTAATGCAGACAGCACTTTCACAGGATAGAGAATCATTTAGCCTTGTGGGCAACATTTTCGACGTATATCAGATATTCCGGATTATCGCTTTTTAAACTTTTACCAAATTAATGCTGAGGTATCCCAGAAGTCAATACTAGTAACAACTTTATTTCTTTATTACAAAACTGTTTGCCTTAATAATGATACCACTCTTACAGGAAAGTTATCTTCTATTGCTCTCCCAATGAGCTGTAAGAAATCTGTTCCTCTTTTATAAGTATTTTGACGGATTGTGCTTCGAGGAATTACCCAACATAATGTCCTCTGCTACCTGCAAAGGTTTTTCCTTTCACTCCACGCCTCCAAGTCTTTAGGTTTCATAGTAATGGGACCGCCAGGTCTCCTTACTTCACTATATACCGCATGCCCTTTTAAGGATTGATAATTAACCCTAAAATGTGAAAGGTAGACGGGTTTTTGGCCGCCGCACGCTTGCCCGTCATAAGGAAAAGCGCTTTTCTTTTTGCAAAGAATTTTCGTGTTTTTCCGTGTTATTATATTGTCTACCTTTGTAGCATAAGGAAGTACAAAATTCGCAGCGGTCAAAAGGGCTCAAAGGGTTATGATAAGAATAAAAAAATTAAATCAAATTTCCGTGTTTTTAAATTGCATGCTAACGTGAAGAATTGAAGTTTTAATCACAAAAACACTCTGGAAAAATTTGCATGCCCCTTGTTAACCAAACTACCCCTAATAAGTATAAATATTAATTTTATAACCCAATAATATTCTAATGCAAAGGCATACATGATAAATAAGACCATCGTATTATAAATAATAATAAAAGTTGCATAAAATATTGGTAACATTTCCGTGTTTTTAATTTGCATGCCGTTTTGTATTTCATTAAAAGATATTATTTTAAGTTTATAGCGAAAATGGCATGCATGTTAAATAAGACCATCGCATTTTCTAATAATAATAAAATTGCACAAAATATTCGAAACATTTCCATGTTTTTAATTTGCATGCCGTTTTATATTTTATTGAAAATATTATTCTTAGTATATGGCGAAAATGGCATGCATGTTGAATAAGACCATCGTATTATAAATAAGAATAATAGTTGCACAAAATATTAAATCGTTAGATTTAATATTTTGTGCAACTATTATTCTTATTATCTTCGTTTATTTATTTAACTAATTTGGATCAAGCTACATGCATGCCATTTTTTATTTTAGCTTAACAATAATATTTACTAACACCAAAAATGTATATATCTCGATCATTGCTAACACAATACAAATCGGCATGCAAGAAAAAGTCACGTAATTTTTCAGATTTTTGTTACAATGAGGAATTAATGTTTATTCAATTTTTTCACCTTTTTTTATGTTGGGCTGTAGCTACATGCATGCCATTTTCGTTAATAACTTGAAATAATATATATTAAGGAAATACTAAACAGCATGCAAAAAAGGGTCACATAAATTTACACAGAATCTTGTGCAACTTTCGTCATGCATGCCTCTATTTTGCGACATCCTGGTGTGCATGCCAAATTTCCTACTATTTGTTAATTATACTAATTAAGTATCTTTCTAATGGCATGCAGTTTGGAATCACGGAAAATCGGTACTAAAAGTTACAGAGTTTTCCCGAAATTTTCTTTCGTTGGTCATACAAGGGGGGCATGCCAATTTTTCCAGAGTATTTTTGTAATTAAAACTTTAATTCTTCACGTTGGCATGCAATTTGAAAACACGGAAATTTGATTTAATTTTTTTAATCTTATATTAACCCTTTAAGCCCTTTTGACCCCTGCGAATTGCATGCCATCAATTATTACAGCTTATGCTACAATGGCAGGCACTATAATAACACGGAAAAACACGAAAAATCTTCGCAAAAAGAAAAACGCTTTTCCTTATGACGGGAAAGCGTGCGGCGGCCAAGAAACTGTCTACCTTTCACATTTTAGGGTTAACTATCAACCCTTAAAAGGGCATGCGGTATAAAATGGGAGACCATCACCTATCATCTCCCGTTCTATTAGGCTTTAAGCCTTCGTGGACCGTCTCAAGATCAAAAAAAAAAAATGTTCTAGTAGTCTATGGTTTTGTCTTGACTTTGAATTATGTATGTGTACCGTGTGGCCAAATAAGCGAGGTAAACGGTATTTGGTAAGTATAAATGTGGCCATAAGAAAAACTTATGTATAGAAATTATTTTCGAGTTCCTAGGATGGTCGCTGGGAGGCGTATTTACTATAATAGTTCAAAAAAGCTTAATTTTCTTGCTTAAAGTCCCAATGAAGTGGGTCTGAAAATATTGTCATGGCAATCTACGATCATTTGTGAATAAAAAACATGACATCAATTTTTTTGACAGCTGTTAAATAAAGTGGTGGGGGAAGGTTTTACTCCGAAAAAGAAAAATGCTTGTTGTGTCAGTTTGGTTTGGCCGATTTTACTGAAACAACTTTCGATTAAAAGAGCTTTTTTAGAAGTATTTTTTCTATAAAAATAAAACAAATATTAATTTTTTCATTGTTCTGCAAGAGAGCGTTGATTTATAACTTACCCTATTTCTTCCAATATCTCTAAAAAGTTAAATAAAACCATATATCTTTTTTCTTACCATAATAAATAGAGCACCAAAAACTAAAAAAAAAACAGTAAAAACCGCAAAACAATGGCTCTTTTTATAATAAAGTTATTAACAAAAATGTATAAAAGGCACCGAAAGCGCGTCCTCACGCGCATTGTTTGTCGCATAAACGAGTAATCATAATCAAATGGGCCATGAACGTATAAAAAATAGTAACTTTTTATTATTTTTAAGTTTGTAAAATGTCCGCTAGAGGGCGTAACACTAAGACCTTAATGATTTTAAAATTAACGAATTCTTTCGAAACAATTTGTGGTCTTGAAAAAGACCTATTGTTAACATGTTGATCTAGTGTCTCCCTAGATGCTCGATAAGTTCGCCATTTTGGTTTAGACATTGCTTGACTCTTTCCCTTGTAGAAAAAACTACCTTTTAAATTTTTGCCCTGGGCAGGCCATGAATTGCATTTCGAATTCTGAGGATCATATTTTCTCTGGTTGTAGGCCTAGATTGAAAAACAAGATCTTTTAACCGTCCCCATAAGCAAAAATCTAATCCAAATCCTAATTCCAGGGACAAGGTTCTAGTGCTGACATGAGAATCAAACTGTATATATGCTTGAACATTGATAATATTCTCTTCGGATCTACCAATATGACGTCTCCGAATTACAGGTCGATGAATACTCCCAGTGGCACGTAATCGTTGCACTAAGCACGGAAAAACACGCCTGCCATAATGTCTGCGATTTGGATAGCGCGCCGCATACTCTCTTTCAGATATTCCTGCATTTTGAAAACATTAAAAAAAAAACAGCTAATATTCATTCATCATATTCATATTCATTAACATTTTGAATTGAGTTAAATGACAACCAAAAAGCAAAATGATCGTTTTGACGTTTGTTTACCAACAAGTTTTTGTTTCCAAAGCCTACTTACAATTAGGTAAAATAATTTTATTTCTTAACAACATCATCGGTAAAAATATCAAATTATCAGCCAGGTCAACCGATTTAACCGTTTTAGATTTTTATTTATGGGGACGATAAAAAAATCTTGTTTTTCAATCTAGGCCTACAACCAGACAATATATGATCCTCAGTATTTGCAATGCAATTCATGGCCTCAACAATAGGAATTTTTCAAGACCACAAATTGTTTCGAAAGAAATCGTTAATTTTAAAAATCTTTACGGAGTTAGTGTTTAGCCCCCTAGCGGGCATTTTACAAACTTAAAAATATTAAAAACTGACTATTTGATTATGATTACTCGTTTATGCGACGAAAAATGCGCGTGAGGACCAAGGAAGTTTTAAACGTGTATGGAAGCCCAATGCCATGGCCCATTCGATCAAAAAATGTCCAGCCCAGTATAAAAATAACTGTCAGACTTGGCCTTGCCGATTCTGCGCAATAACAAAATTCCATGAAATAATTTAATGTGTTGCCCACTTACACACTGATAAATCAATGTGCAGTTAGGCAACGCATTATACTTTTATGAGAGCCGGAATACCTTTTTTAATGCATCGGCGCACGCGGCGCGTATGATATCCGCGCTGTACCATCCACCAACCGTTGGCGTCGTCGTCTCATCAATCGCCGTTTTCATTGTGGTTTGTGCCCTTTGCGCCGTATTAGTTTCGGTTGTTTTGCCTTGTGTGATTATATTTTGTGGTTGCAGGAGTTTTGGATTGATAAAAACATTTTTATTTTAGTGATTAGTGTTTATTTAATTGTGACTATAATTTTGTGTTTATTGTTTGTTACTTAATATCGTAACAAAATGACTGGAGGTTGTATGGTTTTGTCTTGCAAATCCAAGGGTAACATACCCGGCATTTTTTACTTTAGGTAAGTATTTCTTATATTTAAATTAGGTGTTTTTTATGAGACGTAACGTTAGGTAACCGAATAAATAATAATACCTATATCAATTATGAATAATAGAAAATAAAATATTCATAGGAATTAGCAGTGGGAAAGTAAGGCAATCTTAACTATCTTTTAGATGATTACCACAATGTTTGTGTGTTTCTGTGGATTATAAAAAAGAAATAAGGTTTACATTTAGGTACTTTTATTTCATTTAACAATTTAGTTTAAAATTTATTTTAAAAAATCGTGTTTTATTTATTTACAAAGATTTTTGGTAAAAATACAAAACTCCCGAAAATATCAACCATTTAAATAGAGGGCTGTAAAGTATTCTTTCCATATTATATCAGATGATATAAAATCCAATATTACACAATAATTTTAAATATTCTACAGTGATATCGTTGAATAACCAACAATTTTGTGCAAAAAAAACAGTGAATGTTTAAATTTGACATATGGTGATGTTAACTTTATAGATAGTAACAAAGAATTATGGAAGTCTGGCCCTGACCCACTACTCATTGCGCAAACTCCGCATTGCCGACCCCCCGATTCCCGCTGCCCTGCACGGCTGGACAATTTTGTTCTACAGTATTGGGCTTCCATACTCCTTTAAACTTCCTTGGTGAGGACACGCTTACGGTGCCTTAAGAAAATTTTAAATATTATTGTTAATAACTTCGTTATAAATAGAGATATCGTCTTGCGTATTTCACTATTTTTTTTTGTTTAGTTTTTAGTGCTCTACTTATTATCGTAAGAAAAAATATATGATTTAAATTAACTTTTTAGAGATATTTAAAGGAATAGGTTAAGTTATAAATCAACGCCCTCTCGCAGAACAAAGGAAAAAAAAGTTCTTGTTTTATTTTTATAGAAAAATACTTTCAAAAATGCTCTTTTAAACAAAAGTTGTTTCAGTAAAATCGGCTAAGCCAAACTGACTTTACAAGCATTTTTATTTTTTGGGGTAAAACCTTTCCCCTCCACTTTATTTGATAGCCGTCAAAAAAAAATTGATGTAAGGTTTTTTATTCAAAAATGATCGTAGATTGCCACGACATTATTTTCAGACCAACTTTATGAACTTTTTTTTTCCAAATAAGCCCCCTAGCGGCTATCCTAGGAACTCGAAAATTATTTCTAGACTTTTTTATGCAGGTCCTGAGATACAGCCGCTTATCTTGCTTATATGTTATGCCTTTAAATTTTAACTTTTTCCACTGAATTATCTGGATAATAGTCAGTTATAAAGTCAGAAATTATAAAAAGTGGAATTATTAGTTTTGGTTGAAAATTGCATACAGTTTCATATGTTAAATATTTTTAGTCAAAATCTTTACCTCCTGTGGATTTATATTACTTTTTTAGATTTAAGAAATAATTCCGAAAATAAAATTAATAATTTTGTTTACATGAAAAACGTTTTTGATTTAGAAAAAGCCATTTAATAAAATATCTACCTGTGCTTTGGCTAACTTTTTAAAAAGAAATATAATCAACAAAAAAAAAGTTGTGAACTAAATTCTACATGTACAGTAAAATATAAATACAGAAAAAAAAAGAAAAATTTACATCAAAATTTTTACAGATAAGACAAAACAAACTTTTAAAAGGCAAAAAAAGAAAATATGATAATTCTTCAATTATAATAGTTTCCTAATAATTTTTAGATTTAGATTAAATTAACTTTTCTTAACCATTGTCGCCTACTTTAAAGATACACAAATGTATTAATATGCTTGCAGTCAAAAATTTATGTTTGGATACGTAAGAAAAATGTTTACTAAAGATGGGTGCTGTTAAATAAGTATGTCTTTTTATATGATTTTTAAAATTGTTGCTTTTTTATGTGATTTTTTTTAAAACTGCAAATCCCATGAGTATGAGGAGAAATCAAAAAAATGAAAATAGTCGCCCTACTTTTTCCGTAAAATGTGCAAAAATTTAATGGAATGAAACATTAGAGTGACTATAAAAGAGTGGAAAGGCGTAAAGATTGCTAAAAACTTTAACAATAATAGAGAATAGTAGTTTTTTATAGAATTACCTTTGTGTTTAGAAATAAGTTACAAACAATAATTTTTAGATACCCTACTAAATTTTAAAAAATACCATAATACAAATAAATTATTATAATTATTATTCTTACTGGCAAATAGCAAATACACCAAAGTGACCTTACGTCGCGCCGGGTCAAAATTCTATTAAAATTTAACTTAATATCCGAGAAAAGCTCGCTTCAACCCACTAATTTTTATTTCTAAAATACACTTTTTTACATAAAATGAAAGTATACATGGTAACTTACATCCTTTATATTAACATCTCAATCATTTATTTTTAGTTTACTTGCACTTCTTATTTGGATATTTAATTTGTCTTAGTTATATCCATGAAAAATTGCATGATTAATTAATAAACAAACATTTTTTTTCTTAAAATCACTTAATACGTTAAGCACTTTATTTTAATTTTTTGTTATTATGAAATCCCTTAGACACTTTCTCCTTACATAAAATAATCGAGATCACTTTTCAGCACGCCCCCACGTTTTTAATAAAAATAACCATGTGTTTATATCAGCCTTAATAGCGTTTTTAACCCTTTCACTAATGACCTTATTTATAAAACGTGTTATTTCACAATTTGGGCATTTTACGTAATACAAAATGAAATAATAAAGTAAAAATTTTCATTATCGCATTTTTAGTGAGAGCATAATCACATTATACGTCTTAAAAGCTTTTGCTACTAAAAATCATAATAATAAAATATCATTGAAGCGGAATAAAGTGGTCAAGTCCTTTTACATTTTACGATAAAGTTGTGTATATGTTCAATTTCAAAAAGCATAACATACAGAACCGCGTAAATTGTGGAAAAATTGCCCTATACCAAAGATAATACTACTACGGATAAGATGAACCATTCAATGCTATATTTTTGATACCCCTAATGGACTTTGGCTAACGCGAGCCGATGTCCATCGAGAGATTTTCGCGCTATCCTTGAATGAAAGTTAAACAGTGTTGCCGAATAAGGTACAAGCGACAGACATTGGCAATGTCGCACATGGTTTCGTACCTCGTTTCACTGGGGCAGGGGTTACCGACTTAGTTTTATTCGCATTTACGGAAGCATTGATATCTCCGAACTGATTCAAAACGCCCCATTTAAATGAACCATCTATCCGTAGTAGTATTATCTTTGCCTATACTAAAATTTTAGGGAAATATTTTTGTATTTTTCTAACTTTATTTTAGAATTATGTTAATAACCACTGTATATGGCACTTTTCTTTAGTTATATGATTTATTTTTAATACTTTTGTTTTCGATTTATTTAAATTAAAACTTGAATTGAAGGGTACAGGGGAAAAACGGGCTAAGTCGAATTCTAGGATTTCAAGAAAAAGCAATTTTAAATTTCAAAACGTTACGGAAACTAAAATATTTGGATTAATTTTTTTTTCTACCAATATGTTTCCCAACTATCTGAGATTTGTAGGTCATAAACTGCAAGAATTGCAAAAAATTATTGATATTAATAAAAAAATCAACAATTTATTGATAACTGATCGTTTTTTTTGAATTTATAATAATTTTGTTTTATAAAGTTTTTTATTTCAGTCAACATCCAACGTTATGCCTACATAACTAATATAGTGAAAAAAAAAACTGAACTAAAAAATTATCTTTGGTATTCTCACGTGAATGTGATCACCTAAAATGAAAACTTAACAGTTGGATTAAAAAAATAAGCTTGAGTATTTTTTGTTTACTTAGAAAGTTTTTTTATAGGGAAGAATTTTCCCATATTCCCAGTTAATTATGCACCGGTGAGATACAATAATCTTAAGCTTTTTTTTCACAAAACTTTTAAAATCTCTGCAAATTGGAAAATTTTTCGCCAAAATTGGTATTGGACACAAAATTACACAAAAGCGTTTAAAATACCGAGCATAACGCTGCCGAATAGACAGGTACAAACGCGACATAGCCCGTTTTTGCTCGCCGCACGGACTTATCACATTATTTCCCGGTACGGGATAATTTTTCTATTTAATATCTCCTGACTTATTGCGTTCTTGTCGGGTTTTTTTAATAAACAAAATTTAACAATATTTTCTATCGGATGACTTCAGTATCTCAATTTCGCTAAAAATTGACTTAGCCCACTTTTTCCCTGTACCCTTTAATTGATTTTTGTTACCCAATAATAATAATCAGAAATTTTTTATAGAAGCGACAACCCGAAACTCTATCTTACTTTCAAAAAATAAATTTTGCGACAAAGCCGAAAAAGAAATAAACAAAATAATACTCAGTCTTCTGATTACGAATTCGGGATCAAAATTCCCCAAAATCTTTGCGGATCTTGCCCAAATTTCGTGGGGAGGGGGAAATGTGTTTTTAAAATGGCGAATACATGTTTTAAAAATCAACGGGTTTAAGCCAAATTTCGTATGAGGTAGCTTTTGGGGTTGCTGATCCCGAATCTGAAGTCAGATTTAAAACATTTGTGATCGCAGATTTAATGTGGTGGATAAATAAGCGAAAAGAACAGATTAAAGACAAATTTGATATATGCGAGTTTAGATAAATATAAATTTTTAAAACATAATCAACTATTAAAAAACCCTAAAAAAATCCGAAAATAATTACAAAGGATTTTGGGTTTTATTAAGTATGTTAATTTTTTAAAGTGTTGTCGGGTTATTAAACCATTATTTATCGGATTGGGCCCATCTTTTGAATTTTAAGTACTAACTTTAAATTTGTAATTACCTAAACTTGAAAATATAAAATTTGTCTTCAATCTATTGTTTTTGCTTATTTTATCCACCACATTGGAACCATAATCACGAACGTTTTAAATCTGATTTCAGATTTGAAATCAGCAACCTCAAAAACCACCTTATACGAAATTTGGCTCAAATCCGTTGATTTTCGGAAAATGTATTCCCCATCTTGTAAGACACATCCACCATTTTAATCCACCGTCTAAAATTTTTAGAATTTGACTTTAGATTCCTATTCAGCGATTCAAAAAACCCAACTATACGAAATTTTGAAAAGATCCGCGAAGATTTCGAAAAGAGTGATTTCTGGTCCGTTTTTTGAGGCTGGAAAAAAATAAATGCTACCTTAAGTCTCGTTTTGGATTTGGATTCAGCAGATTTTTTTACATAAAAATGTAAGTGTTGGATTAAAAAAAAAATAGTTTTCCTCTAAGTTTTAGTATTTTTTACCAGTTTTTTGAGGTCAGGGCAAAAATTGTGACGTAATGGCGAAATTTTGACTCCGAATTTGTAATCGGTAGGAAAAATTATCACGAAAAACCTATATAGAAAAAGTATACCCAACTTTTTTTTCTGTGTCAGCGTTATTAAATCTTAAGAAGGGAAACAATGGTATAAGGTAATAGAGCATTTAAAGACATCGAGAAGAGTATACAAAAGAAGTTCCATGAATTTTTCGAAAATGCAAATTAATGAAAAAATGAAAAAAAATTATTATTGTTAACAAATTAATGCAGGTTTTATTGGACCTTTAAAATGAAAAAAGATTCCAAGAAAGTATTCCAGGTTTTCTAATTTTTAAAAACCCATTACTGGGCATGAAATTCGGGCAAATTGGCCGTAACCAACTTCTTTTCTCTAACACTTCTTAAGATTTCAATATAAGAAGCAACATTTCAATCATTCTAAATACTATTTCTTATTTGCGTCTAAAGTATGGCTAAGTAGTAATTTTAATACGTGGAGAAATATTTTATTTTTACTTGTTATTTTCATTTTTTTTGCCTTTTAGAAGTTATGCAACTAAAAATGTTAAAATAGGTATCTCAAAATTAAAAACCTTTTTTTACGTTTTACCCATAAAATAACAAAATGTATTATTAAAATTCTTTTCAAGCTGTTTTTGTCTAAAACCGAGCGATCTAGCCTTTGTACAAGTAAATTGCTTTCCTTATATCTATAGGATACTAGTGCGAAAAATTTCCACACCAAACATACATATCCAGAATAAAGGAGTGAGTGGGTAGCATCATATAATATATTTCTAAGGATACACATGTGTAACTAATTACTTTAACTATTTAACTCTATTTTAAATTTATACTTAAAAAAATATAAACCACCTTACTTCATTTTAAAGACCTTGACTTGTTTTTTATTAGTTTGACTCCCTTTTCAAAATTTTTTAAATTTACTTTATTTGATTATAACTTCATAGAACTAAACAACTAAAACAACTACACATAAAAACTTTTCATTCTAACCTTCTTACTCTATTTTAAATATCTTGATTTGTTTTTTATTAGTTTAATTACCTTTCCTAAATACTTTTAATTTACTTTATTCGATTCGACTTATTCTAAAATTAAAAACCTTTAAATATTTGTATGGAATATAAAGTAAAAATATTTAATTTTATATGAAATTCGGGCAAATTGGCTGTAACCAACTTCTTATCTCTAACACTTCTTAAGATTTCAATATAAGAAGCAACATTTTAATCATTCTGAATACTATTTCTTATTTGCGTCTAAAGTTTGGTTAAATTCAAGCATTTTCCGATTTTTTTCTCTCAGTGTCTTTGAAAACATTCCATTTTTTCTAAATCTTTTGATTAAACTTCGCAACAACCGACTTCTTAGGGGCCATCCATAAATTAACAAATATAATGATTTTTAGAGCTTCCCCTGTCTTAACGATAAACAAAATTAATTTTAAAAATTTAAAATCGTCATAGTCCAAATATAGAGCATCGGCATCCTTAATAAAACAAAGTACTTTCTTGGTACGTCTAGCTGCAATTCTTTAAGAACAAATCTTCCTATTGGTAAAACCTTTTGGTGCCTCTTGTGTGATTGCTTGTCTTGGTTAGTGTATAATAAAAAATATAGACCACAGATGCTGCAGAATCATTTAAATATTGCCTCCACAACTGTGGAAATAGTCACCGTACCGAACTTGCTTCAAATGTGAAGTTGGTCAAAAATCCAAAGGAAGCAGTGGAGTAAATTTCTCTTTCTCATTATTTTTTACAAGCGCATTCCCGTCTGACGTCTGTTGTAATAATTGTCATAGGCTAGATCGTCGCATACTGCGATAACCTGGAATTATAGTTTGTTTAAAAATTATTGTGATTTAACTATATGACTTGAATACTAAGTAGCATCATTTTTTAAGCTCCGGCCTGTACAATATCCAGTCTGATATCTGTTGGTATAATGCCTTCGGCAACCACAGCAAAATCATCAATAAGCAACTGGTTCCAAATATTAGCCAACACGACGCCTGCATTCTCAAAGTTTCATTTTTCCAGCTTTAAGTCAGTAGTTTGATTACTGGAACCAAGATGTGAATCGAAATACTTGGCATGTTTTAATACAATACCATTAAGTTCGCGACTAAGAGGCACCATTTGTCGCTTCACTCTATTCAATGCGCTTCTTCCTGTAGCATTTATGACAAATGTAAATAGTATCTAAGTCGAAATTTTAAAAATATTATACAGTTAGTTTTAGCTGTGTATCAGGAATTTTCGTTAAGATCACTATGGCAAGTAAAAATTAATACCGGTTTATGTGACGTCTCAAAGCTTATGACTCGTCACCCTCCTCTTGGCACACGATTTTACACTAAGTTGTGAAGTAAATTATAGATGACCCCTTATCTTAAACCTTTTCTCAGACTCCAGTAAATATATTATCAGTTGTTAATAGCTTAATTATTTTTACAGTTTTAAATAATAATTTTCAAATGCATACAATCATGTTTTATTCTAAAATTAACCCCTAACCTTTTTAACTTATTCACAAACCAAATAATAAAATGTAATATGTATTTGCACCCTTCAAGCTGTTTCTGTCAAAAACCGAGCAATTTAGCCTTTGTACAAGTAAATTGCTTTCTTTATATCTACGATAGTTGTGCGGGAGATTTCCACACCAAACATACATTGTCAGAATAAAGGAGTAGGTAACATCACAGTCTTACAAAGGAAATAAAAGAGATAAAAATAAAACAACTGAGGTCATAAGGCATTGCATAAAAAGTAAATAAATATGTGTAATTTTATGTATATTTCTTAAATAAAATAATATTTATAGTAAACCTTTTTAAAGGCATAATATTAAATATGCATGCTAAAATATCCTAACAATTTTAAAGTGTCTATCTATCTATCTATATGTAAAATATTTTAGAGGGGAAATAGGAGTAGAGGCTTAGAATTTTTTTTTGTAATATAAATCAATTGTAGAACTATTTAAAAATATTCTTTAAAAATATCTAGAAAAAATGCCATACCGTTTAGGAGTTATAAGCGTTTGAGTGAGTGTCTCGGTCGAACGGTCAGAACGCGTGGCATCGAGCACAGAGCGTCCAAGCAGGTAGAATTTTCAGCACGTTAGCAGATGTTCTTTTTTTTTTCTTTTATCAATAAAGACTTTAGATAAAAATTTCAAGAATCGTTAGCTTATTTACTGTTTTGATTAATTACTGCATTAAATAATTTTTTTTCACTTATCTTTAAACGCGTTCTTCTCAAAAATACTTCTTTCGAAATTGCGTTACCTTCAGCTACAGTTTTTAACCAATCTTTATCAAAAACAGCTTACATATACATATACATATCACATATATATATATATATATATATATATATATATATATATATATATATATATATATATATATAATATATATATATATATATATATATATATATATATATATATATATATATATATATATATATATATATATATTATATATATATATATATATATATATATATATATATATAAATATATGTTAAAATATTGAAAATCACTATAAATATGCGGCTTAACACCTATTTTCTCTCTTACAATTAAACCAGTAGCTACAGAGTGCTCTAAAATTAAAGCCTTTTATTAAAGGGTGAATTTTTGACATTTTTATTTTTGTAAACCACTTGCAGTAAAAGAAACAAATATATTTTAAAAACAAGTAAAACAGTTTCGCGTCTTTACTCTGCTGCACTGTATATTATTAAACCTATACGGGTGTTCTTTTTCTCATCATAGCTTTCAAAGATGAAATTCACCAGATATGAGTATCGATGGACATGATGCCAACAGATTTTTTGATATTATCAATCCATCAATTCTTTGATGAGATAAAAAACATCTATTTTTTTTACTGAAATTAGGTCAGGTTGATAAAGCACTTGAAGATCAGCTCTGTCACCGCATATTTTCTTCTTGATAAAAGAAATTGTCCTTTTTTTCTTTTTAGAATATATATATATATATATATATATATATATATATATATATATATATATATATATATATATATATATATATATATATATATATATATATATATATATATATATATATATATATATATATATATATATATATATATATATATATATATATATATATATATATATATATATATATATATATATATATATATATATATACAACAACAGAGAGAAAAGCGTGAACCTATTGAACAAATAATATTGTTCATCGGTAAGATATTAAATCCTACCTTTGATGCCCTACTGAAATCACATTCAGCAAAGTTGGCATCAAGTTTTACCAGAGTGGGTAGTAGATATGTTATTAAAAGGAAAAAATTCCCTACTGTCTCGGTGTATACAAAAAGTATTACTCCGTTTTAAGCCAGTTAAAGAAGACCATCCTGTTCTCTATGTTGTCCACTATGACTCTCTCCCTAGACGCGTTTCGCTCGCCTTACAGGTCTCGTCAGTAGTGCTGTGCGAGTGCACAGTGAAGAACAGAGAGAAAAAGCGTCAACTTATTGAACAAATATAATTGTTCATGGTAAGATATTAAATCCTACCTTTGATGCCCTACTGAAATCACATTCAGCAAAGTTGGCATCAAGTTTTACCGGAGTGGGTAGTAGATATGTTATTAAAAGGAAAAAATTCCCTACTGTCTCGGTGTATACAAAAAGGATTACTCCGTTTTAAGCCAGTTAAAGAAGACAATCCTCTTCTCTATGTTGTCCACTATGACTCTCTCCCTAGACGCGTTTCGACCGCCTTACAGGTCTCGTTAGAAGTGCTGTAGCGAGTGCACAGTGAACAACAGAGAGAAAAAGCGTCAACTTATTGAACAAATATCATTGTTCATCGGTAAGATATTAAATCCTACCTTTGACGTGGACAACATAGAGAACAGGATGGTCTTCTTTAACTGTCTTAAAACGGAGTAATACTTTTTGTATACACCGAGACAGAAGGGAATTTTTCCTGGTAGAATTAAAAAGCATGACAAAATCCTGTTTGTTGTTTTTCTTGGTTTGTAATTTTATTGATATTGGTGATTATTGGTGATTAATAAAGAGAGTTATAAAAATATGTTTAAACAACCTTTAATCTACTCTTTTTTATCCACTACATACTTATTGTTCTATGCTGTATTGCATCTGTAGATGCTTGTTGTTAAACATTTTTTTATATTATAGTTAAATAAAATTAAATTGATTTTATTGTTTCAAAGGTTAATGAAGTATTATTCTATAATTGTTTGGCCTGCGTTATTAAAGGTTTTAAAAAAACATACCAAATCTAGACCGGTCAAAACCAATGTTTTCAACAAGGATCTATTAATTATTTTTCTTGAAGAGAACCTAACTAAAGGTGCGTATCTATTAAGTACTGCCGCAGGCGGCAGCTCAGCGCGGTAAGTTAAAACTGGTTTGACCACGGTAGTGTTCGCTTTGCCTCCCGCACCGGTTCGGTATCCACTTTTCGCGGTAACGATAACGAAGAGGCTCTAATGAATAGCATAACTTGTTCTTTCTATTAATGACCAAAAAAAAAATTGTTGACATGCCGATATAGAAAACAAAATACATTAAAAAGCAACTTTTTTATATTTAATTATAATCCATCTTTCTTAATTTTGACTTTATATCGCAAATTTTAGGTGGATGGAGTGGCATGGATCACTCGCATCTAGAGATACCCCGGCTCATGCTTTATTATACAAAGACTTGGCGCGTTATTAAAAAAGTAAGCTTTTTCTAAAAAATACATTTAATGTAAAAAAACAAATTATGGGTCTTTTCTAATACGTCTCCGCATTTTTACGTTGATATATAATTGGGGACAATAAAAAGCAGCTTTGCTAACCAGAACTAACCATGACTAGAACTTAGGGCTTTTAAATTTGTCTAAATTATCCCTATATAGAAGTTACTAACAACATTTTTTATAATTTTTGATATGGAAGAAGTTATTTACATTTTTTTAAAGTGTAATTATATATATCCCGGGTTTTTTCTAATACGTTGTAAAAATTTTGTTTATAACTAACTACAAATAATTTAGACACATTCAAAAGCCCTTAGTTCTAGTCGGTTATGGTTAGTTCTGGTTAGCAAAGCGGCTTTTTATTTTCCCCAATTATATTTCAGACGTAAAAATGCGGAAACGTATTAAAAAAGTCCCTGCATAATAAAGCGTTTCATGTGTCAACACTGTCAAGAAGCTCGTGAGCCGGGGTATCTCTAGACGCGAGTGCATGGATCGGCCAATTGCCTTGTAAAAAATCATCGACACTTAACATAGAATAGGTACACACTTCTTACTTTAACATATTTTTTGCCGAACATTGAAGGTTTTTAATTAAAAAAAAAAGATTACTCTAAGCTAAATAAAACAAGTTTTTGCAATATGTGGATTATAAGGAAATCTGAACCATACATTTTACTTACATGATACCATTTCTGTCTAAGTTTTACTTTGATAAAAGTTCTCCATTCTGAAATAAAGTAAATCGTGGAATGCTTAAAAGTATTTGAAGTTTCCCAAATAAAGAGTAAAAACCACAATTCTGTCGAAACCAAACTTCGGAAGTTTAATTTGTAAGACGGCGGAAAACGGACTCTTCCTTTGTCTTGACGGATCGAAATATTTCTTCTCTATATTAAAAACATCTTTTCGGTGGCTTTATTATTACCTTTAAACCTTATAAAGGATTTTTGTCAGTCATTAGCAATTGTAATTTATTTTAATAATATGTATCTAAATTTATGAGTTTACTATGAAAGACGGCAGAGAACGTTCTTTTTTATTCGACTTTCGGCCGAGTGATGATCGCGTTGTTAAATTTAGCAATGGACTTAGCAGTTTAGAATGTTTAACAAAACGTCATTGTCAGTGTTATTCAATGATTTTAGTAGGCAACCCGTCAAAATCTGACATTTTGTTAAACATTCTAAACCGTTGTCAACCTAGCAAATTGTTAAAAGTTAACAACGGTTTAGAATGTTTAACAAAATGTCAGATTTTACAGGTTGCCTACTAAAATCATTGATTAACAATGACAATGTCGTTTTAAACTTCTAGCTGCTAAGTCCGTAAATTTAACAACGCAATCATCACTCGGCCGTTAAAGTATCATTATACCTTTAGTCTATATTATTCGCATTCTCTACTAACTATAATTCAGGTAAATAATATTACTCTGTCTATGCATAAAGTCTGGATGCATAACGACGGCTTAAAGTCTTAATATTAACGTATCGTGACACTCTTAAGTAAAGGAGTCAGTTCAAGTCTTTTTATACGGGATATAAAGACTTGAAGGTTTGATAGAACAGATGAGACCTCTTCAGACACTCTAAGGACAAAGAAGAGCACAAAATGGGAATTTTAAAGGTAGATGAGGATAAATGATTGCCTGTAAATACCGTGTGCCCTTAAGTCTGATTCCAATGAAGATTGTATGAAAGTAGTAGTAAATTGTATAATGCGGAGTTTGATTAGATCAGAGAGCAACATCCACTTCTACTTTTATGCCTCCCTGTAAAGTATTTTTAAAGAAGACCAAAACTTTTAACTTGTTCGTTTCATCTCCATGGTGTCGAGACTTAAAAATTGCTACTTGTAGAGGTTTTATTAGGTAAAGTCGCTGACCACTATGCCACAGTCTTGTTAATAAACTGTCTCTTTCTTCAGTCCTGACACCCAGAACAGGTTTGTACTTGGGGTAAGCCTTTTTATAATATCCAAAGATTTATGAAAAAAATAAAGGTTTACTGCATAATTTTAAAAATACATTATTACAGTGACTAGTGCTGTTTTTTTAACGACACTAACCAAATTGTCCAAAACTTTTAGTATACAATCGCATTTTTATCTCCTATAATTTCTGTTATCCCCATACCTTCATTACAAATTTAGTACTTATGGTAATAGCTTGTCTACAAAAAATTGTTTATTTTAAAAAAATATTTTTTTGGTTACTTTTTTTTGGTTTCCCTCTCAATGAAAATTTTTCATTTCATAAGTTTTCATGGAGTTTGTCAGAAACAGTTTTAAGGATTCGACGGCACAAAATCTTTTAAAATTGAACTGAAATAGTTGGCTTTAAAGTTAAATTTAAGATGACTTGGTAAAGCGAAATCTACTTTTTTCTTTTACATTTTTGGTAATAGTATTTGGTCGACTAGAACTATATGACCATACATTTTATTCCTACTAATGTTGAAATAAAAGTTGTACGTTTCTGTCTTTTAATTAACAAAAACATTTTAGTAGTAGTAAGGATTAAGATTTTTAATTAGAAGTTGTCTTTTGGTAACATATATTTTTGCTGCTAGATAGATAGATATATTATAGTGTGTAAGAGTGTCAGTAACTATTTGATATTCTGCAGAAGATAGCAGTAATCCCGAAATATGTACATATTCAACCCGTAAGTTAAGAAAGTAAATGCCTCTTTTTATTAAGCGCAAAAAAATTATTGTATATCTGTTCTGGAATAAAATGTTTATTTCCTGGCAATTTGTTAATTTCTTTTGGTAAACCATTTATTTTTCACATGCAGATAAGACACGTTTACATTAAAAAAATTTATGATACTACCACCTCCAGGTGCATGCTAGATTATATTAAACCACTATTTAGAACAAAATATTCAATATTCATAATTTCTGATTTTAATGGAATAGTAAAAATACTTTAAAGACACATTAAAAAAGACTGGAGAAATAAATGTGTAGTGTAAGAATAAAAAAAAAACATGATTACTAATAAGCAAAATAAGGGATTGTTTTTCTAAGTTTTATTATTGCAGTCAAAGTAAAAAAAAGAGAACGACGGCATTTATTTCTGTTGGGACAAGTCCTTAAGGTCAAGACTTATTTATGGCCCTTACATTTAAGTTATATGATACTACCCTTTTAGGTTCATGCTTAATAGAATTTGCCATTTTAAAATAAAATATATTACGGAGTTTGTCAGAAACTATTTAAATTTACTTAATTTTAAAGAGTGTTAAATAATATTTTGTTATTATATTCTTGGACAGCACGCCACTTATAATTTGTGGCGGCGTCTTGTCGGTATACAGGGTGGTCGTAAAGTAAGGAACAAATTCATTATTTCATAAACCACATGTTCTTTTTTTAAATTGCTCGGAACCGTCGAATGTGTTTTTCGATCGCGCATATTCTGAGATAAAATGTAGATATACAGGATGTTCCAAATACTAGTGACAGAAAAAAATATTTATTTATTAAATAGAACCCACTGTATATTATTACATATTCGGATTCTTCGGAAATTCCTAATATTTTTCATCTAGCACGTGCTATACGTAAGTCAAAGCGTGTTGGAGTTATTTTGTTTCAATATTTGAAAATGAGATATTTCGGCACAAATCAAGCTTAGATGATTTAAAACATTGCATCCGGCAAGAGATTCGGCAAATTAAACCCCAAATGGTTCAAAATGTTCAGCAAGAGTTTGTAGATTATTATTTAATGTTAACACAAGCAATGCTAAGTCTTGGTAGGAAATCGCAATTTCTGGTTTACTGCTAGTAGCAGAACGATAAGTACTAACGAAAATATATTCAAAAAACCGAAGATAGTATAGATAAACAATAAAAAAATCGAAGAATTATTGGGACTAAATAAAAATAATTTTATAAAAAGTATACAAATTTAAGTATTTTTTTAATATTTCGACATTAACTGCAAGATATATAAAACGTTATGTGATATATATATATATATATATATATATATATATATATATATATATATATATATATATATATATATATATATATATATATATTTTATATATATTAAATAATATTTAAATTTCTTATTTTGCCAAATTATAACTAAAAATTATTATTGTTATTTTGTGTTTAGTAGTTTAAAAAAACGTTATTGCGAAAATGTAATACTTTAAATGGTTTCTGACAACTCCACCAAACAACACATTTTCACAGTTACGTTTGCAATCTAAAACAATATTATACGAAGTTATTTATACAATTCTTTTCTACAAAATAATAAACTACATAACAAAACGACCAACCTGTCGGCAACGGCTTTAGACGTTCTGCAGGGACGTTGGATACAGCAGGAGAATATGTCCTAAGAAAGGTCGCTCCTCGGGGAAGACTTGTAGTGGATCCCATGTAGTATGGGGCCGCTTTTCCACCCACCTAAAATGAAATAAATATTATTTAAAAATCTTTCGCTTTTATTTTTTATAGATTCGGTGCTTTTTAAAAAAATAGGGTTATGATATACGAATTATTTTCGAAAAAAATAGTTGCTTTTTCAATTTATTTCAAATAATAAGTAGTTTTATTTGGGGATATCTGGCTAATGGGTAAAGAAAAATTAAGTAATTTAATTAAATATATTAATTATTAAGCATAAAGTGTTGGTTATTTCTGCTTTACAGAAAAAACGTTAAGAAAATAAAATAACATTTATATATATATATATATATATATATATATATATATATATATATATATATATATATATATATATATATATATATATATATATATATATATATATATATATATATATATATATATATATATATATATATATATATATATATATAAAATTATATATTTTTTAATAAAAAATTTTTATTAGGGGATCCCAGAAATGAAAAAATCAATTCTTTTTCTAATATTTATGTTACTAATCCATTTCAGTGCTGATTCTTTCGCTCTCATAAAGTCGCTCCAGGCCAGAAAACCTAAAAATATTATGACAAGTTTCCATAAACTTTTTCCTACTATCCTTCCCTACGGAAATATAGGTACATAACGGACGCTGCTGGAAATCGGTTTTTTTTAATAACTCATAAAATGCTAAGCGAAAATTATTATAATCATTTTTTAATGAATGGTTGCTTGATATTGGATAAGTCTTCTTAAAATGAACCCATTAAATCATATTTGGCTTATTTAGTTTGCTAGCGACGGACTAGCTCTGACACAATAATAGTAATTTTTTTAACACCCTTTCTGATAAGGGCTCAACAATATTATTTTCGGATAGCTCTAACCTTAAACTAAAAAAAAGGTATTCTTGATTGACATCGATAAAATCAACCGTTTACGAGAAATAAAATATTAGCGGCCGAGTGATGATCGCGTTGTTTAATTTAGCAATGGACTTAGCGATTGTTAAAAATTAACAACGATTTAGAATGTTTAACAAAATATCAGATTTTGACAGGTTGCCTACTAAAATCATTGAATAACACTGACAATAAAGTTTTGTTAAACATTCTAAATCGTTGTTAACTTTCAACAATTGCTAAGTCCATTGCTAAATTTAACAACGCGATCATCACTCGGCCGTTTGACTGGTAATTTTTTTTACATTACACTGGATGTTTTTTAATTAAACATCAATATTTAAACGTCTTAACTTTTAAGATACAGGGGTTTTGGCAATTTTAAATTTAATCCACCAAAATTTTCATTTTCATTCGAGTCAGGCTCATACAGAATTTGACCTGCCTATTTTGGCAGACATTGGATGGTACGCTACTGATTTCTCTTAAAATTAAAATTATTTGTTATGATCATGCAGAGAAACGGTTTTTATCTTTTTAAGCGAAAACCATTCATCGGATTAAAAAAAAATCGGTGAATAACTTGGCTTAAAAATAATAAGGGGTTTCAAAAATAATTTTAATTTTAAGAGAAATCAGTGGCCTACCATCCAATGTCTGCCAAAATAGGCAGGTGAAATTCCGTAGCGTAGTGGTAAGAGTTTCGGCTCGCCACCCCGGCGATCCGGGTTCGATTCCCAGAGCCGGAGAGACACTTTTAGGTAGTAGTTATTTAAAATAACGTCCGTGGTGGCACTACCGCCTTGTCTAAAAGATGCTGTGAAATGCAACATTTGCATGTTTCAGTGCTTGGACAACGTTGACGGAACAACTGGGAAGAAATGGGTTTAACACCGGAAAACCCGGCACCCACGGTACTTTGGTACTTAGGTTTATATATGTATATATAATCCGTAGAATATATTCTACATATATAATACTCCTTCGTGAGCTGTTAAAAAAGATAAAAAAAACTGATGGAAAAAACTATTTTTATCGATATCAATCAAAACTGCCTTTTTTTAGTTTCAAGTTAAAGCTACCCAAAAATATTCTTTTTAAGCCTTTATTATACAGGGTGTGAAAAAAATGGATATTATCGTGTCAGAGCTAGTCTGTCTGTCTGGCAAACTAAATAAGCCAAATATGATGTAATGGGTTTATTTGAAGAAGACTTATCTAGCAACCATTCTATTAAAAAAAAATAATTTACGCCTGGTATTTTAAAAGTTATAAAAAAAACGATGTCCAGGAGCGTCCGTTATGTAACTGTATCTCCATAGGGGAGGAAAAAAGGTTTATGGGAACATGTCATAATATTTTTAGGTTTTTATTAGATTCCGAGAGATTGCCCACATATTCTGGGACACTCTGTATATTTAGACATAATTATTGAATCACTAGGTATATTCCAATTTAATTTTAATAGGACGTAAACCTAAGTAAGACTCTTCAAATTACTATCAAAGAAAGTGTTGTGAGCTGTAGGGACGGACTAGCTGTAACACTCATGGACCCCCTTTTTTTACGCCCTAATTACTTTAGTAAATAAGCCGCTGATAGATATCAATTCATAAAATGTAAATTATGTAAATAATTAATGATTAAACTCAATTAAATGTCGATTTTTCGTAACTGAAACCAGTTGAAACGATTTAATTAAAATTAATGATACAGAGTACAATTTAAGCAAATTAGATCATATTTCAGAGATTTTATTTATTGTAAACTCAGATGTGGGTTAACCATATACCAGTGACCAAAAAAGATATTTGAGGTGTGTTATGTGTGGTATAAATGAACCTAGTGTTAAATGTTAAGTAATTAATAATTTGAAGATGTCTACAAGTACAAATTTACTTTTACTTTTTCTCAGATAATGCGTGAATCTCCATGTAAAGTGCCAGATTATTCTTATATAATAAAATATAAATATTTATGAGAGCAATTACGCAGTACAGAAGCTAAGCTTAAATTTTAATGTCATTATAATTTATAATGTTTTTTACCGGTGTGCGGAAATGTTTAACACTATTTCGTACATTAAAAGTAAAAGTCCCTTTTACAGGATTAGGAGAAATTATATAATTTTAACTTAAATGTGTCCTACAAGGATTTCGTTTTTAGTTTACAGCTATTTACAATACAATATATAAAATATACAAATGTTTTTAAAATATTTTTAAACACATAAAGTTAGACATAACAGAAAGTATGGATTTCATTATAAAAGATCTACAGCAGATCTTCTTAATTTTTTTTTCTTTTATCAATTGTTTACAAGTAGTGCTGAAAAATTTTAGAAAAAATATATTTGAGAAATATATCCGGAAATAAATAAGGAAACATTGGATATATATGTAGATATTGAAAATATAAAAACAAAAACAGCAAAACTCAAAAAATAAACATTTAATAAAAGATTATCATAGATAATACCTTAAGTGCTCAGATTGGGCCATATATTTTTTGCTTGGTTTCATATAGTACTTGCTTTTGGAAATTTAACGAAATCTTTTTTTGCAAAATCACGTAAGCCAAACTTAATTAAATTTAAGAAATAAGTTGAGTTAAATTTCCGAATGCTGATATTAAAAACCAGGCAAAAAACATCTAGCTCAAAATCTGAGCATGAATGGTATTTGGTAAGACTATTTTGCGAATAAAACAAACTTAAAACCAAAATAATAATTAATTAACAATATAAAATACAGTTGCTTCCAAGGTAACAATTAACAACTCCACGTTTTAGCCAGTAATTGGTGAATCATCGAGTTCTTTATTATTCATATAGTAATAATATAACACACGTACTTTTTCGATAATAATTTTTTTAGTGTAAAATTTGTACCACGAAAACCTTTGTTTTAAATGATATAAAAAGCGTTTTTATTTCTTTTTTCTAATATTTTTAATATTTCTGAGACAAGTTTAGAAATTTCCAATATTTTCATTTCCAACATCATTTACAAGGCAATGGAAAATGTATTATTTTCAAAATTCAATATATCGAAAACAAGTCACTTAAAAATACCAGATCTAGGTATCATGTAGTCCATAACAAATTTTCTAAGATCTTCTATCCAATCTTTGTAGTTGACTCTTCAAATTTATTTTTAAATTAGCACAGTTTAAAGCCATCATTTTCGTGATTAAAATTTAAGAGCAGACTAACAGTACCATTTTTTTAAAAAAAGGTACGTAAAATCCCCAATTCGTACAGAAGTTAGCTTTTTCTGTTTTTTATATGAACAAAACTGTCAAAATAGACTTTTTTTTATTTTAGAATAAAACATTTTAATTTATTTGTAATTTAATCGCAACACTGTCAAAGGACTTTTGTAAAGAACCAAAAAAACAAACAAAATGGCCATTTGCGAATTCTTATTAATGAATTTTTAGCAGAAACAACAACTGTTAAAAAATTCATATTACTTGAACCCTTTTAAAGATGGAAAGCTGATCTTCGGGAAAATATTCTTACTACATGTTGTTTAAATGAAATAAAGGCGAACGCTCGTGAACGGATTGATAAACATCGGCTTTGGACATTGTGCATCACGCGCTATTTTGATTTTGGAGCAGATTAGTAGAGGGTCGAAGGAGTCTAGGGAAAATGTACCGCGCCAGGCGTTCATAATCTACGGCTTGCTTGAACCCCCACTACTATATTCCAGAAGCGAGATCACCTTCTCATTGTGTTTGAAACGGTTTTTCACACTTTTTATATATGGAAATCGAAGATATACAAGTTGTAAAATAATATTTTAAGTTTGATTGTCCGTTTACTACATTCAAATCAGGCAATTACAGTTAATACGCTGAATCGTGTTGTAAAAAAAGTTTGCCAATATTTACCCTTTAGCTATGAACTTTCCATTTTTACAGAAAAGGAGTCATATATCCTTGTAACCTTTCATAACCTTAATTCGCACAATACATTGTATCCGTGCGAATTTCATCACGGAGACAATGTCCCAACAATTTCCTTATAATAGGGTGGACATTCTGCCCTTAGTTAGGTAACACCTGATAAATATGGAGGCGTCTGAATGCAATAGATTTTGTCACTAGTAGGAGAGACATCTCGTGTTTCTTGGCGTCATCGTGTCGATATTCGTTGTGTCAGTTGCAGTTTGGCAACAGCATCTAAACTTTCCCCATGGTTAGTTCTGGTTAGTAGTAATTTCGCAAAAATATTTGCATTTTCCTTAAAATAAGGGGCATAAGAAATTTGTTAAGTGCAAACATTTTAACTGGCTATGGTTTAAAAAAAAATAAAGATAATTTTGCAAAATTTGAAATTTGACGATAAATTTAATCAAATTTGCAAAAAAATAGAACTTGCTTAAAAAATTTTTTTTGGGGGGTACAAAAAAATATTTTTTTTTCGCAAATTTTATTATTTTTTGGTAAAGTGTCTCCCCTATTTTTTTTTTAATTAAACATTTTGTTGGTAGTTCCTCTTAGTAGTTACCAGAAATAAATAATAAATTAAGGAAACAGAAAATTCAAATTTGATTTTCATAGTAGATATTGCCCCTCACAATGGCGAAATTTCCCGCGACAAATGCTACTGCATTCAGATGCTTCAATATCTAGCACGTGGTTTTCTAACGCAGGAGAGAATGTCGTTAAAACATTGTCTTCTGTGGTACGACATACATTTTTCTAAGGTTGCGTCGTGCCATAGGAGACAATGCCAATACACTTCCGGACCGCCTTAAACTTGTGCTTTTGCAAAGGTGGATTTTCCGCATTGTGCTAAAGCCTTTGCAAAATATTACTTGGTTTGGAATTCTCATTTACAAAAAAATGTAATTGTCACAAAATGGTATGTGTTTAAC
>JAHBCN010000708.1:0-22500 GCA_019359885.1 Listronotus oregonensis
GTTTTCAAGTTACATAAATTAGGATTAGTAATTGTTAAATAAATAAATTAATAAAAGGTTGCCTGTTTCCTGACGGCAGGTAAGGGTGGTCTGCAGAGTCTGGACTCAACCCCGGAGTAAAATTTGAGGCAAATCACAAGTTAAAGTTGAATTTGGAGTTATACTTAAGTTTTGAGTTATACTTGAGTTTGGACATCAGTTTGAACGTAAATTTGGTAAGGTACCCAAAATTTTGGGAATTAAACTTGAATTTGGAGGCCTTAGGTTAACATGTGGCCTGAAGTGGGCGGCTTGAATAAAATCTAATAATCCTGATTTTCAGGGACTATCTTTGCAAATTTCACCATTAATTTTCAAAAATATTCACACAACAACAAAACTGGAGCCTTTGCAAAGATATGGATGGTTAAAATTAAAAATCCCATACGGATGACCACGATATTCGCAGTAAAAATATTAAAGCAATGTTGTTTCACCAGCGGCCGCCATGCAAAATGACCCAGGCCGGCTGCAGCAGTTGAAAATAAAAATCGGACCAGCCACTCGTCAGCGCATCCAAGATAGATTAGCTCGAATATTTAAAAAAAAAAAAATCTAATGCTGTAGACCATTTACCCATTTACCAGCGCATTCACCATAACATAGCATCGACAAAATTAAACCGTTACAACATAATAAAAAATCAACTTAAGATTTTATATTGGGGCACGTTCTATGAAATAAAATAATCATTCCTTAAAATTTCAGAATTTTTAAATTACTTTTAAGGGTCGCTACCCTGTGTGAAACTTTATACTCGCGTCTAGAGATACCCTGGATATTTTGGCTTCTTGACAGTGTTGACATATGAAACATGCTTTATTATACAGAGACTCGGCGCGTTATTTAAAAAGTAGGCCTTTTCTAAATAATGCATTTAATGTAAAAATAGTACTGACTTAATTTTTACAATCAGAATGCGGTGATTAAAATGAATAAAAATGTGTTTATTTTATTGTCGTTATATATTTTGGTTACTAGACTTATCATGCTTATAATAATGTTTGAAAAAGATGGTCCCTTGCAAAAACCGCTAATAAAAGTTGGCTGCAAACTATCACTCATTTTAGGCCGACAAGTGGTTAAAAACAAATCATGGGACTTTTCTAATATGTCCTTTAACTAACTAGAACTAACCATAACCGACCAAAACTAAGGGCTTCTGAATTTGTCGTAATTATTAACAAAATTTTTATAGTTTTCATGATGGTAGAAGTTATTTATTTTTTTTTTAAGTGTAATTATATATTCCCCAGGTCTTTTCTAATACGTTATTAAAAGTTTGTTTATAACTTCTAACTTTTTGTTTTTAACTTCTATGTTTGTTTATAACTGCTTAAAACTCCTAAGTTCTAGTCGGTCATGGTTAGTTCTGGTCAGTTAAAGCGGCTTTTTATTTTTCCCGATTATATTTCAGATGTGAAAATCCGGGGACGTATTAGGAAAGACCTCAACTTATTACTTTACACATTAAAATTTAAATTTTTAAGTTATAACAAAATCATTAGATTATTAGTCATGCGTCAACACTGTGAAGGTTTGGCTTTTATCCAGAATAAAGATATTTATACATTATTTTGCAATAATAGTAACAAAAAACATAAGAGAATATATTATAAAAGATTTAATTCTTTATAAAATTGATGCAATTTTTAGTACTATAATATATATTTTTTTAATTTAAATTATACAAAAATAGGAATTAAACTTGCTTGGCAACCCGTTATAAAATATATATGTTATTTCAATCAAATACAATGATGTATTAATAAGAAGAGCAGACTCGCTCTTTATAGTAATATATAAAAATGTATAATTTTTAAAACAGTGTAGAAATATCTTTATTCCTAATTAATTAATTAATGATGATTTACAAAAATAAAATTGAAAATTTATTTAGGCAACAATATTTCGAAGCTTAATGCAAGCACTTTTCATTTTGTTAAGACCACAATTGCTTTTCTGAAATATTTACCCTAACTTTTAAAATTTGTATTTATAAGTACCTTAAGAAAAGGAAAATAGTTTTAAATCTATAAAGAGAGTAAGCGATAGACATAAAAATATTATGAAAAATAAATAAACAATAAATTTTACCATTTTTTACAATATTTATGTTTATTATTCAATTACCACATTAATTTAAATTCTTTATATATTTTTGCCCACTGTTTTGTCTTTGCCTAAATTAATAGCTAAAGTTCAAATATCATGTTATGTATTCTTACCCCGGGTTGCACAAAAGTTAATCAATGTTTAGAATGTTTAATAGAGTCTTATGTCAGTGTTATTCAATCGTTTTACTAGGCAACCTGTCAAAATCTGACATTTCGTTAACCATTCAAAGTACTAATCACGCTTTCTGCAACCGGGTATTAGTCTGTTCTGGATAAGCCGATACTGCCTAGCTTCTTTATTTTATAGGAACCTTCTAGTGTGATCTCATCCTACCCCGGCTGTGACACTTTTAGAAGTATCTCATCCAACCCCGCCTGTGATAGTTTTAGAAGTTTTATTGTTATTTCTTAGAATATATTTTATTTTTCCTGTGTGATATCAGGTATTAGAATTGAAGTTGTTATCAGATAATATTTTTTATTTATTCCGAAAATTATTTATAGAGTTTATGTTTTATCTGTTACTGTTATTTCTGGAATGTAATTTGTTGTTGTTTTTTATAGAAAATTTGGGGCAAATGTCCCAAGATACATAGGACAGACCAACAGAAGTGCCTGCGGATACGAACACAAAAACTCCGGAAAAAACAAAATAATCACTTTGGCTCTCACAAAACATACTCTTAACACACGACATAAAATCAACTTTGAAAAAAGAAAAGCCATAGAAGAAGAAAAACGACTCGACAACCTTATGTATATAACCAGAACTAACCAGATGTATAATGTAAAATTTTTGCAGTATGCGCTTCTATTTCTATTTGAACTCTGAGTAAACGGCGGTTTAAAAAACGTTGACAAGAACATTAGTCTCCTTGTAGATTCTCAGCTCTGCTTTAAGTAAGATAAGATGTATATTTCTAGATTTATGAATTTGAATGAAGGCCACATTTTGTGGTACTATTTCCATTCTAGTAAATGAGAATAAACGGCATTTCCAGTCGTGCTCGAAACACCAGAAACATATTTAAATATATAATGTTATAAATACTAAATTACAATATTCTAGAATTAACTAAATACCTTAATCTATATTTAAAAATTAAAAACTTCATCAAGTCCTAGGTCTTCCTGGATTGTACCTAGTACCGATGCTGCATTACCTCGTTGCACAGCTAAATTAATTCTTTGGATAATGAAACTTCGAGATTATTTTGCATAAAATTTTTTTGCAAACTTTATTTATAAAACCCTTAGCCTCATCACCCAAAGGACCAAAAGTTTCCATAGCAAAAGGAATGAAGATAAAGCGGTCTTCAAACTCTTTATATTTTAAATATTTTTTATTCTTGACGAGACGAGCAGCCACACTTACTAAGTTAGAAGTTTTATCCAGAGAGGATTTTGCAAGTGTATGGCTGCAAGTAGCGTCCCAAAGTAACTGTTTTTCATATTTCCAGGGAATTAAGGTCATTTTATCTACACGTTTTTCATCGCTTCTGCAAACTCTAAGAGGCTCTAACACAGAAGGACCTTCAGCCGAAATCAGAGCTCTCGTAATAATGTCATTTATCTGACTGTGCCTAGAAGAACTCGCTGCGCTTTTTTTGCAGTTTAACCCATGTAGGCCATAAATATCAGCATTTTCGCCGCAAACGCAGGTGTGCTGTCCATACACAGGCAGACCAAGTCTGAGAGCGATCAAAATATGAAATGTTTTCTAAAAAATTTTCCAAGGACGAAGATAAAAGTGCGTTATTCCAAGTTTTACTTTCAGGGGCCTGAAGAGCAAGTAGACGTGCCTTATCTTCTCTTGTCTGGCATATATTTGTAATATATTTGTGACGAGCTTGGCAAATCAAAAGGTAAAAATCTTTCTGTTTTTTTGGTAATTCTTGTTTTTAATTTTGAAGATTGCAAACAGATAACCATCTTACAAGTAAATCTGAACGTCATGGATTGAACCTAAAAAGGCAGAAATAGACAGGGTGGATGTATCTCTTATTGCAAGACCTCCAAATTTAACTGAAAGAGTGCTTTGTAACCAAGAATTTAATTTAGTATCACAATTTTTTATTTCTTAAACCAAACTATGTAATACATTATCAAATTCACGAAGAAAATCCGGAGATTTTCAACAAGGTGAACATCTTAACAAATAAGACATTCAAGTTAAGTCAAAGGAATATTTTAGTAAATAATAAGAAATATGTGAGTCTATTAAGTTTAATTTAGGATTTAAAAAATTCTGTTTTTAATTATTTGATTATTCAATTTCCTTTGACGAAGAAGCACATCCTAATAAATTAAAATTTGACATGGGAATTACTGACAGATTAAGAACAACACTTAAAAAATTGAATTTGAAAGTATATATATTAGAATTATCTTCAGATAAAACAGTTAATTCACACTTATCAAAATTTAAATTTAAACCCAAATCTTTACTTCCTCTGATTATTTTATGAAAATTACCTAAAACCAAATTTGTGTTTCCAGCAAGTGTACCGTCATCTAGATACCAAAGATTTATTTTTGTATCCAATGATGAAATAAGTGGATGAATTGCTAAACTAAAAACAGCTGGTTCAAGAGGATCTCCTTATTGGATACATCTTTGAAAAAGAATATGTTACTTAGCGTTAGAAGGTAAACTTGGTTTTTATATTCACCATATTAAAAGCCTTTTGATAAATTTGTTTTAAAATAACTTTATCTGATTTGTGAGAATAAAAAAGAAAACGACGTGCTGCATGTATTGCTTCTTCTGCTTCGCATTTTGTTCCAAAGCCAAGTTGATACGGAAGAAAAAGGTTTCCTAACTTTTCATAAATACGAGAGCACATTACCTTAGAAGCTAAACGTCAGAAATTCCTACTGCTATTGGTCGAATACCTCCATCTTTTTTATTAAAAGCACATAGGTTTGCTCCATGAAAAAATTCACAAATATCTTTTGAAACTGAAATTTGAAATAAATGAGTTATAAAAGACCTAATTGACGACAGTAATTTAAGAGAATGGTTATCATGTTACCAAAACATTCATTATTATATAGAGGCCTCTATGCTAAAATGTCAAGTAATGCCATTCCCATTTATGAAAATCCATATCTTAATTTAATTAGCTCTCTTTTAAAGCAGCTAATACCAACATAACCTGACATTTTCACTTAACAAAAAGAAAATAATTAAAACCACACAAAATGAATTTGCACAAAAATACAAATATCCGTTTTGTTTTCTTTGTAAAATACTGTGTAAAATCTTAAAATGAATCACTCTAATTCTTGACTCTTGAAAACAATTTAAACAAAGGAGTAAACAACTTTTGTTATTACCCTTTTTCGTATCTGTTTCACTTTTTCTAAAAGTATAATAGTTTAGTTTATATGAAACACCCTATACATAAAAACACTTCATGCATGTGCATTATATGTGCACATTTTATCTTCCAGTCCAGTTAACCCATTAAGTACTAGCGTTCCGTATACGGAACGCAAATCAATGCATCATAAAATGGTTAAAAATAAGAGTGTACTTGTAAAAACACTTCGTAGGTTAATATTTTTAGGTTGCTGAATATTCTGGTAACGTGTCATATTAGTTTAAACATCGAGTAAACGAAAAGAGTTCTTTAAAAGTTATTTGCTCCGTTCAGCTGTCTGGTGCATACACGAAAATGGCGCGTCGAGATGTGTAACTACATATTTTTATAAGTTTAGTAATATCTAGACTATAACTAATACTATATTAATAAATTCTAATGTACTTAACTTTGAGTTTCATTGAAAAAATCATTTATTATGCCTTTGTTTTTCTTATTTTCGCATTTTTTTCTGCCGTTCCTTATATGGAACGCTAGTCTCTTAGCATACATAAAATCTGTATGTTTATTTTTAGGTTAACGGTGCAGTAGGTTGCTGATATGTTTGAAACTGAAAAGTTTTGGCTGGAAATGGATACTAACGAGCATGTGCAATCAGTCTACATTGAACCTCCGGAAAACAGAATGTTATCAGACGAAGATTCCGCAGATGAAGATTTAGGTGGCCTAATTGATAATTTATCCGGAAAACAACTACTAGCCAATGCTAAAGTAGTAATGGATAGTGGCAGAATATTGGGAAGCTTTGATGTTTTGGATGAAGGCGATGATATTCCAGATGTGCCACTTTCGTCACTCGTTAAGAAAAGCGAAATTTTGAAGTTTACCAAGGCTCAATACCAAACTCTTATGCTGCACATCAAAAAGAATTTGGAAAAGCTACGGCACCCTTGCTGCAACCTATTGAAGAATGGCCCGACGAAAAGAAAGCATTACCGTATCGATTGTATTTTGACAATTTATTTACAAGCATTGGATTTTAGAAGAGAAATTGCACAAACTTATCTAAAAAAAATTCAAAGTTTGCCAAAATCAGGTGGAAGACCCAGGTATTATTCAACAGATTCCAGAATCTCCCCAGATATTCGGCTTGATGAAAAAAATCATTTGGTGGAATATATCCCCAACAACAAACGCCGACGATGCTCCGGACAAAACCATAGAGGCAGTTCTGTGCGCACACAGTCTCCCAAATGTGACGTAGGACTATGTATTGAGTGTTTCGTTGTTTTTCATACTAAATGAAATAAAAAAACTTGTTTTATAAATTTAATGATTTAAATAAATGTTTGATTATCTTTTTAAAAATTATTTTTATATTAGTAATTTTACGAACCCTAAAAGACTAGCGTTCCATATATGGAACGGCCGCCATCTTGGAAATAATAAGATGACATTGTACTAAAACGTATTTTTATTGCTAAGTAGAGTATTAAAATATAATTTACTCCTTAATATTCCGAATATAAAAAAATCAGTCCTTAATGGGTTAAAAATGTATTTTATTGCCATTAGAAAAAAAACTCATATTTTTGGCACACTCATTAATAATGGATGCCATCATTCCAAATGCATTTTCCAGGTATTAACTTACCTGTGATGGATGCCATCTTATTATATGCAACACGTGGCCTAATAACGGTCAACTGATCACTATTTTTCCGATATTAATTTACCAGTGATGGATGCTATCAGATTATATGAAACACGTGGCCTAATAACGGCCAACTGACCACTTTGACGTCTTTTTGATACCTTTTTGCCAATGCCATTAAATAAAATGTACATGGCAAAAGTGTTAACGAACACGAAACCCGATAACCCACTAACACCCCTAACATCACTTCCAAAGATCAGGAAAATGTATTTCACTGATTATTGGTAAATTGCCTTACCGAAATATTTAATACTGAAGTCAAACTTATAGCTCACAGAGCCACTAGGCTTAAGCCTGACATCCCTCAAATATTCTATTACGTCTCTAAAAATCTGTATAAACTAAACTTATTTGTGATAAAAAATATGACTTTTTACCACACCCATTTAGATAAGCCTTCAAAAAAATGTTTGTTTAAAAGGGCAATTACCATAATTTGGCCGATAGTCAAATGGTTATTAAAATCTATTTACTTATCAACCTATCAAAATTATATTATGTTTGTGGTTCCATATTTTCTTAATGTATTTTAAATATCAAAAATAGTTTTGGGATATGCACAACTCTAAACTAGTAACTTCCCAGAAGATGATTAAACAAATTATTGCAATTTTAATGATGTCTTAAATGTGATTATATATCATATATGCTCGTTACTCTTGAAATGCTATTGAACAGAATAATTTCTGCTCAGGGAATCGCGAAGAAACAAGAGACCTTAAAAGAAACAAGATATTCTCTAAGAAAATAAAGGACCCCAACACATCGACCTCAATTTCTAGCAGATGAGAACCATATAGACAGTGAACACTGCAAGACGCCCCGATAAACAACAATTTTAGACAAGATGCAGTCCGTAAAGCTCCTAAAACAAAGCTAAGAAATCAAGAAACGCAAGACAACAAGGAAGCATTTTTCCATACGTCCAAGGTACCACAGACAAATATGTAGAGTTCTAAAAAGCTTAACAATTGACAAATTTTGTCTTAATCGCACATAGGTGAATTCATTTACTAATGAAATAAACTAAGTTTTAAATGTTTCAGTCTACAAATAAAAAAAAATAATAATAATTTTTTCCCAAATAAAAACTTAAAAAACAATTGGCATCAGCGCTATCCGTAGCGTAAAGTCAGTCGTTTATTGCCGTGGTTTATTGTGTGTATGGGTTGCAGTATTTTTGTCTGTTTTTTATTATTTGCAATGCAGTTTTTAGTGGTACTGAATTAATTAGGCAAAAGAAGAGTGTTAAAACTAAGCGAAAGCTGGGTATGACAATTTAAGCAACTTATTTAAACTAAAATGTAGCTGTTTCTCTTTTTTTATAATTAGAGACTTTTTATTCTTTAAGCAAGATAAAAAAGGGCTGTTATAAAACATAATAATTTGTGTTCTTAAAACCATATTTAGCTAAATAAGTAAGTACAATTATTTTTTAATTACAAATAAAATGTAAAAAACACCTTTTTTTAAAAAAAGTGTAAATAGTAAAACCTCGCATAAACCGTTCGACGTTCGACTCCATGTGGTGAAGCGGGTACGCTATTGCCAAATCTTTAAATTTTGAAAAGCCATATTCCGAAACCAATTAACCTTTGACCCATGTGTTATTGGCTTTTTTGACTTGTTTTGAGCTTATACTTTTTACACCCTGTATATAACTAGAACTAACCGGATGTATAAAGTAAAATGTTTGCAGTATACACTCCTATGTCATTTGAATTATAAGAAAACGGCGCGGCCGTGTGAAAAACATTGACAAGAACATTAGTTTTCTTGCAGATTCTTAGTTCTGCTTTAAGTGAGGTTAGATGTATATTTCTAGAATCATGAATTCGAATGGTGGTCACATTTTGAGGTGCTATTTCAATTCTATTTAATGAGAATAAACAGCATATCCAGTTGTTCTCAAAACACCAAAAACAATCATTCTTATACAGAGGCCTAAATGCTGAAATGTCATTCCTATTTATAAAAATCCATGTCTTGATAATTAGCTCTTTTATAAAGCAGCTAAGACCAACATAACCTGACATTCTCACTTAACAAGAAAATAATACCACACGAAATAAATTCGCACAAAAATACAAATATTCGTTTTGTTTTCTTTGTAAAATACTGTGTGAAATCTTAAAATGAACCGCTTTAATTCTTGACTCTTGGAAACAATTTAAGCAAAGGAGTAATTTACTTATAAAGCCAGTATAATACGCCTATTGGTAGAAAACAGCATTGTAGTTGTTCTATAAATCCTACGTATTGAAAATATTAGCATGTTTAATTGTCCTTTGTACCAAAGAGGTCTAAACGCCATATAAAGTGTATAGTAAATTAAACTTAAACAAAGCTGTACCTAAAAATATATAAAATTAATTCTAAGTAAGATAATGTTAGACTATCGGGAAAATTTTTGCATACCAAAATATATACTATTTGGCAAATATTTTTGGTAAACTTACTACTGTGATCAAAAACTAAGGTGAATATTTCATTTAAACTTCCCGCGCATGCCGATTCGGGCAAATTGATTTATTTTTAAGTTGGTATCAATGCAACTTTTACAATGTCTGATTCTATTGAGCAACAAAGAGCGATTAAATTTTGCTTGCGGAATAAAATTTCTTGTACCGAAACGTTTAGAAAGCAACAAAAGGCCTTCGGCGATGATACCATGTCGCGAAAAAATGTGTATAAGTGATATAAGGACTTCAAAGAGGGCTGAGAACATGTTGCTGATTTGGAACGCTCTGGACGACCATCAACATCAATTGACGAGCAACACAACAAGAAAGTGAAGAATTTAGTGCTTGAAAACCGACGATTATCTATTAGAGTGGATATGGTAAATATATCATATGGATCAATTCAAGCGATTTCGGTCTCAGAAAAGTGAAATCACGTTTGGTGCCAAAATTTCTCAATTTCATGGAAAAAGAAAGACGCAGAGAAGTCTGTATAGATATGATTATCAACTATCAGGACGTTATAAAATGGATTATTACTGGTGACCAGACTTGGATTTATGCATTCGGAAACAACCGACCAATCGAGTGAATAGCGTGCAAGAGACGAACGACGGCCACAAAAATCAATGCAAAGTCGTTCAAAACTCAAGGTCATTTGATTGACTGTTTTCTTCGATTATCGTGGTGTCGTGTATTATGAATTCCTTCTACCCGGGCAAACAGTCAATACGGAGTATTATTTGAATGTTATGCGTCGTTTGCGTGGGGCTATTCGCAAGTAACGTCCGGAATTGTGGCGAGACAATTTTGGTTTTTGCATCACGATAATGCACCATCTAACACTGCATTAGTTATTTGAGACTTTTTGACCAAAAAATCTACTCATATCGTTGCTCAGCCGCCGTATTCGCCTGATTTAGCTCCATGTGACTTCTGGCTGTTCCCAAAACTCAAAAGACCACTACGAAAAAACCGTTTTGAGTCGACTAAAGAGATTTAACGTGAATCGCTACATGCACTGAAGACCATATCTGCAGACGACTATTTGGCATGCATAGAGGACTGGAAGAAACGTTGGCACAAGTGTATTATATCGGAGGGGGATTATTTTGAAGGAGACGAAATAGATTTAAAAGAATAAATACATATTTTTCATTTTATAACAAAATTTACCTTAGTTTTTGATCACAGAAGTATATAAATTTTGTAAGTAATATCCAATCCGCAATCAAACTTGTTTTCCTGGGACATCAATTATGAAATATTCATCGCATCGTAAAATATTCTGTCTGATAAACTTATTTAAGAATTTATAACAGAACAAATTATACTCATCAAAGTCCATTAAACGCGAACTGCCGGTAAATACTAAAAAAATAAAAACTACCCAAATTGACAGATTTAAATAATACTTCAATAAACGGTGATATTAAATATATTTTTAAATTGTTTTCTTAAATATGCAAAAGAACTTCAGGAACTGTAACAGGTGGTTTTTGTTTTAAAAGAAGGTGCTCATTTTACTCTTATAAGGCACTTATAGTTGCTGTAAGAAAGTTTTGGACGTAATATTGTAGATCCTAAACTCCTTTAAAAGATACTGTGAGAATATTCTTAGAATATTATTACACTCTTGAAGTACTGATTGGGTGTATACTTCTACGGGCCAAAACCAACCTCTTTTGAGCAAATAACTTTTTTAATGAAAATGATTTAATAGCCTAGTGATCTCTAATATGTTGTTCTTCCCTTTTTTAATATCCGCCAGGATAAGATACGATAAGTAAAAATAATAAAACCAATATTTTTGTTTAGTAAACGATTATATTACTGAATTAAACAAAATATATTTACATATAAAAACAATATACACAATGAAATATATACATAGATAAAATATTAATTTATGAATGTTTACATTACGTTTATGGTCATCCTACCATGTGCCGATTGCAGATAAAAGCAATCCACCAACAATTGCACGTAAATATAGGAATTTATTTATATTTAAAAAGTAATGAATAATGAGACGTATTGCTTTAATTTTTAGTCACAATTTTTGAAAAATATCACTCTACCTACATTTGGCTTTGTCGCTTTCGCCTTACCACTTTTATATTTTTATATAAAAATTATAAAGATCAGATCATTTATCATTACAACAGCCGTACCTAAGTACCTAATAGTATAAGCAAGCGCTTTTTGGATATTTTGGATTAATATCATTTTATTGCATGAGTATAAAAAAATATTACCACATATTTTAAGAAAAAAACCTAAAACCCTATATTGCTTTATAATCTACTTTTATTAAATACATTTACTGATATCTACCTTTAAATGCTTTAGTAAAGTATAAAAATTTGAGTCGTTAAATTGAACTGTTAGGGCATCAATGTATGAGAATCTAAATATAGTAGTACGCTATTCTAATGATACATGTACATGAGTCAGTACATAAGTATTTTTCAGATCTACATAAGTGGAGACACAAGCACCATAATATAAAATTATAAAACTTAATAAAATTATAAATAATATATACATCTAAAACTACATGATTGGATTATGTTTCTACAATCAGTATAATAATCATTTTGCAATTTATCAGTCGCATGCTACATCTTTTTTATAAGTTCAGTAAATAAAATTTCATATTTAAAAAAATAACTTAGACTTACATATCTTAAAAAAACTATTTTTGTGTGATGTTCAAAAAGCAGAATAGTTATTGTTTTAAAAAAGTATTTTTGCTTTTTTCTCTTAATTTTTTACAAAAAATTTTTTTTTTAGTTTTGCTGCTTTAGTTTCTACACTAGAAATAGAGGTTTAAATAAATGTTATTTTTCAAGACGTAATTTTTTACTAAAATAGGAAAGAATCAGTTAGGTAGTAGATATGATATCCGATAATTTGTCAACATGAAACCTGACATTCAAAGATAAAGATAAATATATCCTTGACCATTTAAGGGCTTATACCCACTCACAGAAAGTCAAAAAAATCCATTTTTTATGAATTTTTTACAAGAAAACCTTTCTATTTATTACCTAAACATTTTTACACATAATATTGTAACTTTTAACTGTATTTTAACATTTTTATTTATATATTTTTTTGTAAAACTAATTATTTTGGAAGCTGATCTTCGAGAGCATTTCTAAACAAAGGCGTCTTATTGTAAGCACGATATATGCAGACTGGATTATCCCAAATTAAAAAAAAATATATTTCGTTAATTTAATGTTTACCTACCTTGTAATTAAAAGGATAAGCAAAATAATAATATTTAACAAAAATGGCGATTTTTCAAATTAAAAAAAAAAAACATTTTTGACAAAAATTTGGGCATTAGATTGTTTATCAAAATAAAAAATATTAATCGGTGAAAAAAAACCTTTGTTTAATTACTAAAAAATATACCTAAAAAGGTTGTGTTAAAATTAAACACTGATCAGTTAAGCCGTTTTTTTTTAACTTTAGGTGTATATACATAACCCCTTAAATAACGACAGAACCCAAGCGGTTTAAGTCAGCACAAGGTAACTAATACGCTTATATTCTATTTGGTTAAATTTTTTAGATAAAAACGTTATACTAAAAGTGGTTATAGGTAAATCAAAATCATTTGTATTTTAACTTATTTTAGCAATACGTTAAAATTGAAATAATAAAAAAATTGTACTAAATCTTAAACCACAGCAAAGAATATTAGCAAATATTCATATAATTTAAAAATTCACTGCTAACGGCAGGTTTTTTTTAATAAAATTAAAAATACCCATATCTTTTCTACTCGACTTATAAGCTTTTTATATTTTAAACATCGGAAAATATATTGACTTACAAAAATATTGGGACAATTAGCGAGACCTACATCCCTAACATGTTTTAGTCATATTGTTAATAATTTATAAATAATTGGAAATAAAGAAACTTTGTATTTTGTGCATATTTAAACAATATCCTAGCAAAGCGCTTTCGGTAAAATCATCATCAGTGCTATTCGTCGTCAAGCCGGAGTCGTAGCAATTTAAGCATACATAATATGTGACAGGACATTAACAAACTATCACATTATTAAATGAAATTAAAAATAAAACAACTTTAAATTTATTTAATAATGTGATCGTTTGTTAATGTCCTGTTACATATTATGTATGCTCAAGTTGCTACGACTCCGGCTTGACGACGAATAGCACTGATGATGGTTTTACAAAAGCGCTCTGCTAGGATATTGTTTTGATGCAAAAATTGCACGAAATACAAAGTATTTTTATTTTCTATATTCTTACGTGCACACCATCATAATCAAGTTTTATTTATAACTAATGGGCTGATTTTTGCACAGTTGGTAGATAAATAATATAAGTAAAACGGTATGGTTATACTGGCCATATCGAGGGTACCATTATTTCGTATTGCCAAATTATTTTTTAAAAATTTTAATATAAATGTTGAGATGAATTATTTATTTACTGAACCTGTACCGATTATAGAATTTCATAAGAAAATGCAGCACAAAAATGAATAAATAATTACGTCGCCTAATGTACCTTAGCAAATTTACTAATTATTTTCCATATAAAAAAGCTTTTTATGTACATATACCACTTGTATTTACTTAACTATATATGCAGAGAATAGACTACAGAGTTTCACTTAGTATATAAGACAGCGATCTTAAGGAGTATCTAGGCTACCCTGTAAGAAAAAAAACTATATATGTATAGGTATCCTTATACATAGGCCTTTTGATTGCTTTTACACAATATAATTTACATCTCTATTGGACATTTATGGCTCTTATTTTTTTCAAGAATCTATTAAAAATAGCCATGAGTTATTAAAAATAGTATTTTGTCTCTATAAATTAATTAATGTACGAACGACTAGGATTTGATGACATTATATGGCACAGAAATATAATTTTATTTTTTATATCACTAAAGATTAAGAGTCATGCCGATGTATTCGACCTCTTCTAGTGCCACTCTTTCGTCTTTTACGTTTGGAATCTCTTTGGAATGCTACATTTCCTGGATCATCGGCCAGTTGTGGATATTTATGAATACTATGAATATCAATACCCTCGTAACCATCAACGTCGCCGTGGGAAACAAGTTCCTCTTTTTCTTCTTCAGTCCAATCTCCCCTACCCTGAAAACCAGCAGCAATAAGCTGTTTTTCGAGTTCCCAGGCTCGTTCAATAGCTCTTTTATGTGCGTGTCTTAAAATTTTATGGGTTTCTTGTTTAGGATCAGCGCCATATTTTATTATAACTACTGCATCAGGATTGTGTAAACGCAATTCTTTTAAAGGTGTCGTTGAACCATGTTCAGTGATTTCATGTGTCGACACGTTGAACATTCCACCTAATCTACGAAGTTCCTCTAAATCATCCCGTATTTTAAGTACATTGTCTTTCACGAAGTAGAAAAAGTCTTGTTCGTGTATGCTAAATTGTAAGTTTAGGAAGAAAGAGTTGTTAAACACTGAAGTAACTACATCTTGCACTACTCCGTTAACACCTTCGACTACGCTCACTAGAGCTCTACTGCCTACTCTTGAAATTAATACTCCTTCGCCGAACACTGATTTTCTATAAGCTACTCTGGGAAGAAGATTTCTCGTCTTTGGTTCTCTTTTGAGTAGTGGCTTGGGAACAAAGCTAATGTCCATAAATCGTTCGTTAATCTAAAAAAATAAAACAAAAATACGTTTTAAAGGCAATATATTTTTATAAAATAAATAACAATTATTAGTAGATAATAGTATATTTATTAGAACTGAGGCCATTGTTTTCCAAACCGGCTCAATCCACATTTTTGGCAAAAAGTTTTTTTCTTTCTTTCCCCAAGTTCTGAATGCATTAAATCTACTAACAAACTCGTTTTGACCAAAAGCGACTTTATCCAGTCTAAATATGTACCTATTTTTTTGGCTCCTGTAAAATTTTTGAAAATGGATGGAGCCGGGTTTGAAACTAATCGCCTCAATTAATACCCAGGAAAAATAATATATCATTTAATTAGTTAAAATGTTAAAATCATATGGAAAAAACTAATAATGCTCTAAAAATTCCGACAATTTTTTTGATATCAAAATAGGTCGATTAAAACCAACTTGGTCAGCTAATTAAATTAGGTTTTTTTTATTATATACTGAAAAATATAAACATAGGTATTTAAAATGTCTTTTATCTTCTAAATATTTTTTTATTGTTGGAAGAGTTGTTTCAATGGACATCCTATCATTTTTCCTTAGTTTATAAGAAAATGACTTTCTGAGTACCAGACTATATTTTTTTGATAGGTCACATCAATTTTGTTTTAATTTTTTTTATTAAGAATGCCGTTAATCAAGCAAATCACTTTATATTTTTATTTAGAATTATAAAGCATATTTTGTTTTACTTTGAATAAAAATTTGAAAAAATTAATTTTATTATTTAACAGGTGCAAAAATCTCTTGCTGTTTAATTTTAAGTATTTTTCAAGGAGATGAGGATATTTAGTTGTACTTGTTTGAATTCATTTTAACATAGACTTATTTATTTATTAACATTAAAACTTTTGGTTAATTTTAAATTTTTGTTCTTAGGGTTCTTAAACAAACAAAATACAAGTTAATGTTCTAAATAGGAATTTAACAACTAATAAAAGGCAGGTTTATTCTTCATTTAAAGCAAGCTATTTTTTAAAATGCGTTACTGTAGAGAACACACTTATTTTTGCGAATAAAGTCACTAGGTTACTAAGGTAAGAACTTCTTGTTGAAAATATAAAGTTTAATAAAATTACCTACCTTATCAACAATACATTGTAATCCCGACATTATTCCAAAGTCGGGAGCCAATTGTGGAGCTGAAACGGTGGCTTTGGGTTTGTACACCATGTTGCCTATGTATTCGGAACCCAGCATCTTGTCAATATTGTAACCATAAAGTTGTAACCAACTCTTAAGATCAGTCATATAGTTTGTTGAGTATTTGGCATTAATTGGATCATTATTTAAGAATCTATATATGAATATATCTGTTGGTGTTGTAAGTTTGGATGCTAATTTTTCCCAGGAAGGAGTAACCCACTGACCGACTATAGGATCGTAAAAACGTTTGTTTATATACACCAGTTTTGTATTTGGATCATAAATACCACCATGGAAGTCAACTGGTAGATAGAAGTCAGGGTTCGTGTCCAAGATTATATTTCCAAATGGTGTTCGCCGTATTTCCTTTATTAAATTGCCATTTATATCAAACAGTGCCAAAGGAGATCCATTCTGATCAGACGCTACATAAAACCTTTGTTCCAATGTTTCAACTGTAATCAGTACATCCCGAGTATCGTAAAGGAATCTAAATGTACGCCCAGTTTTTGGAAAGTGTAAATGTGTTACCAAATCAGGTGTACTTGGGTTAGAATAAAAGTACTGGGTAACATTACCCTTATCGTCGTTCCAAGCAATTAGTCGATTTTTGTCATCATAAAAATACCATGTTTGAAATTTCTCACGTTCAAAAGCATGTATAAGTTGACCTTTGGGATTAAACCTATATTTCTGCTCTCCTCTTCGGACTACAAACCCGCTGTTGTCATAGCTATTAAATTCAACGTCGCCGTATTGGACAACTCTATCCCCACTATCATAACCAAGTGTAATTTTTTCCTTTTCTTTTATAATTGCTTGAATATTGCCATTTTCGTCATATACATATTTTAAATTACTTGTTCCTATTACTTCAAGTACGTGTCCGTCAGTACTGTATGAAATTCGGTCCATAAACTGCGTTCTTCCTACTAATAATTTTTGTAACTTTATTTTATTTCTAAAATCATATTCAAGTTCTAGCCTAAATACGTCAAACGACTTGATGTTAATGAGAACTGATTTTAGTCTTCCATGATCATCATAATCGGTAATACTAAAGAACTGTTTATTGGTATCTTGCATAACCGATCGGTTAAATGTGTTCCTGTATATTCTTAGATCACTTAGATTTTCTAGCATACCCAGGTTCTGATTATACTTTAGTCTTAATTGTGGTAGCTCTTTTCCATTGATATCAACATCAATACTAGACAATCTTGCATTTCCATCGTACTGATATTTATAGTGGGCATTATCAAGGCCACTTTTTATATTAAACTTTAACCTCTCATCTTTAAGTATGCCGGCATGATACTTAAACTCCTCTTTTAGTTCAAAGTTAGGTTCAACGATCTCAACATTTTTAATAAGACCCAAACTATCATGATATGTATAGTGCGTGGAACTCATTCCAGCTAACGTTGTTTCAAGTCTTCCAGAGCTATCGTATACATAGGATACCCGAGCTGATTGGTGCGGGAATATCTTTGATAAAATTTGTCCGTCGTCATTAAACATAATTTCGTAGGGATGTCGATTCATGGGGAAAGTACTGATATTTAAAGAATCCAAGAGATGTTTGAAGTGAGAATGTGTGGATATGTCCTCTTGGCGTGGTTAATGACTGCAGTGCACCAGAATCGTCATATTGAAGTAAATAATCTGAACCTCTTGGTGTTGTTACTTTTAAAGGCTAAAATAAATAAAAATCAGTTAAAAACAAGTAAAAAACAAATAACTTTGTTTGTAGATTATGAATAGTTGTTATAAACATGTTACAAACAAGTTTTCCTGGACCGCTTATTAAAAAATATCTACTCCTTGGTTAAGGAAAAAAAATATTTTTAATTTTTACTGGTTAATAAATATAAAAAAAGATGAACTGAATGAGTCACATTACATACTTTAAAAAGTGATTTTTTTTTGTTCTTGTAATGTTTAGGCGGATTTAAACTTAAAATAAGTAATAGTCTAAAATAGTAATACTGTAGCAGTTCAGTAAAAACGCAATAATTTTTTATGACAAATCGTATTCAGCTAAAAAGCTTAATTTCACTGCCACAGATGTTTGACAAAACTGCTATGATTATCTTTACTCAACGTACATACATTTAATTAATTACAAAAAGAAGTTTTTAGCAGACTATCAATTAACAATATTGCCGCTGCAATTTTAATGAATTACGACGTAATATTTAGCTGTTTGTACATTTTCTGGTGAATAGGTAATTGGATCAGCATTTATTAAATAGGCAGAGTGTTTAAAGAAAAAAAACTTACACCTAAATACTCTTTTTAAGTAATTTTGCAATAAATTAATAAAATACGATACAAACAAAAAAAAAGTTTTATTAAATAATATTAAGATACTTACCAAACTACTAAACATATCCTTAAAGGCATACTGCAAAGATGATCCATCGGCATACTTGATTTCATAAAGACGTCCAGCTCTGTCAAAACCATACCGCTCACTGAGGTCGCCCCATTTCCAGCTGCTTAGTCTACTAAATCTATCATACTCAAGTTCTACCTCCACAAACATTTCATTTCTGGGAGCCCAACGAATTGGCCTTGACGATCTGTCATAAGTAACGTTTAATAGCTCCATTTTATCATCCATAAAAACGCTAATTGAAGCTGTTTCACGATCGTATTCCATAGTCAGGATATTTTCTCCATTAACACGCAACTTTTTACCAACTTTTGCGATTGATCTTGGTATATTTTTGTTACCTTTGGAATTTTGATTTGGTCGTATATAGTATCTCCACTCAAACCTATTTGCCAAATCACCTCCTATTTCAGTACGTTGCTTACTAGGTACTGGGTAACTTTCAGCAAGTATAGGTTCCCTATCTGCTAATATATTATAGGGAACTGTATCAGTTGTAACGCCATGTGCCCATGGTGAAATCTTTGCCACACCTCCATCTGGATACAAAATAATTTTATTTTCAGTATCGTCAAGTTTCGTGGAAACACTGGAACCTTTGATAAGCATTGAAACATGTTTCTCGTCATTTTCGCTTACTCTAACAGTAGCTCCCTTTATGCTGAGATCAAAGGATAAGCTAATAACTTTTCCTGTTGGGGTTACTGCCGACGTAAGCCTGCCAAATTCGTCGTAGTTATAAACATAGCTGCGGCCACTACTATCAATTTTTGTTTTAAGTAGACCAGTTGGTCCATGATAATCAAAAGTAACATTGTAATTGTCTGGTGTACTAAGTTCGTGTAGCATTCTCATCCTAGACATACGAAGTCTGCATTTTTGTCCCTTGGTATTTTCAATGGAATTTACTTGACTGGAATAATCTCGCAACAAAAATACTTTATTTCCAGCTGCGTCTGTAACAGTACTTAGTTTACCATTGCTAGTATTTACGTTGTAGGTAAATACGTAACTTGTTTCACCAGTAAGTATATTTTTTGTAGCAATATGTTGACCAAAACGGTTAAATATGTATATTTCTTGTGTCTCAGGCGAATAAATTTCATATTCCCTAGATATGCTTGAATCTGGTATACTAGCCATCACAGATCGAATTCTATAATTAGCTTGATCTCCGATATGTACATTTCCATCAGGACTTACAGTCACGGCGGAAATCGTATTAAATTTAGAATTGGTTGCAAGATAATGATCAGCTTCAAAGCAATCACATCCGCGTTCTAGGCAATTACATTTAGATTCAGCTCCCGCATACGGTGATATTTTTCCATCAGTTCCTATAACTCTAATTCTATTAATTCTCTGTGAATCACTTTCTGCAACATACAGGTACCCTGCGGAGCTAAAAGCTATGCTTTGTGGCATCACCAGTGTCGCATGAGTAGCAAGTTCAACATCATATCCTGCCAAAGGCGAGGCGCAATGTAAAGGCCGACCAGCAATTACTTTAACTCTTCCGTCAAGCGTTAGCTGAAGGATCATATGATCATCAATTATGTGAAGAGTATTGTCTAGAGGATTTATTGCTAGTTCTGTGGGCCAGCGTAGGTGAACTTCTTCAATGTTTAATGTACCTTCACAGGGTAGTGGTTTCCAATGAGACTTGTGCATATGATTACCAATTACGGTAGTGACAATACCATCTCTATCAACCATTCTAATATTGGTTCCATCAGCAAAGTATAAAACATTATCATTAGACACAGCAACGCCTTTCGGATAGGCAAGTTTTGCGTCACGTGCTAATGCGCCATCTCCACAATGTGCCTCGTCACCGGGTAAACATCGTTCTCCGGAACCTACTACGGTTTCCCAGTTATGATCAGGATCACCAAAGTCATCGTTGTTACGGACTTTGATTATTTGATGTGATTCAGGATCCGAAATATAAAGGGTTCCATCCAATGGACTTAGGGCCATGTGGTAACGGTAGGACACACGTGTTGCACGAAAAAAAAGCAAATATGAGCAATGAAAAAAATAATATATATTTAAATTAATATATATATATAATAAAATTAAAAAAAAAAAAAAAAAAAAAAAAAAAAAAAAAAAAAAAAAAAAAAAAAAAAAAAAAAAAAAAAAAACCCTTATAACTAGAAAAATTTAAAGGATAAAACAATTAAGTTGTAAACATCTAATGATAAAATATCATAAGCGCCTATAAGTAACAGGTATTTATTTTTTTTTAAGCATGTATTTAAACCAAATAAAAATATCCTTATTTTATTTTACATAATTAAATGACTAAAAAATCCTTAGTAAATACCGCTTTAGTGGTATAACGGTTAATAGTTAAAACATTAAGAAACTTACTTTAATCTTACGATTGTTTTAACAATTCCATCGGTTTGAATTTTTCTGATTAGGTTAAAATCGCCAACGAAGAGCGAACCATCTCGATCACTTGCCAAAGCTACAGGAGCTAACAGACGTTGTTTTGAAGCTTGTCCGTCACATTCTATACATTCTAGAGGTCTTTGATGCCCATCTCCCATTGTAGTTAATATAACTCTTGGTTTATGTTTTAAATATATATTGGAGCCATCACCTTTTTGTAAGATGCCTAAAAAGATAATATTTTTAAAGCACTACTACCTTTCAGATAATTTTGAAGTTCTAGAATGAAAAAAAAAAATGGTAAGAATTCTTACCTTCGTGAAAATTGTAGCGGTGGTGTATATCTAAATTCCAACCACCTACATCAGATATGCTCATGTCATGTCCACTAAGTTTAGTTGTTTGAACATCCCAAATGATATCTTTACAATCGCTATACTGGTAACCAACTTTAACTATGGCTGTAGTTACTCCATAAACTCTTTGCCTATAGACGTTAAGCCTGTTCCATGCATAAGTAAATTTAATGATAGGATCAGCTTCAAAAACTTTTTCAAATAAAATTCCTTCAATCGTAATTCTCAAATGAATGAGTTTCAGGGTTGGAGGGATAATATCGGGTGTAAGTTGTAGTTGGATCGTGGAAAGATATCCGGCTGCACGGGAACTGTGATATACTAAGTGTAAACCAGTGCCGGGAATGCCTAGACTTTCTTGAATAACTTGAGATTCCGCCAGTATTGCACTCTTGTCCGGGCAAGCTCCTTGAAAACCATGCTTCCATGTTGCCAGAACCACAGGTTTCATGGTATCATAATCATGTGTTACACATGGCTGAGGAATAGCTAAAACAGCTTTCTCTTCGCCAAGTGTCATAACTATATTGTCAATAATAACCACCTCATTCCAAGCAACATAGGCTATGTAGCTTTGTGGTCTAAACGGCGATCGTCCAAACTGAAGAGTAACTGCTCCACCCCCATTAACTAGTAAGTCAAACCAGCCATCATCCCGAGTGAGGGTAAAACCTTCAAGTGGGGTGCTAGTACTAACTCTGACTCCCATCAAACCAGTTCCCATTTGGGTTACAACTCGTCCTCGTACAACAGCTGACCGGCTGTAAAACATAATGTATATAACTAAACTTATAAATAAAATTGTTTTTATA